>JAUBNY010000242.1:44094-54990 GCA_032275445.1 Crypturellus soui
AAAAAAAAAGTTGGCCATCACTAGTGCATTTAGGAAACAGATGTCAATGAAACCTTTCCTCTGCTCCCTGCACTAGACTTTCTGCTGCCACTGTCTAGGTTAACGAAACAAGCACTCCGTCAAGGGCAAGCCAGGCCAACCCTTTCAAGAAAGCCACAGTCAAGATATTTGGAACTATCACATACTTATGAATTCACCTGTGCTGACATTACAAGGCACATGGTTAACTTCTGCTGTCTCAACTCTGACCACTCAAATTTTGTCCCTCTCCTCGTCACTAATAGGAGGCTTCTTAAGCTGGACACAGCTGACCATTTTTCATATTATACATCGCATATAACACTCACCTCACTATTCTGTAGTTTCATTGTGGCTACAGGACTAAGAGGAGAATCAAACTATTATTTAGTTGCTTTACTATAAGGAAAAACGTGCTGCCCTAATATCCTTAGGGAGTTGATGCTGAGACCTAGCTTTACTTTGTCATTCATTTCCTATCAAGATTTATATTGGGAAGTGTCAAATCCTACTGAAGTAACAAGCAAAGTATCCTACTTTGATGATGTGCTGTGATGCTCTTCATAAATGATGGCAGAAAAGTGGGCACTGGGGTACAATTAATCTCACTGCCTGTTGAATAAAGATGTGCAACTTCTGTGATACCTTTTCAACAGCAGCCAGAGTTTAAGATGGGAAGCTATCTATTACAGCTCTAATATTTGGCAACATTTACATTTGGAAAGCTGTATGCTTCCATGCAGGATGTTTATCTGATTATTAGCTAATCCAGATGATCAACAGCTCATCTATACAGCACTGCCATCTAATTGCTGACTGGCTGCACATTTGGTTGTATTTAAAAATTTTCAGAAAAGCGACAACAGAAGTACTATCTTTCTCATGGCTTTCAGGCAGGTGAGTACATTTCTGTTTTGGCACAGATGGTTCATTTGCTAGTGTAAAGGTTTCTGTAGACAATGTGCCTCCATGGAATTACTTAGGAGCTAAATTATCTTTAATCACCTTGAAAAGCAAAGAGCTCTCTAATAAGACTGGAGAAGGTTTAAATTCCTGCAAGGTGGGAAAGTAGAACCATCTGTTAATCAGAAAATCAGCAATGCTTGACATTTTCCCCCCTTAAAGGTGGACACCCCTTTAATCTCCATCATTTCCACTCCTTTAGAAAGCTAAGCTTTGAACTGAAAGCTGGATGCCAGCCAAAGGTAGGTGGGTTTGTTTTTAAAAAGGAGAAGGGCTACTTGTTCATTCACAGACTCCTGAGCAGAGAGGAAAGGATGAAAGGGCCCTCTTAAATAGCTGTCCTCAAGATCTAGCTGAAAGAAGTCATGAAGGGATTCCAGCGGTGTCCTCCAACCCTTGGACCACATTGTCATTAGCAAAACATTTAATAGCAAGAAACCAATCCTGCCCCTTAGCACACTCCTCACCTAAGACTGCATCACATGCACTAGTGTTGCTGCTTGTGAGAGGTGACATAAAACACATGTAACAGTGAAGCTCATGTTCCTTTTCCCCTGTAACACAAATTGGATTCAACATACAGCAGTTAAAACCAATCTGGCAAACAGGAAACAACTGTATAGACCTCTCATTACCCTGGCATCCCACACTACTCATACTGCATTTTAAGGGTTCATTATATCACCCAAAAGGCGTGATCTTAGTGATGTTTCTGGATCAGATCAACTTCTACCAGATCAGCTACCTCTTTTTTCTCTAATTCTTGACTGTTAATTTTGTTAAGTCCTGATTAACACTTTGGACCAACTGAATGATTTCCAGACCTATCTGCCCAACTGTATCCTACCAAAGTCTGTTCTCTGAACGGGGTATGCAGTTAGAAGACATGACAATGTTAACTTTCTTACACAGCCCCTAAGCTCTTCCACCAAAGGGCAATAATTCTGATCAGGCACACATATAGAAAAGGTCATACTCTTTGGGTTAAGCCCAAGACCAAAGCCACAAGAGCCGAGTTTGTTCTTGGGTCCACTGAAGGTTCAATGACCTTGTACTATATTGCCATAGCTTTCAGAACAGAACTAAAACACTTATTTCACACGAGTCATTAAAAGGCCTGCTGAATTTATTACAATCACTAAAAGGCTTTGAGGTTCAAAAATCTTAGGGTTCTTGCTGAGAGCTAACTTTAGCAGTAGAAATAAAAATTAAGTATGATCAATCCAGAAATCTGTTCCCTTCTAGTGACAGAGAACCACAGTCAAATGAACATAAGACTAAGTAGGAGAATAACTAACATGATACTTTTAGAAAAAAAGGTATTGTTCTGGGGGGGGAAAAAAAGGATAAAATGAAGTGCTATGGAAGAGATTTGAAGAAAGGAACAGGATAGCACAAAGAACATATAATGTTTCAGACTATTCAGATGTGTAAGAAACATAAGGCTTGCAAATCTCATGAGGAAGGCTGGAGAGCATATCTGGATATCACACTATGTTCTCAACCGCATTGTCTATAAATCAGACATATATTTTTACAATTTAAATATACTTGTATTACTAGATGCCAAAACCTGATGCTCATCACTTTGGAGCCCTGAGGTGGGAAATGGAGTCTGTTTCAATAACGTGAATACCTCTGAGCCTTTATGGCTCTTTACAGGTGTTCAGGAAGGGATGAATCATATTCACCTGTTGTCATATTTTCAAGTTCACCACTGAATGAATCACCCATGCAATAACAAATAAGGATGATCACATACTAATATGCAGCTCTCCTGAGTTTCTTCCCCCCACCTGCCTCCAAATGCATTATTTCACGCAAATCAAAGGTAGTGTTTGGCTAAGGAATTTAAATGGCTCAAGTGACTGTTAAAGAGTTGTAGGGCTTTACAATACAGAATCACTGCTTCGGATCTGGCCCAGATGTGAAAGTCATTGTCTGATTCCTGGAGCCCACGAAGCAGCTGTGACCTTCTTTTTAATTCATACTGGAAACCAAGCTACAGATGAGCCTTCTCCAGCCCTGGGTCTCAGGGCAACACCAAGAGAGTAAATATTCCTGTGTTCACCACTTAAAATGTAAATTATATATAAATTAATAATTTAATATAAATTAAAAAATAAAAATGTAATCTCTAATTTCATAACTTTTGATCTTCCTTTTGATACCTAGTCTTATACCAAGGAGACGGGATCTCTTCAGTGAACTCCTTTGAACTAGAAACACCTCAAAGCACCAGGCACTTGTGGGATTCAGAGAACAGTGTCAAAACACACTTATCAGCTGGGCATTCAGAGATTCCTATTGCTTCCTATTCAATACTATTGCCATAAGTGAAAAATAGCCTAAACTGTGAATACTAACAAGTACACGTGGGGTGAATGTCCAAAACTAAATTTTCGAACTCTCAGGCAGAAGCTCACTACACTTGCTAGCTAAAACCAATGCAGGGTGGTTACTTTAGGTGTTACTAGAGTTTCTAAGACAGAACTCATATATCCTGAATTAAAAAGCCCCAAGACAGGCCAATCACACGTTGTGCTTTCGCACATAGACTACTTAAACTAAAAAAGCTTAGTGACAATAGTTCTAGAAAAAAGAGGTAATGTCAAAAAGCAGGACTTCTGAAAGGGGTGGCTTTAGAAAGAAAGGATTCCAGGAAGAAAAAGGTGAAGATTTTCAATGGAAGGAAGATCTTTGAAATCAGGAAGATGAGCAGGGAAATGCTGGGGCACGCCATGAGCCCATGGCCAGTAATGCTCCAAACTGGCAAGCGTGAGCAGCTGCATGAACCAGAGCGACTTCCTTTCCTAGGCCACAGATTGATGCTGGTGCACGAAGGTCAGGCGGAAAGTCAAGCCCTAATAAGCCTAACAGTGGGGACACCAGCAAGCGAGCGAGATAACCAAGCAGGGTAATAACTAATATCATTGCTCCTTGAATGAGATGCCACATCCATGTCCACTATGGATTATCATCAACTGCCTCACCCATGCCACCTTCCAGTAAGTTCTCTAAAAATTTCAGACTTGTGTGCTTGATCTTACAATATCCATTCTTCAAGAACGAAAGACATTTAACCCGTCTCCTCTTTAAAGTATAAAAAGAGCAGAAAAGGGAAAGTTGCAGTACACAAGATTTCATTTCTTGGTGCCTGAAGGGATGCATGAGCCACACAGCAGGTATATTAATCTCACTACAAGGAAAGGAAAAATACTAAGAAAAGATTTATTTTTCTAATTTGATAGTTTCTTCATTCCACTGAGATTAAACACCATGCAATACAATTAACACTAGAAACTCAAACACTGGTGAATATACTTTGGAACACACTCTGCACAGCAGAGTGCACAGCATAAAGCCCCAGGATACATCTCTCACTGTCAATGTCCCAGATAACACTATAGTTTTATAAAGCACACAACTAACAATCAAATTATTGATTCCTTGTAAAGACTTACATTCCAAATTTGGCACTTCTAAAGACAGGCTTCTAGTTTTGGCAGTGAGAAAAGACTACAGAGATGAACAGTGTGACAAATCAGAGGCTGGAATCTTTTTCTGATTTTGATATTCATTTCACCTACTGAGGAAAATTCTGCACTCCCATTTTAAATTACTGAAGCTGATAAGCTTCAACTACATCAAGAGTGTGAGGCAAGTTCTATCTGTTTTTCCTATATAAGACAAACTATAAGTTAATTCACACAATTCCACTTGCAGTTTTTATTCAAATCCAGCTGCATTAGGTACAAATCATATCAGCTGTAAAGTTTGTGTTTAACTACATGTTTCCCTAAAGCTCAAATCCAGGTTTTCAGCATATCCTACTGCAGAAATAAGAGTTACCCACAAACTAGCCCCAGTTCCTGATAATCTTTAGCCAGGTGCTTTTCAAAACCAGATACTTAGAACTTACGAATCCTCAGACAGGCTCCCATACTGAGGGTCATCACACCTTCTTCCTTCAAATCCCTTCAGAGAACTTCCTCCTTGGTACCAGCCTGTCCCACAAAGTACCATTTTTATTCTGCTTCTATCTACTGCTTCACTAACTTGGACTGTTTTGAATGCAAAGAAAAAAGAAAGAAAAAAAGAAAAGAAAAAAAAAAAGAGAGAGAAGGCTAGACAAAGTGCAAAGTGAAATAAAAATTATGATTACAAACGGAAGGAGGGAAGAGGAAGCCATTCCTAAAAAAACTGGCTAAGGATCCTGAGAAGGGTACAATACGCAGGAGAGGAAAGTGTTTAAGCCCATTCTAGAGAGCACTTCACCCCAGAATTAGTTTTCTTTGCTAAGGATTGCACCTAATGCATTTAGCTGCCTCCCTTCATTAGCTAAGATGCAAAAAGATAAGCCTTTATTTTCAAATAAAGGCTTCAATCATCTGCACAGTGGCAGAGAGCACGATCTCATGTAATCAAGGAGAAAGCAAAGGCAGGATGACTTTCTATTCTTGCAGATACTTGTACACTTCCATTTCTTGAGTCCTCACACAATTCACCTCCTTACCCATAGGGGAGCCTTCTCCTCAGGCCAGCCAAGTTAAAGTTGCTGCTTCTCATGCTCTGCACCCTCTTTTCCCCTTTAATTTTCAGGCTCAGATGGAAGTGTTTTCCATCGGGGGTTCTGCTGCCAGTCTTATGCCTGATCGCTTTAATTAAAAGGCCGGAAGGGATGATTTAAGAGTCTCATCATCAGGTTTGACATAATTACACTCCTGGAGTCAGTGTCAAATGCTGACAGGGCAGCCTCAACCTTTCATCCTTTTAAGGCAGCTGTAGGCAAGTACCATAGAACACGCTTTATGGCAAGAACCCTTTCTGATAAAAGCTTTAGAAGAAAGGTTTTGCCTTCCTTGAGACATGAAAGAGCCCCTGGCGCTTTTTATAAGAGTTCAGATTTGTTTTAATAACCTCAGCCAAAGCAGTCCTAGCATCCATGCTAGCCTTTTATTTTTTTTTTTTATTTTTTTTTTTTAAGTAATGCCAAGTGTATGAAGTTGAAAATTGTCTAGTGATCCTTTGGAACAAAAGGCAATATGTAAATAGCTTTACTATTTATACCCTAAATGGGGCCACTTTATAAATAAAACGGGAAAATTAAAGGAAAAGGTACACTGTGGTAACTGATACTGGAAAGTGCAGGAGAATAAGGATGGCAAGATCAAAACAGCTGAAAGAATGAAGAAGATGGTTTTCAAGGTGTGCCAAGCCCCAGTATACAGGTGACAACTGGGTACAGGGCACTGAGCTTTGTAAAACAGCCAGAAATGATGCACTGCAAGTCATAGATATGGCTTCTGTCTCATAATTACTGTGTTTTCTCTGACTGTTTTGGCAGAATGGTTCCTAACTACTTCAGAGACGTTTAAAAGGCCATTAGAAGCATTGCTTTCACAAAGTAGAGAACACTAGGAGATCTTTTTATTAAAGACGCTTGCTTTTTGCATAAAAGAGATACCACTACAAACACAGACAAGCAGCTAAAAGTTTGTGTCTGTTATATCAAATTAAACAGGACATACACAATCCCAAAAACTCAAAGCCAGGCCCTTGAAGTGGAACAAACCACTATGTCCCTTGTTGAAGTTGGTTACATCTGCCTAAGTAGCTATCATAGCAGTACATCTGCACTTCTGCTGAGGTGCAAGCCTTAGAGGCAACCACTCTATGCGCCCTCTGCTTCCAACAGTGGTAGTACACTGCCACCAAGTGGGGAACATGCAAAGGAAGAAGGATAAAAATGGTCAAGGATTTAATAACATGGACAGAGTTCTAGAACTGCTTGTTTATTTCTGTGAATTCCCAAATCTATATTCCCAATATTCACTTATGAAAAAATCCACAGTAATGCATGTATATTCTATTGGAATATCACTTGCACCCCACAGAGACTAGGTACTGGTAAGTGGCACACCACATGCACCAAAAGCTTGTAATCAGACTACAAATTTAAGCCACATGAAGAGATACTAACAGAATCATCAATTATCAGGTAAAAAGAGAGACTTTACAGGGGAAGATGGAGGTTATGTTCCACAAATAAATCACTAGTTGTAAATGATTCAAAATAATTACCCAGCAGTGCACGGTCCTCTAGAGGTGCACAGACTTCTATACCTGTATCCTCCTCCCCTTCTTTGGGTTAGGTTGGTTTTACAGTCATATGCGCTTGAACTGAAGGGCAGGACTGGCTAGCGAGTGTGCTACAGGAGCGACTACCTCCATCTTATGCCACAGGCTGTATTTCACTTGAAAATGCAGCACTCAGTCATGCTTAGAGCCTGGGAAAGGCTCTTTTGCCCCATTTTCCTTCTGCGTAGCCCAATCTAGCAGAGCCTGGAAAGGAATGTCTCGTCCTCCTTAAAGGAGGAGGCAGGTGAGAAGAGACAGGAGCGCTGAGCCCTGCAGGCTGTAGCAGCCCGTGGGGCCGGCTCCACCGAGGCAGCACAAGGGACATACCTGAGGAGACAGCGCACTGCAGAGTTCACACTGCCGAGTGCACAAGAGGACAAGAGAGTTCTGAGGGTTTACGAGAGGGGAAATAACACAGAGATAGTTCTCTGGTAGACTTTAACTCATGACATGCAGGCAAGCATACACTTTGGATAAATGGTTTGAAATGGGACAAATTACCCATTAAAAAAATATGTTACCAAGTGGCATTATTCATGTTTTATGAGTCCAAATGTGCTTTACATGTTACTGAGTGTTTTTATCAACTCAGGCACAAAGGGAAATGTTTGCATTTTGGCAGGAGGTTGCAGGCAGGAAAAGCAGGGCTGAGGGCAGCCACGCTCAACAACAGTCACTACCTGGTAGGCCAAGGAAAAGGCCAGGAAAGCTCTCTGGAAAACCAGGGTTCATCCTTTGGATGTGCACCCAATACAGCAGAGCTAACGAAGACATTGAGAATGTGCTGAGAATGAGTACCTTGAGATTGACTTCTCACCATAACAAGGGCCAAGACCCTTTCTACACGCACACACACACACACACACACACAGAGCTGTCAAGATGAATATAGATGTTCTTCCTCTCCAAGCCATCAAGTTGAGATGCAGGTATCTCTGAATTCTGCCCAAACCCACGACACACTAACCACATATACATAGTTCTCTCATCAGTCAGATCACAGGATCATGATCAGTCTTCAAAGAGGAAGAAACTAATTGGCTCTCAGCTACCCTGCATTGAGAAAAGGAACACACTAATTTTCAGGTTTTCTCCAGAATTTTTTCACCATAATTCTAGGAAACTAACTAATCAGAGAATCACAGGTGTGCATTTCCTTTGCTACTTGGAAGACAAAACCATCACCTACTCTGGCAGAGTCCTTCAGTTGAAAGCTATGAAGAGAACCATGAAGATCCTGCAAATTTTGCATGATCATCTTCCTTTGACAGACCCCACTCAGACAGCTGAGTGGGGGCTCACCCAGCTTACTTTATACTCCAAGACATGATAATCCAGTGGTGATCCCAAGTATTTCAGTGCCCCCAATTTTTCCACGTATGGTTGTTTGGCAGCTTAAATCTAGTCTCCCCCAGAAGAGTATCATCTGATTTAATAGGAGAGGTGGTCGATGGGCAAAATCCCATACTACAGTAGGCAAGGAAGGGGGAGATTTTCAGAAAACAGCAATTCTGTCTTCAGAACACCACACAGGCTATCTACCTGAGCTGCATAATAGGGCATAAGCTGAGAAGGCCAGCAAGGACTGCCTGGGCAAGGCAGCACTGGCCTGCCTGTTCCTGTGAGTATCTTCTGCAGTACACCTGCAACTTTAGACACCTCTAAAGTACCTACATTTATGACCATGACAGAAGTAAGTGAAGAAAGGCAAGCACCTGAGGGACCTCAGAGGACAATCAAGGCACATGAAGCAAAAATGGAAGCAGCTGAACCACTGCAGCAGGAAAGACTGGAATATAATACTACTATGTTTCATACTCTAGAGAAGAAGTGAAAGCAAAGAAATGAATTAATTTACTCAGATGATGTCCTGTGTGAGAAGGCTAGTCCAAAAATCAGGAAATCCATCTTTTTGCTGGTGTTTTCTCCATAATGGCTTAATAAAGGAAGCTCCAAAGAAAACGGATGGGAGGGTAGGCGGATAACTTAACACTGCAAAGCAGTTAACTATTTTACAGAGCATGCTGGATGTTTAAATCTGTCACACACTGCCAGAACCAAGTGCAAAAGAATATTGTGTCTAACTGCAATTGCATGAGGAAGGGAAGATGCCATTACTCAATGGAAATAAAACGGTAACAGTGCAACAAACAAGCCCTAAACTTTCCATCTTCCAAGAACAGCAATGACAGGCCATTGCTTGGGATGCAGAAACAGGCCTGAGGAAAGAAGCCAGATATGAACCAAGATCCAGACCTAGTATTAATAACCAGGCTTTAATTACGATCAGCTTCCTTCTGAATTTCTCAAGCTCTCATACTTAGCAAGCTAGATCAAAAAAAAAAAAAAAATCAGATTTGAATCTAAATCAGGGACACATATTCCTGAAAACATCACCTGCTCTTCAAAGAGTTTCCCACTGGGCAAAATCTGTTTGCTTACCAACAGATTCCTGCAGCGAAAGCTTCATCTGCCTCTGCAGCAACGGGAAGGGATGGATAAATCTCAAGGTTTTCTGGCTTTATCCAGCCCAAGGAGCTCCCTGCCATCCCTGATGTCTGTAGCCCTTTGAGCAGAGACTCCCACCCTGGTCTTTGGGCAGACTTCATACACTGACCTGTCAGTGAGGGACCAAAAGCAATGGCAAGGCAAAGTCTTTTGTTTCCCACTTTTAATACAAGAATGTATGGAGTGATAAAAGAGCACCGACAAATCCTCTGTAATTCCACTGTGAAATTAACTGGGTGCTTACAGTCAGTCTGAAATGATTTCCAGCTATTTTATATTACTCGTTTAACTACAAATAGTTCAACCTTAAGATTTGTTATAAAGAAAAAGCACTAAAGGCAGGGAGCCACTAAGTAAAGTTTCTCACTGCTCTCCACCCACTAGATGGTTATTAATCTTAATAATGCATATAGAAGCAAAAAGCATTTTTCTTCTTCTTACTGTTTCATATGGCCTTTTGGTCTTCTGTAACAGCTTGTCCACCGTCACAAATCTACCACATTTACATATCACCTGAGGTTTGACAGTGCTTTTCAAATGGAACTGAAACAAATAATACAAATAATAAATAAATATTTCTCAAGGAGGCTGCTAGATTTGATTTTGATCTTGTGTCATCTCAAATCCTGAGCTATATTATAAGGTATTGAACATTTCTCTGTAGAAAATAAGATGCTTCAAATGAAAGGAAGATAAGCCATGACAATTGTTTTTTCTTTTTTCTTAGTGACTGTTAAAAAAGAGCATTTGATAGTGCCACTGTACTACAGCACCACAAGATTCTGCCTAGGAGCATTACATATCACCACTGGGCTGCAGCACACGGAGTTATTAATGTCCAAGACGTACTTGGATACCAAAGGGCATGGAGAGATGGCAAGAGAACACGCTGATACAACTTGTTTCATGCCAGGAAAACAATCAAAAAAGGACAGATGCAATGACATGGGTTTCCACATCCAGCTTTAGGTGCCTAAATTGAGATTAACCAGCTCATACAGCCCAGAGGCAGATGCTCCTGCAAAAATTGAGAAGAACTTCAATTAAGGGATCTCTCAACTGCCTCCTACAAAAACCCATTTCCACCAATGAGGAAGCAAGGGAAGCCAGTCTAAGACAAACACCAACATTTAGATGTAGGGTGTTTGATACCTACTGTAATAACTTAAAGGCTTTTAAGACTATAATACTATGGCGCAAGGCGAGAGACCTAACTAAAACAGAAGAAATGACCAGAAACTTAGGTGCAAGTTAACATACATCCAC
>JAUBNY010000242.1:55090-71146 GCA_032275445.1 Crypturellus soui
CTAAGCTCTAAAGTGCAGTGATTTTTATAGAATGTTTGTAACTCTGTAGATATTTGTCACTGACCACAGTGAATGCCTGATCACCTCTTTTTAATCTCTACTAAAAGCAACTGCACCATGTTTACATGTTTAAAAATATATATACCAAAGCAAGGTTTTTAACCTCCCATAAACAGAATAAATTATTTATCAGCAATATTTCAAGAATACCCTGTGCTCCTCTTCCCCTTCAAGCTGCAGTTGAGAATTATCAAGATCTCCCCTAAGACTACATGAAAAGATGAACAGCAAACAAAGCAGGCCAAGTGCTTCCGCAGCTTTGCCAAGAATTAAGCACACAGCTCCATCAGCAGGAGGGCTTGATTTAGCAACAAAATCTGCTGCAGCCTCTATCTAAAAGGTTTTCTGAAGCTGCAGACTAAAGTTTAAAGGCCACTAGAAAAACTGCAGAGGCAGCTCCTATAGGAAAAATGCTGTATAGGATTTCCAGAAAGAAAAAAAAAAGTAATTATTACTTTTAACAGTAACAATAATAGCAATAGCCCCTGTTTTAATGATTCTCTCCCAAGAGATCTCAGCATGTTTTACAAGCTATATACGCACCAGTGCAAGTTCACATAATGTTGCACTCCATCTCAGAGATGGTTGAAATTCAGCCGCACAAAACTATTAAATTACATTTTCTGTCTTAAAGTAAGGCAGCAAAAAATGCTGTATTAATTTGAAATCCCAAGGGAAGTCTGGCAAGACATTTGGAGAGAACACCTGGGCTGAAAGTCCTGTCTTCCTGGAAAGGTGCCATGGAACATTTAATGACCTGAAATGGTCAAGATTTCTGGCTTGTCAAACAGAAAAGGCACCTTCCTCCCCAAGCACATTTCAGTCTGGGGAGGCCATTCCTGCATGTCTGGCAGGAAAATAGCCCCTGCAGTGAAGGGGAACAGCCCCTGAGGAGGTGAACGGGAACATGGGCACGACCTGCCCTGCACACTGGTTTGTCATGAGCAGGATGAGCACCGCTCCGTGCCACATGCAAGGACTGACACGCTCACAGCTGGTACCTGGCAGTCTGATGGTGCAATGAAGAGCTGCAATGGTTTCTCTTAGCATAGTGTTAAAATGAAGACAAAGGTGAAGTCTGATAAACCAAACTGTAGGACAAATTTCTAAGGGAAATTATGGTCTCCCAAACTGAAAGTGTGAATTTTGAACATCTAGGCTTGGAAGTACTGCATAAGCTATCTTTTTGCAACATCTCCGATCTAATTTGAGTTTAAGGCTAAACAAAAAAAAAGCAGTTAAGAGCGCAGAAACATACAGGGCATCACTTTACATTGTGGGCCAAGAGCAAAGGACAACCTAGCACCAACCCAGCATGATTAAAATGTGCTTCATTTACTTTTAATAAAGAAAAATAGCTAATGTAAGCAGGACAGAATTGTCTTTCCCTTCTAACCTGTTTTGATGGCTCAGCTAGCCTCTGATTACATGAGGCTGACAAGTCATCTAAATACATTACTATTCAGCTATTTAATAACAGCGCAGCGATCAAGTGTCTGAAGTTATCTTAGCCAGTTCAGTGAGCGACTAAGGCAAAATGAGCTAAATTAACAGTGGAGACACAAAGACTCTTACGCCAAGAGTATTACAGCAATTTCTCTTAATAGTAATCTCCTGCCAAATTGATGCCATGGATATTATATAATTGTTTAACATTGTAAATTGGCCACAATTCTGTCACTCTCAGAAGACTCGCCAGCAAACGAATGGACTGTAGAAACTTAATTGCCCATTAATGCTCAAAATCACCTGTGCAGGTGGAGTGCATCAGTAGCCCAGACACTGCACCAGGAGAATTTGTATCCCCTGCCGCAGGAAAGCAAGGAATGCTGCTCCTAGCAACACCCAGCAACCAACAAGGAGCAGCAGCCAAAGGCACAGCTTGGGAGGGTCACAGTAGATACAAAGAACAGCTTTTCCACTAGGAGAGCAGCACAGCAACAGAAGGGGTAACCCAGAGAGGTGCTGGAATCCAAAGACATCCAGACAGACACAGCCACCCTAGGCTAACAGCAGCAACAGCCCCACTCCAAGCGGGAGGCTGGAGAGGCCCTTAGAGACCCCTTCCAACCAACCTGTCTGTGACTCTACGATCTTATGTAGAGATGCAAACCTAGCTAAAGACTCCTGCAACAGGAAGTGTCCTCATACAGCAGTAAGGTTACATGCCTCTCAGCTCCCAGGAACTCCGCAGCGAGCAAAGGTCTGTGCTCTGCTGAGTAAATTTAACCATCTGGTGAGGTCAAGAAAAAGAGTTTGATCACATGGTCAATCCAAGCTTAGAGTCCTAAACAAGGAGCCTTGACTGGAAAGGCTAAGGATTGCCTTAGGCTCCAATACTTCTGACAGAGCTTTTAAATATTCTCCTCTTCTCATCCCAGTAAGTGAAAACAGAAGACTACTGAGAAAAAAAAACTCCTATCACTACTGAGAAAAAAAACACCTATCACTAGGACTGCACTGCAAGTTCTTCATATCAGACTAGCTCCTGGAAAACTACTGTAACACCAGGGAATAGTTTAGGATAGGAGGGACATAGTTCAATTGCCATGCCAAAACAGGGTTACCTACAACAGCAGGCTTCCCAGGGCCATATCGAGACAAGTTCTGAACATCTCCAAACCTGAAGACTCCACAATCTCACTGGGCAACCCATTCCAATGGTCATAAATTAATCAATCTCTGCAGAATATGCTCTATAGTCCAGAAATGCAAATAATAAAACACTAGGGACCCTGCTTTGTGATGTCCTAGGAAAAAAAATAAAATAAAACTCTCCTTCAGACTATACATGCCAAATCTGAGGTGTGTTATTGATCAAAACCTTATTTGAAAATGGAAGAGTAGACTCCCACTTGAAGCATACTATTCTTCCTCCAAATTTGAAGGGTAATCTGAGATAAGGCATAATTATTAGTGGTGAAATATTTACACATTAACATTGAGGCACCTGTTTGGAGTGGTTCCTTCTCCTCCTTTTCTCTCTCCAGCCTGATTGCTATTATTCAAACCTTCTACCTCCCTCCTTGTTTTCTATCATTTTCTTAGGTCCTCTCCCTCAGGGCTATTTAAGACATTGTCACTCAACAACCTTGACCGCAAACCTCAGATCAGCGCTTGCCCAGGTCTTCACAGGTTTTACAACCTGTAAGGATCATTCAGCATGAAACTTTTTATAGCCTTAAGAGAGCTTCCAAGAGCTATATTCAAACAAATCCTTCAGCAAGGCTTCAGAAGTGAGGGTAAGTCTAAAATACTCCTTCATGAATTGTCTGAAACTTATCTTCTGCCTTAATTACTGCATCTTACTTAGCAATTAATTTGTCTACTTTGTTGTGTCATTGCAAACAAGGCTGAAAATTCCCCTAACAGCACTTTTCCCTGATAGTTGTATTTCTGATAGCTTTCTGCATATACCAATTAAGACGAGTCAAATTCCTCTTCAGAGCAATGAGTTTATCAATGTATTCAAAAATCATTTTCAGGAAGGATCACTTATGTCCTCCTTTAAACTTTCCCTAATATTGCTATGTCTGAGTAGAAACTCAAAAACAGGATGTAGGATTATAGCAATTATAATCTTATTAATCTTATTATCAATGTATTTAGAGGCAAGACCACTTTATGTATTTATCTGCTACTCCCCTTCTCAGGATTCAAGCCTTCATATCACATATATTTTGCACATTTTACTAGAAATTGCTATTGAAATCATTATTCATGTTAAATCCTTATCTGAATTACTACTTTTCAAGAGTTTATTAGAAAACTTTTTTTAGGAGGATCTAACAATTTCTATTTCCTTGGATACTAAGTTGTATTTATCTATATAGAATGTTTAACTGATGATTTATCTTGGTAATACAGACAATTCTGTAAAAATGCAGTAAGATCTGCCCTCTTTAGTTTGAGATAACCCACCAATCACTATTATTTGCTAGTCCCTATTTTAAATAGCAGTTCAGAATACTGCCAGAATGTTGAATAATATAAAACCAAATGGATTCCTGAGAGCAATCCTATCAGGAACAGACTTACTGATTTTGTCCCAATGGCTACTGACTTGAGACTTACCAGGTGTTCAGATTTTGATCCATCTAGTACATAACCTGTTAGTTCCAAGCATGTTTTTCCCCCCTTAAATTAAGATTTCAGAGCATTAAGTCAAATGCCTTTAAGAAATTCAAGTATACTATATTCCTTCTCCTGTCTATCAGCCCAGCCTGCAATCCTGTTAGACTATGACAGTTTTGTTTGACAGGAGCCATTTCCCTCACACTATCTTGACTGACAGTAATACGCTCTTTATCTCTAATTTTTTGTCACTGGCATCCAAATGAACTATTCACCTCTCTTGTCAGAGCTCACATTAAAGTGACTGTTATTGAGTTTTGGATCTTTCCTTACAACACTTTGAAATATTGAGATTGTGTACAATTCTGTACTGCTATAGAACTTTTCCAGTCTCCATAGCTCTTGAGCATTGAATTATCTGTTGAGAACACTTAAAAGGTTAGATCCCTTGGGATCCCTGGATATTAGTTAGCCAGAACCACTGATCAGAAAAATATTTACTCTTAATAAATGCTGCACATATCTCCTTTAACTACAGGAAATAAGTTTATACCATGCATAATATCATAGGACAGTTAAAAGGCAAAAAACAGCAGATGAAAACTTATCTCTCCTGATGATCTCTTATCTCTTCTATTTATAATTTTACTTTCCATTCAGTAGTGGGTAAATCAATTGACTCTTTATATATATATAAATAAATATAAATTTAATCAGGGGAACATGGAGGACAGTATTATTATTGCTAATACAGACTTTAAAATACCACTTTAAAGTTGCCAAATTAAAAAAAGTAGGATAAAAGTAACATAACCTTATTCCTAGTTTGCTTTAGCATAGAGACGAAGTACAAATTAGATACAGAAATCTACCTATGGCAGCTTTACTCTGCCAGCACAGAACTATGCAGTCAGATTCTTCTAAGCAGCTCTGCACATTGAAGATACACTTCAGTGAAGAGAAAAAGAGAGGAAAAAAAAAAAAAGAGCAGGAAACTTTTCACTCCACATTCTTTGAATGTCAAGAATTATCTTCCTTATCTTTGGATAAGGTATAAGCAAATACAGAGGCTGAAAAGCTGTTTGATTTTAAAATATAAAAACAGAATTGATGCCTGTGAGAGGCAAAAAAACAAAAAAGACCTAAGAAGGGAACATCTAAAACTGAAACCCTTTCCCAAGACAAACTGAAAAAAAAGTGGATTCTGAGCACTAGTTTGCTATAGGAACAGCAATGCTAGAGTGGGACACAAGTGTCCCCATTTTACAGCCTGGTTAGATTCA
This sequence comes from Crypturellus soui, assembly GCA_032275445.1. Classification (NCBI taxonomy): domain Eukaryota; kingdom Metazoa; phylum Chordata; class Aves; order Tinamiformes; family Tinamidae; genus Crypturellus; species Crypturellus soui. Next base: position 60,508 of record JAUBNY010000242.1, read on the forward strand.
CTGCTATAGCTCTCCACACAAGAAAAGTTTCTGCACTCTGTTTCTGAGGAGTAGGAGGGGATGGCACAGAGGCAGCGCTACCTATTCTGTTCTGTTCCGTGCTGCTGTTGTGCTTAGTTTTGCATATGCCAGGAACATGGACCATATGGCCCGGGGGCTGGCAGTGTCCCGCTTAACAGATGTCTTCAATAAACTGACATAAAGTCTTTTTTTGGCTGGTTAATTCCTTTTTTTTTTCCAGGAAATTATTTTTATCTGGTTCACAGAAAGTTATTAACTAACTGAAATCCCTCCAACCATCTTAAATTAGTGCAGTTTTTAGTGAGCAGGAACAAAGAAATAGAAGACTTAGCTACTCTCCAAAATTAAGTATGCATCTAGCAGTTAGATTACATGGAGGTAGATCTCCTAGATATTACATGAAGACATGAATCTTCCTGAACTCATCACACTGCTTCAGTTTTTCAGACTAGGCAGCCAGCGAAACACGAAATTATGACAGCCTGTTGATCCTACTAAAAGTCATTCTTTTTCTGCCTAACAGAGGATAGATCAGGCAGCTAGATTGTATAAGAAAATGCTGCAGAACAACACTGATGCTCTGTGCTAAATCACAGAAAAAATGGAGGACCAGATCATCAAAGGTGACAAGCCTCTGGTCAGTGAGCTGACCAGCAGAAGAGGCTGAGGGGAAAAAAAAAAAAAAAAAAAGAAATCCCCAAAATTTTGCTTCTATTTTTAATTGCATTTCCTGTTAAGTCTGGAAATCAGTTTTAGTTCTTATCCGGAGCTCAACGCATGAGCCACCCAAAACCTGTGTCCTTACTTAAGATTAGAGGGAAAAACTTCCCCCTCCATGTTAAGAGGGAGTTAATAAATGAGTTTTCTTGAGTTTGAGATCTTTGAATGATGGCCTGAGATGCTAACCAGGGGACCTTGCAACTTCCAGATTAACTAGGGAACAGGTTTACCACTAGTTTGAAAACCTGATTCAGAAGTTAACTCATTTTCAAACTACAGGTGTGATTTCTTCAAGTTATCAAAAGCCTTGCTCTGTAAAGTATTTTCATGAAGTATCAAGAGAACTCATTTATTCATTTCCTTCTTACCAAGAGGGCCAGACACTCCTGGCAAGACATCAGCTGGGTGGATTTGTAAAGATTAGACTTTGCCAAACCAGCACAGGGTATTTCACATTGCCTTGTTATACCCTATATATTTATGAACTGGCAGCTTGTTGCTTTGACTCACTTTCTGTCAAGGTTAAGCAGACCTGCCCCTTGGCCCTCGTTCTAGACTAGTACACTATACTACTTCTAGTTTTCTGGAACATAGACTAGCACAACATTTGCTACTTACAGTTCTCTGGAAACTATTTCTCATAGTTCCTAAGGATAATTATTTACAGTGAGCAAGTGCTTTGTATAGTCTCCTGAATAATGTTAGAGTGAATTTTATCAGCTCCTGTCTTTTCCTTCAACTCAGCTGAGGCCTTTAATTACTTTCTTTCCAAAAGTCATTTCAGTGATCCAGTCACTTCTAACTTAATGGGGATGAGGCAGGACAATGAAGTCAGAAAGACATTAAATACTTGAGCTTTCCACATAGTCTACTACTTGCTTTCTTCTTGCTTATGTTACTCTGACGCACTTATGGTGTATGATGTTCATTTCATACACCAAATTGAAATGAAATCACCACTTGTGATAAGCAATTATTAAATTAAAATTTAGAGAAACAGAAAAGCTTAGTAGCCATGAACCAGGGCAGTAGGTTAGATGTAGAATCTGCTCACTACATTCTGATGCTTCCTTCAGATGCAAGAGAGAATTTATTCCCATTGGAGTAATCTGAGACTAACACAGTTCAACTAAATCTAATTCCAGAATTGATAGGTTTTCCTATTCCTGATGGACCTACTGCCTCTCCTCACAAAAGAGGGATGAGAGAGGTTTTTTGAACTATCCCAATAAAAAAGACAGCATTTTCAGTCACAATTAAGGAAAACCTGGATTTTTTCCTCCATTAACTCCCAAGTTGTATTCAGAATTATCTGCATTACAGGATAAACCATGTTTTAAGAACAGTAATTAATTCTCCAATGTTTTCACAACACCATTATAAACACCTCAGTGGACAAAGCTGAGGTTACTCACACTCTAATTTCACCATCCATTTGGGATTCAACACTAGAGAAAATAAATTTTCAACAGATCAAGGGGAAGTGTATTTAACTCTACAGACAAATTACAGTCAGTTTTAACACATTCTCCTATATCCATCTCAGAAGTCAATCACTTGATTTATCTCTGACTGGATTTGCTGCTGGATTACCATTTACCAAGTATAAAAGTTTAGTAAGTATATAAAAACCTTCAAATTAACAAAACTTTTTATTGCCTTCATTTACTGCTTATTTCTCAGAAATATTTTCTATTAGCCCTTATTCAGCAAAGCACTCAAATGTGTTTTTGTTTAACTACACACCAAAGTCAAGTAAACAGCACTTTGTTTTCTACACAAATCAATAAACAAGTTTATTTTATCTAAGGGACATTTTTCCTACTTCAATTTAGCATGAGCCACATCTGCCAAAAACATTGAAGTGTCTCCTGATGATTACACTGAGAGCAGACAACTTGGGCAGCTGATTTAAATTTTTACATATTAACAAGCACTTACTTAAGTTCATAAGCACCTAGATCTGATTGTTGCAATCTAGATAAATCCTTCCAGCCCAGAAGGACTGTGCTCGAACCCAGTCACAGAACAGCCCTCCTCTTCTCTGATGGTTTAACTGTTCATTTCAGCAAATCCCTAACAACATCCACAGTGTGACAACAGCAGCACTGTGATTGCATACTGGTACTTCAGGGAGATTTAGCCATGCGGTACGTTCTCAAAATGAAGATTCAATTTTAGTATTCTGACCCACACCCCGGCATGACTGCCTACTCAAGTTTCTCAGACAAAGCCAAGATCAAAAACAAGCTCCTGCAATGACCAGGATTACTGAAGAAGAGTAGAAAAGTAGCTTTCTTGATGCAACTATTCAAAGAAAAGTAACAGCTGACAGTTTAAAATTATACTGAAAATGTATGATCACTTGTTTGTGGGTGGGTAGCTTGACTCTAAGAAGAAAGAGGAGTGATAGAAGGTAACCAAGTACTGGCTGTCCTTGCGTGTGCCAGGGTTGCCTGCTAGGGGAAAGCTCAATGGCACACAAATCCAACCGAGGCTGTGGCACGGAGCCAGGCCCTTCTATTTCAGGCATCAAACACTGATACACAAGATCACTTACCAGAAGAGCTTGGACAGAAATTCACCAAGAACAATTTAGTCTCCAAATGTAGCTCTTTCTCTATTCAAACCATCCACAAAGACCGACATTTTTACATATGTTTGCTATTAGCAATTCTCCAAATAAGCACTTGCTTCTAATCCATGTCAGTTCTCACATTCTGGCTGTAGCTTCAGAGTTCACAGAGACACTCTTGTAATTGGGCAAACAAATTAGGTATTTGTTTCTGATGCTTAACTAGATACGCTAACTTGATGCAGAGCTACGAATTTCTGAAGTTAACTTCATCTTAATCATCTCAGGATTTACAGGAGGTTCTCCCCCCAAGACCTTAGTATATAAAAGGCTATACTCGCGTAACAAAAACATAAGCCAGATAGTTCTACTGAAATGTTTGTCACCTCATTACTCCATCTGCCATTTAAAACACAGGAGTAAAAACAAGGAAGATCTACAAGAATTTAGTAGATATTCCCAGAGACAGGTTAAAATTAGTCTTTTTTGTCTCATTTGTTCCTTCTGTCTATCGTTTGAAAATAGCTTTATTCGCCAAGATAGCATCTCCTAAGGCCTTCTTCAGAGGATGTGTGTCTCTTCTCTAAATTTGAGACTTATCTCTTCAGAAGGAGGCTGTGGATGGAGTAAGCTGGTAAGCCCCATACGGCTGCTTTTCTCAGTGTTCTTCGATTCAGACCCTCAGAGAACCCCAGGCCAGAGCTTGGGGACATCACAGAAGTCGCATGGAACCTGCAGAGTACCTGCTGCAGGCCACAGGCCTACTCCTCCTGCTCATCTTAAGGTGCAGGCCCTCAGGATTTTCTGTTATGATTAAAAAAAAAAACCACTATTAGGGGCACTCAGGTTTTAGAAGACTCACGAAGACTCAGAAATGGAGAAACTTAAGGGCGTTTTTCCAAACTGCCAGTCCTGTAAGGTCATATTAGCCCGTTCTCAGTGAAGCCAATGGAATATGAAAATGCTGCAAACGCAGACATGTTGAACCAAGACAACTGACAACTTTAAGAGGTGAATTGCTTAATTTTTAGAAGGAAATAAACAATCTCTTTGGGCTTGTTTACAGTCCAAAAGCACACCTTCCTAAGTAGAGAGAGAAAAAAATCATGTGAAACTACAGAAAATGAGAAAAAAATGAGAATAAATCAAGAGTCCCATTCCAAGTCTGTAAAGCAACCAGAAGTCCACATTTTACACTGCTGTGGTTACTAAGAAAAGCTACGCAGATGCATTTTCAATTTATAACACAAAATCACCCATGTTGGCTTTAACGTTTAAACTGCCAGAAGCACCTGCAGTTCAAAAGCTAACTTAACCTCCCAAGCAGCAGCAGAGTTGGGCCCATTTCAGGCTCCACACTGCTGCACTAAAATAACCTAACAGAGCTGGGTAGTTTACCCGCACTAAGCTACGTTAGAGCAGACAATCTCTAGCCACCAGCCATTGCAATAGGCACAGTCATACTTCTGCTGCTGCCCCAGCTTAAGGCACTTCTCTGTCAAACTGAAAAGTTAAAGGAGAAGCTGTGGATAGGTGGTAGGTATTAAATGAGATGAATGCTGCAATTTTGTAGAACATCGTAAAAAGTTATTAAAAGCCTCTTGAAAATTGCTCAGCTTGTATCTCTCATTTCTGGCAACTGAAAAAGGATTACTTTCAGCATTATCCTCTACAGGAAAAAAGAGGGGGGAAAAAAAGACAACCTGATGGAAATATATCCCTGTTCTGTTAAATCTGATTCTCTGGAATAATATCACTCTGTGCGTAGTATGGAACAGGGTAAAACACACACCGCCTTCAAGCCGATCATTCAGTGCAAAAAGAACTGCTTCATAATTCATTTCTGTATGTCAAAAAATGAAAGAAAATAGAAAAAGGTCAACGTTCTTTAAATCCCAGATGCTGAAACAGAAAGATTTGCTGATATTACATATTGAAGTAGTGAGATAAAAGGTCTATCAAATACTGAAAGATTAAAAAGACACCTAAAAGTTGAAGGGATTTGGCTGTCTCAGAATTAGAAGGCTACTAGCCAGACATCACAGATCCCTGAAACCAGCATCCAGATAAGCATTGCTTCCACTGTTTCTCATTTAATACCTTAAAATTATCCTCACCATTGTCTTCTTTATATGAACCTGACTCAAAGCATTCCAAATATGTATTTCAATATTAAATACAACCAACATCGTGTACTTCTGGAAGACTATCCACATGACTAAAGATAAAGCACAGAGGTCAAACTTGGATTTAGAGAACAGCCAAGCTCTTGCCGGATAAAGCTGTCTGCATTAATGATACCAGCTATCTCAACAAGGTCAGTCAGCACAAGTGGTCAGTCTTCTCCCCTGCTGCTAGCTAGGAAGAGATTTCATAAACATTTTATTGTCCACTGAGAGAAGTTAACTGTGTATACTATATACGTATATATTAACAACAATAACTTTCATAATAAGAATAGCAAATTTTGGTTGTAAATCATTAGTAATTAAGGAGAAAGCAAAAATTTAGTTGTAGGTTATTAATATTGCAATACCAGCCTGAGACTCATTTCAGAGACCTACAAACCAAATGGTACCAAACACAGCCCCACAGCTCAATTCAAATTCAAACTAGTGACCCCTAATTAAAAGGTGCTATACCCCATCACTAAACCTCCAAGGCAGATGCTTTTACTGACACAATACTAATTGTCACAGTTCTTGTTAACTTGACACTTTCCATCATGAAAAATGTTTCAATTTTAGCTCAGATCTCTAGCAGTTCTAACAACATCAGCAGAAAGGTCTATCACTTGTAATTCACTTGCACAATATTCTATTTGGCAAAGTCCAGTTTCTTGTTCCCTTTCCTGGCCAAAATAAAAATATCAGCCTTGAGGAAAAGTTACACTACCTGCTTTATTAGTGCTATGAAGTCTTTAAAGTCTTTATAGCAGTAATGCTTCCCTGAGGTTATTCAAGGACCACAAGTCTTTCCAATGTTGTCATCTTAAACTAATTCTATTCATTCTACTCAGAAGATAGACTTTAAGAAATGGTATCTGCTCAGCAGTTTGATCAGTGTTTAATTATGAAACTAATATCATTTTTGGTCTGTAAGGTAAAAAAGAAGGGTAAGGGCTTCTGATCTTAAGAGTTTATCCATTAACTCAATGTTGGCTCCTGCCATATAGCTGACACACATAAAGGTTAGTGGTTGGACCATATACAAAAGCTGCTTTTAGTTTCTAAACATGAAGTTAAGGCTTAGTTCAGTAATTTTATAATCAATTATTAACAAATCTGAAGCCAAATTCTTTCTCTACAAGCTTTGGAGAAATATGAATTTAGGAGAAAAACAGGAGCTTACAGAATTATTCAGGCATGAACTTTCAGCATGAAGAAAATATACACAAACTCAAGTGACTTTAGCCCCTTAGATCCAGAAAAAGGTACATTCTCCTTTGTTACAGAACAGTTGTAGTCATTTAATTACATGGTTCTGCATTTCATCAAGGCTGTTCACAATGCCATTTCTCATTTTTATTTAATATTACAATACTCATATCCAAGAACACTGCAGTCTGAACTGTTCTTCCTCTTGAGGGGAAAAAAAAAAAAAAAAAAACCATAATACCATCATCCTTACCTTTTTGTTCTGCAGAATAAACATAAAATGTTTCAAAGGATAAATGAATAAAACAGTACACTGAGATTAGAGTTTAATCACTCTTTAAACTCTCAAGATCTTTTGCTAACTTTCTCTTCCTCTTTAGGAGACAGAAAAAGTGCTAATATAAAGTGGCTGCAGGCACCCATTCACATGCAGTGATATACACCCATGCAAAGGGAGGCTCTGCAGGACTGTACTATTTTGTTGTCTTGCTCTCCTCCTATAAGGACCCAACACTTTCTGATCTTTCTGAAATAGCAATTTTAGCAACCCAAAAAATTTTGCTCGCAGTATAAGTGGATATCCCATACTGCAGCAACAGGTGGGTAAATGCAGTATCCGTTCCTTCAAGGATATAAACTGAGCACATACTAAAGCTGCATGAACAAAACAAATGCTCAAACAGCTCACTTGGTTTATGCTGTTCCTTTATACACAGAAAAACTAACATTTCACTGTAGCCAGCTTCTTAAAAAAGAGCTAAAGCACTTCCTTCAGAGGATACAGCGTGGGTTAGATCCTGATCCATTTCTTCCTTACAATATTCTGCCTCACTTTAGCCACAAATAAACCACTAACTATAGAAATACAAGTGATGTAAAAAGCATCACAAACCACTAACATCATTACAAAATTGAAGTTGAACCAGATTTGTAACATCAAGCTTAAGCTAAATCCCCAAGAATCCTGAAAGACAAGTTTTAAATTACCTAACACTAGTCTAAACAGCTAGGTATTTCATAGGTGTAATGCATAGAAAACACAAACACATTTGGTAAATATTTTCAGTCCAAAACTCAGTACGTTTGTTCTTAAAAAAAAAAAAAAAAAAAAAAAAAAAAAAAAAAAAAAAAAAAAGCTCACAGACACAGATTGCTCAAAATTAAATCAAAAAAAAAATCCCAGGGAAAAAAAACAATCTTTTTTGGATTCAAAAAATAAAGTCAAGGTAAACAAAAACATGTAAAAACACACTGCCATATCTGATACAAATACTACCTATTACCAGCAGACTTGAGGCAAGAGAAATTTCAAACATGTTTAGAAAATCAAAAATTTCTAAGTCTGAATCTTATTTGTTTTCATTCTGAGAACTGCTGTTATTTTGCACAAATTGTTCACAATAAAACACCTTATTTGCTGTACTCAAGAAATTAATTCTGCTTTGCAGAATTTCATGTGGTACTTACAGATTTAAATAGCACTATTAAAACACCTGAATACTGCTCTAGCATTGAGCTCTGGTTCAGCAACAAAGAAAAGTCTTGCTAGTGCCATTTCATAGTCAGACTGCTAAGGTCTTGAGAGATTAAGGCCTAAGTAATCAGGAAAAGGACTCTGAAGCATAAACACACCGTGCCTGTTATTTGTAGGGATACTGGGCACCAGTACCCCTTGCTGAAGTTCACAGACCTTGATCTCAACCAGCAGCAGCATTCAAGATGTTTTAAGACATCCATGCAAAGTCAGCGACACTTGATGAGCAAAACACACCAAAAACTCAGGCTCCCCCAAAACCCTGAGTTTTCACAACTTTTGGAGATTTTTCACTTCAGGATCCTCCCACACCCTCCTGCTAGCACCTTCCTGATTTCATTAAAGAGCAGATTTCTACCTGAGGGCTTGTAAAGCCCTCACCAAAACACGTTCACAGAACCCCCAGTTTTCCAGGCCCAGCAGGTAGGTCAAGGAAAATGCTGCAGCACCATCTAGTGGGTGAAGGCTACTCCAAGAGATTGGAAACCCAAATTCAGAGTACAGCACCAGCAAGCAGCTTACTAGGGGCTCCAGGGGTGCAGCTGTGTTAAAGCGAAAACACAACTGGAAGCACCTTCATATTGTCTATGTGGCATTCTACTTTCAACAACAACAACAACATTTATAATCTGAGACATTTGGATTAGATATTTTAGGTTTGCATCTAACAGAAAACTGAAGTGAAAAATTAAGCACAAAGGATCATCTATTAGTACAAATCCAATTTACACTCAAGTGAGTCTCTGAAATACTGTTTAAATTTGAAGTAATTTGAATGTTTAGAATATGAACTACTGAAAAAAGATGCCCAATTACTAGTTGTAAATACTGATGTATGCAGCAAAAGCAGCTGTTGAAGCTAAATCCTCCTCACAGTAGAAGCTCCTCTGAAAGTCAAGCTGCAGCAGTTCCTCCTGCTAACAAAGGAACAGGTGATCTCTACCCTACTCAGTTTGGGGTTTGGTCCACCAAAACTGTTCACACGGACAGCGAGTTTCACCACATCTGCTGTGGGTACCACGAGTTACTGAAGAGCTTAGTAGATAGGAACCGAGACCAAATTGGCAGCAAACCGATGGCACCAACAGAACAGTCCCAAGAAAACATTTAGTCAAAAACGGATTCTTCCTGAGAAAAATCTAAAGATTCCATGCACTAATCAAGTGTAATTCTCCAGCAGGCAAAAGCACTGTGTATTATTTACCTTATTCACAGGCCAGCTGAACTGCTGTGAAAAGGACGTGAACTACCCTTCTCTACGTTATCCCAGAGACAGAGGATTTCTTTCCAGAGATACAAAAGGAATGCAAGTTTCCCCTATTACATGGGGTGGCAGAAGGGCCACTCAGCCTTAAGAAGCTTACTTACACATACACACACACAGAGACCCCCCCCAACGATCTTCACGCCTACTAGCAGTTTGGCACCATTCCTGAGCTTACTTCACAACCATTAATTGACAAAACTGCTACTGACAACTTAGAGGAAGATAAACTCCACTTCCCATTAAATATGCTCGGCCAGTTATGGTCCTGTACATTTTATACAAGCATATGCAGAATATCCTTTTCCAATGTACTAATAATTTGGCACTTTTTATTTACTTCACTAGCAAAAGTTAAAAATATTAGGAACATAAGCCAGGAAAACTGACTCAAACTTTTCTATGTCTTTTTCATCACAACTTTTTCAGAACTCGGTAAGTCATTCCTGAATAATCAGAATATGAAGACATGAATGAAGATATTAATTGTATATAAAATCTCCAGCTGTTGAAGGCCTGTGACTATATTTTTAAGTTTCTAACCATGGAGATTGTAGAAAAAAAAAGCTTGATAACACATTATAAATCACTCTACAGGGCCAAAAAGGAAGCAGAAGTGATATCAGTTATGCCTAGAGAGCATCACTAATTTTGAATCTCCTGTCATGTTACTTATTGCTGTTGGTCTCAGCAAAATCCGATTTGAGCATTTGCATTTTAGGCCTGCAGGAAGTACATACTCAGCTTTGATTATGCTCAAGATCTGTACATCACAAAAATATTATCTACAGCAGTAACTGAAAGAGGTTTTGCAGCTGTAGCACAGTCCACAGCAGGAATCAGTGCCTGTTAACTACATTTCACTACAGAATTCAACTCCAGCTACCCAGGAGATGGTTATAATGCTGATCCCAGCTCCTACTTGCACAGCTACTCAAGTTTTGCACAGGGACGGGACTAGACTCAAGAAATTTGCCAGCTCCAATTCAGTATTACCAAGACCAATGTTTCCTGAGCAATACTGCAGCTCTGACCATAAGCCAACACAGATTATTACCACGGGCTTTCATCAACTTCAGGTCTTAGGCACTCAAGTTCTGTCAGAGAGTTTATATGCTAACAGTGGTGCCTTGCAGCCCTCCCCACTC
>JAUBNY010000242.1:71246-83943 GCA_032275445.1 Crypturellus soui
CAGTATATGAAGTTGTCTTCTCATAACATACAAGCAATATACAGTGAAAATGAAGTCACTTAACTGTGTACTAGATACCAGCAAATTCGTGAATACCATAAATTCTGTATAAACTCAACCACAGTCCACTCATATGCAGGGTTTTAAACGCAGCAAGGTCTTAAACTGCAGGCAAGAACCTCTCACTTCACAGCTTACAGATAACACAGGAATAATTAAACCATCTGAACCTAGACAGAAAACAGTCTTTTCTCTGAAACAAATTTAAAATACAATGGGTTTGATACACTGTTCTACTATCTTTTTATTAGATATTTGATCACTAATCTATTTCCTCACAGACAACAGTCCTATTTTCCTTCAAATCTCAAATATTTCATCAGAAATTCCTGCTTAATTGCTTTTAGTAAACTGAACATTAATTTTCACAGCTCAAATGTGATAGTAAAAGAGCACAACATGTTCTGCCAGTGCTCATTATACTTCCTTGCTCCTAAATCATGTCTGAATACTGTAAGTAGGCCAGCTTGTTAGTGCATCAAGAGCCTCAGAGCACTGACATGAAAGAAAGCCCAATGCAACTGCCGACAGGAAGGACTCCACAGGAACATGGTATCATCATTCGGTGGCACTGTGCAACTTACACAGGCCTTGCTGGAAGCACAGAAGCAGGGCTGCAATATTGCTAGGTTACTGCTCACTCTGTTGAGACAGTTCTCTTCAGGCTTCCTCCCAGTAAGCCCCAGCAAAAATCAGTGGTTATCCCATTCCTGAGCACCAGCCCAGCCAATGCACTGGCTGGCTACGCGTCCCATCAGATACTCTCTGGAAGAGCACTTGTTTACACTGACACCTATGCTGAAAAGTGCCCTCCTATTCTTTCAAGTACATCTGAAAGAAACTATTTCTGTAGGTGTGTTTCTAAATATGGCTGATCAGTTTTACCATTTCCTGCTCTCAAATGTCCTCAGAACAAGTTATGCCTCCCCCAGTTGTTTACTAATGGTTCACTATCCACAACTATTTGTTCATTTTTCTGCATAAATCACACCCTACATGAGTGCTGTCATTGTTAAATAGTGATTGATAGGTTAAACCCTGTGATTGTTTTCTGTGTTTCCAGATGAGTGTTTGAGATTTTCTACTCAGAGAGTTATGAGCAGCAAATAACTATACTTAAAAGCTAACCCGGGGAGATAGGGGAAATAAAACACAGAAAAAACAGTATTGCCACAACACTTCCGTAAACACAAAGTAGGCAGCCAGCAGTAGGCAGAATGCTAATGCTGAATATAAGCAGATACAATTATATATTCTCAAAGACTTTTTCATTCCTCTTGACTTTGCTTTACCACCAGAACCTCTAACCACAGATCTGCTGATGCTTCTCAGGGACCCCCCTCACACCACTCCCATAATGGACATCCCACATGCATCTTCACCTGCCCCTGACCCACTGTCTGGCCACAGCTGTTGTCCTAGTTCTAGACCCACAGGTAGTATCAATGGGGATTTTACCAGCTAGGACAGGAAAACACAAAGCCCAGGTCCCACTTACCTCCAAACCCATGTCCCTTGCTTCACTAATTACTTATTTAACCCTGAAGCCTCTTTAGTTCCTTTGAGCTTTTCTTATTTTAAAGCATTTCAGATGGCTCAAGAAATTAAATTAATAAAGATGCTGCTGCATTCATAAAGTACCACTTAAAAGTTTAAGTTGCAAATAGTATTAGATTTACAGGACATTTGACATGTCACTACAGTAAGTTGTTTGCTGCAAAATTATTCCTTTCCTAAAGTGTTTATACTATAACTAAAGAGAGGTCTCAGGAAACAATGCAAAACACCTATACAAATTCACCTCAAGTACCTGAATTCACACATATATGCAGAGTTAGGGAAAAGGAAGAGCCTATTTCTCTGATTTCCAGTTAAAATTTAAGCATAAGACTTTCTTCTAAATAAAACTGTACCTTAAGTATTTGTTAACTGCTGTGTTTTCACTACATCTGCACGTAGACTGACCTGATGTCACTCTGCTTTAACTCTGCAGAGTAGGCTGCACTTGCTGTGCTGTAACACACTGGAAGCTCCTTTGTATTTTGCTGTTCATGACCACTTAACAACAGAGCCTCTAGCCCAGGGTCGCTGGGATAATGTCACTTTTAACTCCAGCACACACCATCTGCCCTTACCAAAAGGCTCCCACCCGTGAGTTCTTCTCAGCACAATTCAGAGACTTAAGAGATCTATACAAGCAACTTACTTGTGGCCCTGGGACCTAACATTACAAGTCTGGAAAATAGCCAATACTCAGGTTTCTTTATTTCCTACAGGAAATCTCACTGAAGATAACTGGAGTGGTCCTCTAGAGAGACTAGTAAAAACGTAAGTGATAACAGTAACTAAAGAGCAAAGCTAAAGCCAGAACACACAAAAAGCTACACACACACACCACGATTCAGGGAGTTGAAATGCACAGAAGTATTTGTTTCCCATGTATCACTGCAGAATCATGTGGAATGCAAAAAGAGCAGCTCATTCTTTATGCTATCTAGTTTGGGCTACTGCATGAAATAGAAATAAGCAACACAGAAATCTACAAAGCAAACACAGAGGCACATCACACAGAGACCAGGAGGTCGGGCAAAGGATGCACCTGAACTCCACAGCTGAAAGAGGTAAACAAGACTATCGTAATATAGTAACAGCAGAAAAGGATTGTTGGAGAGCAAAACTGCTACTAAATAACAGAAGTGCATCTTATAATAAGCTTTGCACTTCCTTAACTTCTGCAGTTGCACATAAAGAATCATAAAAGGAAGTTTCTGAAATCCTCATGAAAAGGAGTTTTGCTACAAGGGAGAAAAAAAATAGTTGTGCAACCACAGAATAGAAATGGGAGACAAGTTACATTGCTAGAAGCTTCCATCAATTTATTAAGCACATGACTAAACTACTTAGAATTTAAGTCACACATCTTGGTGCACCTACCCATGAAATGAGAAAAATATATCATTCCATGTCAATTCCATACATTCTTTTCACTAGACAGCATCATAACAGCCTCTATCCAAAAAAACATAGTGAAGATTTAGGTGGGATAACAACACTTAAGAGAGTAAAAACTTAAGCAAGTTACCCCTAAAACACACAGAGAACAAAATGGGGATCCTTGCTGTTTGCCTCATCTCTTAGAGAGCTGCTGTAACCTGCTTCTCAGTCTATGCCAAGGGAATGGACTCTTCCAAGGTGCACACAAAGAGCACATTTCAGCACAAAATGAGGAAAAATAATATATGGTGAAAAAAAATCAAAACTTTACAAAAGCCCTCTTCTAAAAAACACACTATACTAAACGGAACTTTATGGCTGGTGCAAACAACTACAAAGCTCCCGGAATACCCTACGCCCCCAATTAACTCAGACTCCCTACACATTAACACTAAATTGCTGATCTGGAAGGTAAACCCCAAGTTTAAGAAGAGGGAGAGAAAAACCAACCCCCTTCCCGGGGCTTTGCCCGCCCCGGCGCCCGCCCAAGGCGCCGCCGCCGGTCGCTGGTCACGCCGGTTCCGCCGGGCGCTCTCGCCGCGCCGCAGGGGCCGAGGAGGCTCGCGGACGCGGGGCCCGCGTGCGCGCTGCGGAGCACCGGGCTCCCCGCCGGGAGGGAAATGCCTGCGGGCAGCAGCGGACGTGCGAGTCCTGCTGCGCATACAGCGCTCCTCCGCGCGGAAACACCTGCTACCGTTTGCTACCCTCACCCCACCACGGGCGCGAATGAAACAAGGATGAGGTGCCTGGGCACGAGATCAGCAGTGACAAACCCAGAGAGCGTTTTAATTCAGCGTAACGTCGCGCAACAACGCGGGCGCACAGCAGCAGCGCCTACGCGCACGCCTCATAGCGAGGCGCGTTGAACGCGCTGCGGCTGGGAGCGCCGGCCCTGCTTCCCGCTGCTGCTGCTGCGCTTAAAGTGTTTGCGGAAGAACGCGGTTCTTGCGGGCGGGCAGTAGCGTGTCGCGCGGCCCCAGCGCCCTCGGGAGCCCGCACCGCTCTGCAGACGCACATCACCCAACCGTCTCCCCCACCCCTTCCACCGGCCGCTCACTGCCCTGGGCGGCCCCCGCTACCACCCCGCCCCTAACAACTGCGCCAAGGCCGGCCTCGCCCCCCGCCACATCCCGAACGTCTCCGGCCGCTGCTAACGGCTCCCGCTTTAACGCTCTGCCGCAGCCGCCGCTCCACCCGGCCCGACCGCCGGCAGCACCGCCGCCGCCGGCCTCCCCCGCCCCCCCCGGGGCGGTGCCGCCCCTGCCTGCGCGGCTGGCGCGGGGCATGGCGGGAGCTGTAGTCCCCGCCACCTGCCTCGCCCCCGCGGGCGCGTGCCCCGCGCGAGGCACCACGGGGGCTGTAGGAAAAGGTGCGCGAGCCAATAGCGGGCGCCGCGCCAGGAGGGTGCCCTCGTGCCGCCGCAGGCACGTGCTTTCCTTCTGCGACGCTATTGGCCGGTAGGAGGGCGTATCGCACTATAAATAACCCCACAGCCAATAGGCGTGGGCCATGTAGAGTACGCCGTTCTCCCCGTGCGCCGCTGCCGTTGGCTGGAGATTGGTGCGCACCGGGTGTGTGCGCCGAGCGGATTGGCGGCGGCTGGGCCCGTGGGCGGGCTCAGGAAGCCGCTCCCGAGGTGTCGCGGCGG
The DNA here is from genome assembly GCA_032275445.1 of Crypturellus soui. NCBI lineage: Eukaryota > Metazoa > Chordata > Aves > Tinamiformes > Tinamidae > Crypturellus > Crypturellus soui. The sequence goes on from JAUBNY010000242.1 coordinate 75,949, forward strand.
CCGGGCGGCGGCGGCGGCGGCGGGATGGGGTGGCGGGCGCGGCCCGCGCTGCTGCTGCTGCTGCTCCTCTGCGTCGTGCTGCTCCGCGCGCCCGCGCGGGCCGCAGCCGGTTAGTAGCGGCCTCAGGGACCGGCGCGGTGCCGCCCCCCGCGCGGCTGAGCAGGGGGCTGCGGGGCTGGGTGGGGAGGGGGCCTCGGTGCTCGCGCCGCGGTGCGGAGGCCCCGGGGCGGGGGGAGGGGACGCGGTGGTTCCTGCGTCGGATGCGTGTGCGGGCGGCTGTGTCCGCAGCTGCAGGGCCGTCTGCGGGAGCGCTCGGGGCGCAGCTGGAGCGAGTAGCCCCGCTGGAGCCCTGCAGGAGCCTGCCCACTGGCCAGCCCTCCCCCATGTGAGTTTTCTAGCTGAGCAGTTAAAAACTGCTGTTGTTAACGGAATCGGACCCAGCTTCCCACGCAGACGTGTGCAGAGTGCTTTTGGGGCCTGCCTGGGTCACCTCAGTGCTGTTTGTTTTTCCCCTGCTTCTCTTGTTTCTTTGCAGATGAGTTTTTCTTCCCATATTCTCATAAGATTCGTCCCTTATCTGTTTGCTCCACTCCCTTCTTCCCCCGCTGGGGAGTGGAGGGGTCAGTGTGTTTAGTCACACAGAGTGAAGGCAGGATGTGCTCCTTTAGTAGCCAGTTTTATGAAGTGCTTCCTGTAGTGCCCTTTAGGCTCTTAGGGTTTCAAGGTGCTAGTGTCATCTTTGGAGGTAAGTTCTGTGTTTTGGGGGTTGTCTTCGTATGTTTAGTAGAAAGCTAATTTTTAAACTGCATTGCTATTAAATTATTTCCAGCTAATTAAATTTTTATTAAAAAGCAACCTCAATTATTCTAACTTGATAAATGATATTAGCCAATAGAGCACTTATAAAAATGTACAAAAGACATGTAAAATTTGGTGAAGCTGCATGGTCATAGCTTATGTAAGGAGAAATAGTGAGGTGAGATGAGACTGTTTGTGTCATGTCAACCATCTGCTGTGTGCATGGAAGCTCAGTAGAAATAAGGAGTGTTGTTCACTGATGTAAGTCCTGTCAGTGGCTCTTTGTAGCATGTAGAGTGCAGCTGTTCTGGCCTGACTGCTTTTCCCTGACCAAGCTGTGTTTGTGAGTGTGAGATTCTGATGGCTTCATTCTGCCTTAAAAAAAAAAAAAAAAAAAAAAAAAACACCTGTTTTCCAAGCCAACTGAACTATTACAATGGAACTTCCCAAATAAGACACACAGTGCAGTGCAAAAAGCATTAGCTGCCCTTGCCAAACTCAATAATTGTTACCATGCAGTAATGCTGGTCATCAGTATCCAGTGGTAGGTGCTCAGGGTCCTGCTTTTGAGAACAGGTTGTAACAGAAAGCTCCCATCTGTCCAGAATCATTGATCGGGGCCTGGTGCATGAACATGAAGGGCGCTGTGGGGTAAAAGCAGCTCGAAGACAGTGACTGCTCCTGTTCGGGCCAAAGCACTTCCTTAGCAAGACAGTGGTGGTCCTTCTCCTTTTTGTGTGATCATTTCTTGTGAATATCAACAAAAGGACTTATGCTGCTGCTTGCATGTATCACTTGATTCCTAGTTTCTCCCTTGCTTCGGGAATAGGGAGGTAGAAGTTCTTTCAAGCTGACTGAGCAGAGGAAGTGATTCTTAGTTTGTGCTCTACCTTCCTTGGTTCACTTCAGTAGTAGGAGACTTTTATACACTTTTTTCATTATTTTTCATTATCTGATAGCACATTCATCTATCTTCAGGAAACTTCTACAACTACTCTCTCAAGAGTCATACTCACTGTTAAGTGTTTGACCTTTCAGATTTTTAATACGTAACTGAAAGATATTCTGCCATCTTGTCTGTTAGCGGTTTCAATTCCAACAAGAGAGCTGGTGCAAAGGAAAAATCCAGCAAATAGCTGGCCAGCTCTTGGAAGGAGGATGGAGAGATTTGTATTCAGGGTGAAGACTGACCTGTATCTTAGTTCTGTACTTGCCCTAAAATGAATGCACTGCGAAGATTGTAACTGGAGCAATTTACTTGCTGTCAAGGATATTTTGGAACTAGCCTTGTGGAATAGACGGCATATCAGGATTTTGCTTAACTTGCAGCATATCTTGGAGGTTTCTGTAATAGGATCAGCATCTGTGCTATTTATTTTCTGAATTTAACTGGTGAAAAAAAATGGGGTGATCTCAGGGAGCTTTTCTAAATATTTCCTTTCCCCCTCCCCCTCTAAAACAGTAGGATAAAAAAGCCTGTGTTCTGTTACCCAGTGTAACTACAGATGAACAATGAAAGAAATAACTACAAATGCCGCAGGTTCTCTGATGTTCTAGGACAGGCAAAGCCTTACTATTTGCTTTGTTGTAGCAGTGTTTCAAGCCTGGAAAGAGGCAAAAATAGAAGCAAGTTGCCTATCAGGATTCCACTAGGGCATTCATCAGATCTGAGATTTTCTGCAATTTTTGAATTTTCAGCTATTTCCTGAACGTGAGTGGTCATTCTAAAGTCAAAGGCAAATAGTAAAATTACAGCGCTCTTGCTCATCTCTTCCTTTGCTGCAACAAAGCTCAAGCTTTGGTACTGTTGGGCTTTGCCAAGGTTGGCAAATGTTGGTTGGGAATGTTCTCTGAAGTTCATAGCCCCTCATATTCCTACTTCTCCCTCTGCACCTCTCTTGAATCATAGAATCACAGAATGCCTAAGGTTGGAAAGGATCTCTAGAGGTCATCTAGTCCAACCCCAACAGTAATTCTCAAAAATGGTAGAATCTTTTTTTATTTAACGTAGGCTGCCAGAGTATTTTTACTCTGTTTAAATAGACTGGTCTTTATAACTGAGGAAAAATGAATAAATTTGAAAGATTGCTTTTAATTACATATGAAGTGATAGATGCTTGAAAAGTGTTTAGCTTTTTACAGTGCCCTAAAATCCCAGCTGGGCACCAAGATGCATAGCAGTATATGTATTTTATCCTTGCTTGTAAATGAAGCTTTTTAGCAGTTGGCTTTTTAAACCCTAAGTAATTTTGTCTACTTTTCCCTTTTAATATATCATAATATCTCTCTGCTTTATTTAACAAATGGTAGAGATTAGCTTCCAGTTGGCCTTTTTCAGCAGTTCCTTATAGGATTAGGTAATCTTGGTGACAGTTTCAAATTCAGGACAAAAAGGCTAGTTGAAATGTGTGTTGGAGTTGCCTGTGGAAAAACAAATCACCTTTAATCTCTGAAGCAGGTGCACAAACATATTATCTGTGATTTTGTTCAGTAGTTGAGCCTTGAACTGTGTTTAGGCCCGAATGTGACCTTCCACTGATTGCTTTAACACTTAGAATGTGTCTTGAAGTAGATGCCCATTTGAGTATGGGCACATATTAACCAGCAACTTGGTGTAAGGCTGTAACATCTTACACTAAAGCTTGTAAGAACATTACAGAGCTGTAAACAATCCCTTTTCCGGTCGCATTATCAATTGTCACAGCAAACTCATCTGTTCAACTTGAAAGGAAGCCCAAGAGCCATAGTTAAACCAACCAGTCTTTTGTTGCTTTAGTGCTATGTTTTGGAACCACTATTTTGAAGATAATTATGTTAGTAGTGCTTGCTAACAACTTACAACAAGCTGGTTCCTTCAGAGAGAATTTAAATGATGCAACAGAAATGAAATAGGTTGATTTACTTTCAAGGAAGAGCAAACATTTAATGAGCTTTACTTGTTTTGATGCTTCTTGCTGCTTAGTTTCATAATCCTTTTGCTGTGGATATTAAGTTACAATAAAATTGTTCTTTGCTGTATGTGCGCAGGTAATAAACAGTTTGTATTATTTTATAATTGGCTTTGTGTTGTCTTGTATTGCAAAGTTAGCCATCTACAAACTGAAATTAGTTAAGCCTAGACCATTCAGGTCTTCCAGTGAATACCTTACTATATCAGGCCCATGGACTAATTTTGACCAGATTCGGAGGAAGAAAAAATAGCACCTAGCCTGTATACCTGTTAATAATAACAAGATGCTTGTTCCTACAGTCACAGGCACTATATAAATACTTTGTACATATTAATAGCCATGTACAAGCTCCTAGGTAATTTAACTTTTCCCACACTGTAGAAGCAGTCTGAATCTCTTGATGAGCTTTAGACATTGAAACTGCAGGGATGGCATTTAGTTTTAGATGAAGATTACCATTTATGTATTCTCTCAGTGTACACTTTTAATACTTTCTATGTATTTAAAACCGCATGTAACCAACATGATCTGAAGTGTGGAAGTTGAGTAGTAAAAACTTCATGGCTTATTGCAGTCATTTCCATTTAGATTTCTCAAGCTGAAAAGCATTGTGGTCTCTGTAGAAATGCAGCCAGCCTAGCTAGATTTTTTTTTAAGACCTCTTGGTATTTCTCCAAAGTAGTATTTGTTCATATGTTGTCCTCATTGCTGTTTTCAGGGTCTACTTCATCTGGGCTGCTCTGTCTTGCTGGCTACAACTGCCTCTGAAGGGCTCTTCACCTTTATTGGTACTATAGGTTATAGCTGCTCAGCCAGTTACTGTTCCAGATCCTTTTTAATCCTGCATCTCCTGGGAGCTAAACTTGCTCAGCTTTGCAACCAGCTTAGCAGACTTATCTCTTGTCTCAACTCTACTGCCAGCAGTTATTCACCTGCATTTGATTCACCTTCACCTGCTGCCTTCTGGATTATCACTTATCTTTTCTAAGCAAAGGTTAGGTTTCAAATAATGGAAAGGAGATAACTTCTTGATTGAGAGTCTTTCTGGGATCTGGGTTCTGCAATGAGCCCTTGCACTGGAAGTACCCACAGTTGTTTCCTTATGATAACATTACAGTCTTCAAAACTTGAAAGTGATGAAATGTTGCTTGTGGTTTGTCATTTCAGAGATGATTTGTCTCTGGTAAGGTGCTTTACTTGTGTGAAAATTAAAAATCTGCAAGCTTAGTTTGCTGCAAACTAAGCAGAAAGTCAGCGGAGTTGCATAAACTTTTAGCATGCGGATAGTGTTTAAAAGCTAATCACAGCACACAATATTGCATCTCACGTGCAGTGCACCAGTACCCAGTTTAGATGCCCTTTGTATGAGTAAAGCAGGTTCTTAACCTATCAGCCACTATAGGACATTCCATACCCCAAGTCTCAGAAGTGGGGAGAAGATGGTCTTAAATGTAATAGAAGGTGGTGGCAGCTTTTATGCTTTTAGCTACTCATTTAGTTTTTTGACCTTCTGTGTAGGTGTGAGTTCTTCAGAGAGAAGAAAGGAATCCAGCATCTTTCTAATGTCATTTTTAATTTACATAAATGATGCCAGTGCAAACCTAGTTATTTAAAGTAGGTGACATTCCTACTAAAAAAAATTGGAAAGAGAAATAGCTCTGTATAACAGTTGAGAAACTATCATAAATTTCTTGAATGACTCTCCCTCCCCTTTTCACTGTTGTTTTTTGCATTTATTTAATAGCCCTTCTTAACAGTTTTTTCTTTGCCATCTAGAGTCTAACCAAAGATGTTTTAGCCTGTTTGCATGAGGCATACGATCAATTAAACAGGGATAGGACTCTTGACCACTTGTTAAGGAAAATTTCTCCCAGTGTAATTTGTCACAGCTGTCAAGTGAAGTCTCTGTGTAAATGCTTGAATATGCAGATCAGACAAAATGAGCTGGTGCTCTTCAACAAAGAACACAGTTTAAGTATGACCAAGCTGGGTGGTGCTAATGTGACTTCTGGTCGCTGTGGAAGCTGTTTAAGTTGATCTAGTGACTAAAAGTCTTAGCTTAGTCATTTTTACTTGTTGCTTACACTTCTAACAGATGGTTGAACTGGAACTGCCTAGACTATATGGTTAACAAAATCCCTTCTCTAGTTTATCTTCCACATGCTTTTTCCAATGCTGGACACAGTTATAATGACATAACTTGAGGAAGAACAGGATCAGCTGAGGGATCAGAGAATCAGTTCTGATTCTTCTCGACAAACATAGCAGGCTCTTTTTGAAGGATGCTAGTTAACTTAGAGAATATTTTAGATAATTAGTACCATATTAAAGCTAAACTTTTTTTAAAGAATTTTTATATTTGGGAAAATTGATAAACTTTCTTTAATTCTAATATCTCTTATAGATGAAGAGGGAAATCAAGATGAGTCGCTGGAATCAAAGGTGAGGGCATAAATCATTTATGTTGGGTGTGGAGTGAGAGCGAGGGTCTGAAATACAGGACACTTAATACATTTTTATACAGTTTAATCTGTAGTTCTTATGCTAATTAGTGTTCTTCTGTGCAACAGCAGAATTAGTTTTATGTTACCTCTTAGAAAAATATTCTCCTTCAAGGAACTAAAAGGGAAAGTCAATGGGAACTGACAGAGGTACCTCAGCAATATACTTCTGATACTACTGATTAAGTTTAGTATGTTAGTATGTGTTTATATGTGAGCATATCTTAAAAAAAATCCACTTTTGAAATCCTGCTGTTCAGTTCCTAATCTTCTATATTCTAATATGGCTGTTTTCCTTCAGACTTTATCTGCAGAGGACCAGGTAAAGGACCACTCCACAGGAACGCGTGTGGTAGCAGGTCAGATCTTCCTCGAGTCGGGAAAATCAGACTCTCAGTCTGACAATGAAGAAAATTTCCACAGTCAAGAGGAGGAAAAAGAGAATTCCCTGGAAGAGCTGAACTCTCTAGAAATGTCAAACCTGTTAAATAAAGATTTGGAAGAAGTGGAAGTGCAGAGTACAGGTAACTGGCTTGTCAGCAAGCAGCAAGAAAGATACATGTGATTAATTTTAGCATGTAGATGAACACAAGTAGTTAATTTGTACATATTAATGTGTGTATATATAGAAGCTGTAGAAGGAGAAATTGCATCAGTGTTTCAGCCTGCTGGCTGTATGCCTAGAGAGTCAGTTGATAGAGGAACAAATTCGAACACACAGAGAAACTTGCCAGCAGTTGCATTTTGGAGCCTTAGAGCAATACCTAAATTGTTTGTAAACTTTTGAGTTTTCTAATATACTTAAAACTTACCGTTTTGTACATAATTTATCCGGATAAGCCAAATAAGACTTTTCCTATTAATTTTAAAATTAAAATTCCGTATTTTTGATGTGCCATTAATGATAAATAGTCGCAGCTGAGTCCCTTAGCCTGTGCACCAAAGAACTACTTTTTTGCTTGTCCATAAAAGGTAAACCTTCAACTTCAGCATATAATTATATTTTTCATTAAGATTAACAGTGTCTGTCTCAATGTTGAGTTGGAATGTGAAAAGAAAGCAGGAGTAGGCTCTTGATTATACACTATTTCCTAACAAGCATTCTACTATTAATGTTGAACTAGTACACAGTTAAAAAATTGCAAACAAATTTAAATATTGACTTGTAGATAAATGTGATATTGTACAGGAAAATACTGCATAAAAAATCCATAAAGTAGCTCACTACCTCTTCTTCCCTCCCCCCACCAAATAAGTGATGGAAGCACCATGCTTATCTAATTATTTTATTGTTTCAGTCTACCTCAGAAGCAAACATCAAGATACTTTTTGTCTCCCCTTGGAAGGATGTCAGTGAATATCTTTTCTGTAGTATTGCTTCTGACTAAGATTTTTAACTACACCTGTGAAAAATACTGCAAGTGACTTCCTAAAGTCACAGGAGTTCAAACATCTTGTGCAGATTTTAAAATCTATTGTGAAGTAAATAATGTGGATGGGAGGGTTACTATTTTTCTCAAGAATGCAGTCTTCAAGGGGAAGGGTGCCTGAGTTCTGAGCGAGGGAGGATTGCTAAAGAGCCAGCTGTACTGTGAACTTTATAATGCATCATGGCAAGAATCTACCTCAGGTGCAAATACTGAATCTCCTGAAGGAGCTACTGAGGACAGGTTTATGTTAAGGGAGATAAAGCCTTGGTATGGTGATAAAATTGAATGAAAATTCCACCCATATTTAAGGTTAAA
>JAUBNY010000242.1:84043-112424 GCA_032275445.1 Crypturellus soui
AGGTTTATGTTAAGGGAGATAAAGCCTTGGTATGGTGATAAAATTGAATGAAAATTCCACCCATATTTAAGGTTAAACAGAAGAGATTTTTTTAATAATTTCAAATTAATATAGTTAAAGCTTTTTAATTTCAGCCTTTGGTCCTGTCATTAAGTCAGTTCTTCCAATCATGAGGATTTTTGTATGTAAAGAAACTTTTTTTAGTGACTTGAGTCACTAGAATTTTATGGGTTTTCTGTGTCAGCATGGAACTTGATTGCTACAGCTTTCAATGAAAACTGCCCACAAGGTTGCACAAAGCTGGTAATTCCTGCTGCATCTGTTTTTCCATTTTGAGAAACAGTTCAGTGGTGTAATTCATGTAAATCTGCAGTTGAGAGTTCTTCAGTTTAACTACTGAATGGCTTGTTGGTATTTGTGGACATGTGAGAATACCATATACTTGATATAGGTGTAACAAGACACATAAATCCCTACTTGCACACACAATTTGGGACAAAAGTAATTCATTGTTAATTATATGGCCTAGTTTGATGTCTTTATCACTCCTTAAAGACCCAACACAACAATCAGCAATTTATCCTGTAATAGCACAGTTTTGTTGCTTAGGGGCTAGTATTTGTAGCTGTATGGAGGAGTACTGTGGCTGTACTTAGAATTTTAAAAGGCAAAGCTGACTGACTCCCAAAGGATGACTTGAGGAATAATTTTATAGCTTTATTTGTTCAGTGTTTTTTTCATCTAAATTCCTCCCCTGCAAGAGACAAGGAGCTAAACAATATGGGTAGAATTCCAGGTTATTAGTAGCATAAGTATCTTGGACCTGGAGTGATAAGAGGTCTCTTTAACTGTAGTTACATGTATCCTTAGTATGACTGTGCATTGTGTGTTTAACAGTTGTCTAAAACTGTTCCAGGCTAGTTGCATCTAGCCACATAATTTTTCAGAAACTGCATTCAAAGATAACTTTTTTTTTTTAAGAGCTTAACGGGGCGGGGGAGAAGGGGAGTATTTGCCAAGGAATCAAACTGTGAAACTGTGAAGAGCAATTCAAGCAAGCTTAACTAATCCTGAAAGTCTTTCCTTGGGTTTCAGAAGACTGGAACATAACTTCTGAGCCTTGAAGAGGCTCCTAAAAGTATAGTTAAAAATATTGCCATATTAGAAATGTTCAGGCTCTGATACAGGAGAAATGATAAATCTATTGGCTTAATTTAATTTTCAATGTTACCTGAATAGATTGCTAAAGTGAAAGTTTTCATTATAAGTATATGCAGCAATAGAAAACTATTAGGAGGCATAATGTAAAGAAAGTTTTGACTGAAATCACAAGTCAAATAATATACTTCTTGCTGATATATTAGTAATTTTAATAGCATATTTGTCAATGTGTTTCTTTTACATGAATACATTGGGGGATAGGGTTCATGAAATGAAATGTACTTGGTGGGTAGTGAAAGGGAATGTAGGGAAGAGAAAGTAAAAGGAAAGGCAATTTATCTTGATAGTCAAGATGCAAAGGAGATCTGCCTCTTCTACCCTACAAAAAAAAATTCCTTTGCTTAGAATTAAGGAACATAAGAGGCTTCATACCTGTTTCATTTCCTACTTTTTGTAAATTGGATTTTTTTTTCTAAGTAGCACTTTAAAGTTGCCTTTTCAGTTTCATAAATTGGAAAATTTACTGAAAAAAATAGTTGAAATGAAGATCCTGGAAACTGCAAGATTAGCATTCCAGTGCTTTCTTGTATATAGTGGATGGATTTAATTTGTGAATAGAAGGAAAGCAAGCTTACTCCCGGGTATATGTTTTTCAGTTTTGACAGCTATTGGAGGCACTGCGGATGGTGAACCTTGCCACTTCCCCTTCTTGTTTCTGGAGAAAGAATACGCAGAGTGCACTGCGGACGGGAGGGAAGACGGCAGGCTTTGGTGTGCAACAACCTATGATTACAAGCAGGATCAGAAGTGGGGCTTCTGTGAAAGTGAGTAATTGGATAGCTAAGGAATATTTATTGCAGTTCATGATTACAGTCTTAATACACAACTAGGATTTCTAGATCCCCAAATAAAGACCACTAAGGACCACTTGGTGTTGTGGCATGCAAGTTATTGTAAAAGCAGAGTTCTCATGATACAGATAATCCAAAAGAGTAGAACATAATGCAGATGTCACTGTTTGGGAAATCTTGCAGTGGAGGAGTCTATCTCTGAATCTGCAGGAATATAAGAATTTGGCAGTGTTTCCCCACTATACTTGTTACAATGCAGCCTTTTCCCAGGAAACAGCTTGTTGAAGTAGGTGATTTTTCCTTACACAGTTTGATCTAGAGCATTGAAGGGAGAGACAGCAACCTCTCACATGAGAGATCAAATGAGAAGAAAGTCTCAGATAACTTATTGTTGTCGCTTGTGCTGTTTATTGATCTTTAGAAATATTTTTCTGGTTAGTTATATTTTGCATTTATATCTGTCCTGCATGAATACTGAGAGAATAGTCTGAAGCTGTGTAATTGGAGCTCTTAATGTACTTTTTTTTTTTTTTTTTTTTTAAGCTGAAGAGCAGTCTAATAAGAGAAGACAGATGCAAGAAGCTGAGGATGTTTATCAGACTGGAATGAAAATCCTTAATGGGAGCAGTAAAAAGGCTCAGAAAAAAGAGTAAGTTACTTCTATCACCTACAAGAGAATGACAACATGGTTTGTCACTTTGGTTTAACTAATAGCCATCAGAGGTTTTTGCAGTTTTTCCTGATGTTTCTGGACTTAGCATCAAGTTATGCAGTGATGGTGCTGAAAATGGTAACTTGGGAGCATTCAGAGAAATAAATTTGCTTGCTTTTCTCTAAATCAACAAAAAATAAAGTCTTTGCATAAGACTGATATCAGTAGTTCCAAGAGTATGTAGTGTGGCTCCAAATGTTGACTTAATGCAAAGTGATGCAGTTATCTAGCTAGAAGATATATGTAGCTTCTGCACAGTCAAAAATTAAGAATATGGTACAAGATAATTGATATATCTGTCACTACTTTTCTTAAGTCCTTTTACAGTGTTTCTTGCATTCCTGTTCTCGTTCTACTTCAGTGATTAAGTGGGGAAGATAAACAGTTCTTACCCCGTTTTGTTTTTGTTCCTGTTTTCTGATATTCTTAGTTACCATAAAAATAGTACTGAACTTGCTCCAAACTGCTGTAATTACATCTGTGCTAATGAATATTGCTACAAATTATCCAAATTGTTGCAATTACAACTGTAGTAATTAGTATTGTGTGAAGTAGAAGGATACTGCTTGGAAGAGGGAATGAAAAAGAACAGAAAGAATAAAGTGAGTGTTCATTCTGACCAGTTTGCTTCCTACTTGAATATTTCTAATTATTAAGCAGTTTTCAGCTTGCTGGTGTAAGTTACATATGTAACTGGTCATATTACTATACCAGTGTTAAACTTTTCTGTGGAGGGAAGGAAGCATTTTCCTGTTCTATGTATTGGGGAAACCAAAGCCCAGCTAGAGGTTTTCCATCCCACCTTGGCAAAGACAAAGAACCAGAACCTAGGCTAGTGTTTGTATACAGTGAAACAGAGCAGTGGTCCTACTAGGTATGTTGCACAGGACTTAAAAGTTACTGTCACAGAAATGCAATAATTTCACTCTGTAAACTTTTAGTAAAACTTATAGTGGGAAAAATGCATAAGGATTTTGCAGATGTAGTATAGTGAATATGAAATACCTTTGTCCATTAGGTGAATTCTATGAGCTATTGAAGAGCATAGGTGCTTTATATCTGGAACAAATGACTTTAAATATATGGTAGATATGTAGAATGTAGCTGGTAAAACACAGGAGCAGAACACCTTACTTGTGTCTTTAGTTTGTGCATTGGAGCTGCTTTGATTGAAGTTGACTAGCAAACTCTTTTCCTTCAAGAGCATATCAATATCTTCTGAAAGCAGCTGACATGAATCATACCAAGGCAATGGAGAAAGTGTCTTACGCCTTGTTGTTTGGGGATTACCTGAAGCAAAACATCCAGTCATCCAAGGAACTATTTGAAAAACTAACTGAGGAAGGCTCTCCTAAAGGACAAATGGTATGTATGTTCTTAAGGTCTGCAGAACCTTTTCTTCAGATAGGTCAATTATAGAGGGTTGTCTCTAGAACAGAGTAAGAACAAGTGCAAGAACTTGTCTTCTGTGTATATTTGCTCCCTGGTTATATAGCAAACAGCCTGCTTATTAATTTAAATAATTGCATTAATTGCATTAATAATTGCATCTCAATGGTAGCAGAAGTTTTCTTGGTGCCTTAAATATTAAACTACTAGTAGTAATAGTGTAGTGGTTTTGTCACCTAATTTCTTGTCTGTTGTATGACTAAATAGATGGTGTGTGTAATCAAAACCAGATAAATACAGATGACTCCAGCCAATAAATCCTCTCTGAATCTCTAGATGAAATCTTCTGTGGTTTGTATGGGATTTCAGATGCTCTGGCTTTTCATTTGTAATTGTATCTTAAGATACAGTAAAGTTTATAACTGAGGAGATGAGGAGCTCCTAGGGAATTCTGGCATCTATTCAGTGGTCTGCAGTTCCATTTCTCCTGTGTCTTTGAATGTTTTAGAGTTGTTCATATGTAGAACTTGAAAAAATGTGGGTTTTTAAGATGGAATGCTAGTGTTGATTAGAAAGCAGGAACACATGCTTTCTGTAGAGGTCTCGTAGCTCAAAGACTTTAGTTTTATTGGTCTACATTTGTCGTCGTTTGCATGAGGTCTTTTGCACTTGGAAAATTGTCTACAATAGTCTTAGGATGTCATGTTTTTAAGTGTTTTATTCTGTGTTCTGTTCTAGTTTCTCTTTTGAGCCACACAGCTGTAACAGGTGGCATAGATTCAGCAGTATTTATGTAAATATTAACAATAAAAATAACTTCTGAGAAAAGCTCGGGCAAGCAGCTCCTGACCTTATAACTTATATTTATAGTCATAAATACAACTAACCTGCAAAAGCATAGACCATGCAAAAGGGTAAATTAAAATGGTCTTGGGCAGAAAATCAAACAGTAAAACTCTTCTAGGGAACATTGTGGTTTCTGTGTCCCATACATTGGCATATGAAGTAAAAAAATCTATGCAAGTGACCTGGCAGATGTTGCTGATCTTCCTGTGAGGTCTCATTAAACTAGCACATTTTTTTAATGGTCAGAACTGTTGGATCTGCCCTAACACAGGGAAGTAGCTGGTGCATTCTCATGTCCAGTCTGTTGGAATGAATTCTGGCATAGCACATTAATGAGAGTGTCCTAGACAATGCAGAGTTTAGGTACTTCACTTTTTAAAAAGGGCAGGGAAGGGCATAGATAGAGCAGATACCAAAGTGGAGCTGGAGCTTTTAGCTCTTATATGACTTCTTTATATATATGTATTCTAAGCAAAAATCTTGAGTACTAACTTATTCTTTTTTATTTCAGGCTCTTGGATTTCTGTATGCATCTGGTCTAGGAGTCAATTCTAGTCAAGCTAAGGTAACTTACAAGTATTCTGTAGGTGCTCTCATATTTTATCATGTAGGCAAATGTTAAATAACCAATGGTTTTGTTTTAAGGCCCTGGTGTATTACACTTTTGGAGCTTTAGGAGGAAATCTGATAGCACATATGATCTTGGTAAGTAACAATTCATAGTGAATTTCACTTTTGCACTTAAAACTTTTTTCTCAAACTTTTAACAGAAGGCTTGCACTCCAATGGTTTTATTTAAATAAATGTTAGATTAGCGTGCATGTGCGTGGATGATAGTCTTTTCCTTGTCCCTTGTTAACTTAAGGAAAAATGTCTCTGTTTGCTGGGTGTAAACATGGATTTAAATGGAATAAATCTGTGGTTTTTTTGACTTAAAGCTGGAAGCATCAGATCTTTAATTCTTAGAGGCTGGTAAGAAATGAAAGCTAGAGATCTTTATCAGAGATCTTGTTTTATTTGACAGGGCGATTTAAAACAAAGTGCAGTGTGTTTAAGTAGAAGAACCTTTAGGTTTTCACACATAAGTGTCAGTCTGCTTATTTGCTTTTGCCTGAGTAATATAAAGTGATATCATCTTTTGTTAATATTTAATGGTATCAACTAGTTACTTTTAAGATAGAATGTCTTTGTGGCCTTCATTTTGTCTGTCTGGTCAAATCTTGCTCAAATCATGTTACTGTGGAAAACACTTTGTAACTTGGCAGGTCATTTGCTGCTAAAACACCAGGTAGTACCATATCTTCATAATTTCCTTCTAGGGTTACCGGTATTGGGCTGGGATCGGAGTACTTCAAAGTTGTGAATCTGCTCTCACTCACTACCGACTTGTAGCTAATCATGGTAAAGCTCTTTTTACCTGACTTCTGTTCTTGAATGCTTTAGAAATACATAAACTTCTGTTAAATTTATATGTCTGCTGCTAAATCATATTTTAATTGTAATGCCTTTAATTTTTTTTTTTTTTTTAGTTTCTTTAATGCCTTTAATTCTGAAAGACTGTCAGAGTAATTCATTCTCTGTGAACAACATTTTGAAGCTCTGTAGAGATCTGCTTACTAGGCTGCAGTGTAATTTGTATTGAAGAAAGATGCCTGAAACTTTTTTCCTCCTCTGTTCTGCAGTTGCTAGTGACATTTCTTTGACTGGTGGCACTGTGGTTCAAAGAATTCGCTTACCAGATGAAGTAGAAAATCCAGGAATGGCAAGTGGAATGCTGGAAGAAGATTTGATCCAGTATTACCAGTTTTTAGCAGAGAAAGGAGATGTACAAGCACAGGTAAAATCAAAGTGACCTCATGGGGTGGGGAAGTATTCAAGAGTTGAACAGTTTTATAAAATATCTAAGGCCTTAGAGTTTTAGTTTCTTTTCCTCCTAAGTCAAATTGATTGCTAGATCCAGCCAAATATTTCTTACTTCCCTTTTAGGAGAAGGGACTTGTATTAAATAGGTAGTAAGTGGAACTTGGAGAGAAAATAAAGGTGTTTTGTTTGTTTTTTTTCTCCCTGGTAAACAAGTGTGGAAAAGTATACAGCTTTTCCATTTTGGGAAGGAGCATCTTGGCTTTCATTAGAAACAAGCCAGACTAGTTTAAGGATAAATTTGGATGTTGTGGTAGAAGCCTTGATCAAAAGAACTGACCTTCCCAGGAAGCCTCAGTTTGTCATTGCTTGTGTTTTACCTGTCTTCTGTGTGCTGCGAGTCACTACTTTCTGGGATGAATTTCTGCTTTGTTTCAGACTGATAAGGAAAATAGGACTGCTTTATAAGCTTCGGGACAAATTTGTACCTTCGGACTGTGTGGCATCTTTGGCTCTAATATCAGCTTAATTTTTAGGTTGGCCTTGGACAATTGCATTTGCATGGAGGACGAGGAGTGGAACAAAATCACCAGGTACCCTTTCTGTATATTATCAACTCATGTTCCACTCGCAGGAAATGGGGGGGAAAGCATTTGAAGGACCATACACTAGTGAAAGCCACAATGAAGCAGACTTTTGTTTACAAAGGGCTGTGATATTTGGTGTGACTTCAAATGCTTTCCTGAAATCTCTAGGTACTATTCTGATTAGTACAATGAACAGACAATTTGCCTTAAACTAAAGTGTTTTATGTCAAAAAGGAAAAACAAATATTCATCAAGTAGTATTTCAAACTGGCTTTACCTTGCATGTGTAGTAAGATCTACCTGATGTACTATGCATACATTAAAAGTAATACTCTGATTTGCAGGAATATTATGCTTCCATAGCCAAAACTCTGACTTTCAGAACTACTGGTAGTAATTGGTCATACAAAATAAAATTTCTGCTTATGTAAGCAGAAATGTACTGTTAAAGAATTTACAGGAGTTAAATTTTCAATTGAAACTTTAAGGTTTAAGAAAAAAAAAAATGAAAAGCTGAGGATGAGGGTCCTGAAGATTATTTCACACAGGTAGCAACCAGGAATGATTTAATGCCCATCACTTCAAAATACCTTAAAGGCCTGCTGTTCAGAGATGCTGAGTTGTCAGGCTGATTGTGTCCCAGCTTCATGCAAAGTCCAAATAGAAACTTCAGATGTCTATCTGTGTAGAATTTTTAGGGAAAAAAAAAGTATACAGAGCAAGTGTTTTTTTTTCCTCTGCCTTTTGGAATACTATTGAGTTTACTGTTATCTATTGAGATTATATTTGGGGAACACAAGTAACGTACATTAAATTGGATGAGTTTGATAACTCCTGTCTATTCCCAGCAGAATGTGACAGTTTAGCAAACTCTCTATTCATGTCTGTTCTATTTGTAAGATAAGGTACTCAGATCATATGTTAAGCTTGCCAAAATACTTTTCCTCCTTACAGCGTGCATTTGAGTACTTCAATCAAGCAGCTAATGCTGGAAACTCTCATGCCATGGCCTTTCTAGGAAAGGTAAGATAAGAGCACTCAAAGGCTGTATTGCAGGGCAAGATAATAGATAATTTATTACTTTCTGATCTCAACAGATCTTGAGCTTGGATGGAGGAAGTGCTTGGTTTTGCTAGTATTTTATATTGTATTGCAAGATATGAGCATGATAGCCTATCATATTACTGTTTGCTACTTTGCTTTAGGAAGGTTAATTTTCAAACAGTGCCTGTCTAGATTTAAAGAAATGAAAGGGTTATACCTTTATGCCTTGTTTCTATGGGAGTTCAAAATTTGGATTTAGCCACCACACATTTCCATGTAATGTATAGGGAAAACCTAGGTTTCTCAGAAGTTTTACTAGTGAGAAAAGCACAAAAAGAAACCAAAACCACAAATTCTTATTGTAGAGAGATGAGCTAGTTGCCAATAGTTCTGCATCTAGGTTTATGATGCTAGTGTGTGAGTACTGAAAGGTATTTAGGCTACTTGCCTGAGAGCTGGGTTGTAGGCTACCTTGCACCTTGTGGGGAATCAAATTCATACTAAATTTGAGTGCCCTCTGAGTTTAGGCTGTGGCAAGGAGCAGCTCCCAGTTCCCTATCATGCTGTTCCTGCACTAGAGGTAGTACACTTGGTGTGCTTAGAGCATGAGAAAAGCAAACTGTGCTCGCCAGGGCAGTGGCTTTGCCATGAAAAATTGCAGGTTCCTGCCTTCTACGCTGTTTGCACATTTTATATCTAATGGATGCTGAACGATGTTAGGAACAGGGCAAGTGCTTCATGACTTATACCCTAAACTGACTTATTCAGTTATTAATAATACCTGTTTTTTTCAGATGTATTCAGAAGGAAGTGATATTGTGCCTCAGAGCAATGAAACAGCTCTTCAGTATTTCAAGAAAGCTGCTGATATGGTATGATTATCCATGAGCTAGAAATACTTACAGCATATGCACCACAACCCTGTTTGTCTAGGATTGCTGAAACTGCCTCCAGGGTGGTCATAGTGCTTCATGAAACTGCATAGCCCAAGGAGTCTAACTCATGAACGCTGACATAAGGATGAAATACTGTCCATTTACATTTGCTCTGCAATTTGGTCGGTTTTCAGTACTCCTAAATTACCTTGCCATGGTAATGTAAGATTCCCTGATACTGTTTGGTTCTGCATTGTAGTCGGAGTAGGAAATGTTTTTGTTTCCATACTCCTAACAGTATTATTTACTTTTTTGGATGTTATTTCTTTCTTCCACATTTTCTTGATGGTAGCATTTGCAGAATTAAAGCATAAGTAGTCCTTGAGAATGGATGGCAAGCATGCGAAACATAAATGAAGTTTTGAAAGGACTCTGTAAGAAGATACTGTCTCCATGTTTTCTGCATTCCACAGTTAGATTGCTGCTCTACACCTTTGTCTTGAGTAAGGATCTCATGTGCTGGATTCATACGTTCAGCATCAGTTTCTGGAATGCTTCGTTACCTCCCTTGGTATTGACGGGATACTGTAGTATTTACTGCTTCAGGAACACCAATGCAGCCTGCAAGACAGACTTCTCTGCCCTGAATTTAAGACAATTTCTCAGAGCTGCCTTAGTTGTTCTGAGAGCTTCTGTAACATCCAGAACATAACAAACTTGGAAAAGCTGAATGTGAAAATATTAATGCCTCTGCCTTTCCAAAGTTTGTCCTATGCATCATTTTGAAAATGCACTGTAATTATAACTACTGTGGTATACTTCTTCCCATTAAAATCAGCTGTGTAGTTACTAAAAAAGAATTACTAGTTGTTCTTTTCTGTGTTAATTATTATTACATAAGAGCAATGATACAAAATAATTGTCTTAACTGTTTTAGTGATGTTAAAAGGGTACCAAGTTGGAAATACATAGCTACTAGTTTGCCTTTTTTTTCCAGAAATATTTTCCTGTGTTTTCAGGGTAATCCAGTTGGACAGAGTGGCCTAGGAATGGCTTACCTGTATGGCAGAGGTGTCCCAGTGGTAAGCCTTTGGCAGTCTTTTTTTCTAATAGTAGGTGGTTGTGCAATTGTGTCAACAAATGCAATCTTGGGAAGGAAGTACTGTAGAAGACTTATTCAGAAGACTTCTGCTATATTTAAAAGAATGAACACATATGCCTAGTTCTTTCAACAATTATGAAAATGTGCCTGAATCTGTTAAAGTAGAGCAGAGTGACTTCTTGACAATAGGTTTAAACTTAGCTTTAATTTTCTTCTTAAATAAGACATATCTAAACTGTTCCAATTTTGTCTCTTCTGATACAAATGAGGAAGCTGGAGAAATGCTTGGAACCTAGTACGTTTGCCCTGTTTTTCCCCACATAAGAGTTCCTTTATCAAATGCTTTGTATTTAGCTGTGCAAACAGTTATTCAAAAAGTTGCATTAATTGAAAGTTGAGGAAATAAGTTAGAGCTTTGTTAAAACGGAACAGGGCATTCATTTGGCTATGCCTAACAAGTCATAGCAGTGCCATATGTGTATGCCAGCTTTCAGCTGGGCCACAGAGATAGTAGCATCTGCTATTTCTGAACTAGGGCTTAGTACATTTTCACAATAGACCATCTCGCAGTAACTCTTCTGTAAAGGAGAAGGTCTGTTCAGACATGTGCATGTTGGTTCTTTGATTCGTGGTGGATTGCATGGCTCTAATGACCACACCAATATTCCTACAGAACTATGAGCTTGCACTCAAGTATTTCCAGAAGGCTGCGGAACAGGGTTGGGTCGATGGACAACTCCAGCTAGGTTCCATGTATTACAGTAAGTGGCATCAAAATGATCTCTTGCCGGGACACAGCATTTGTCCTTTCACCTACTGGTCACTAGGTGGCATTAGAAGAATAGAAATACTTCTACTTAACTGTGTGTATGGTGGTGCTCTGAATTTTTCTTCTTTTCTTAACACTTGCATAATGTTATGTTCCATAAATAATTTTTAAAGAAAAGTGCATACTGTTTTTCATGCAGTTCCCTTTTTTAGGAGGAATGAATAGTATTGATTTTTTTTTCTTTTAGATGGTATTGGAGTCAAGAGGGACTATAAACAAGCTTTGAAATATTTCAATTTGGCCTCCCAGGGTGGCCACATCCTGGCTTTTTATAATCTGGCTCAGATGCATGCTACTGGCACTGGAGTGATGCGATCCTGTCATACTGCTGTTGAGGTAGGAATGCCTCTTTACAAAGGTCAAATAAAGGATAACTTCCAAAGGCTACATAACATATCAGCATATTTTTTTTTAACAAAAATCTCTAGGTTTCTCTATGAAATATTAAATACCCTGAAAAGCTATTAAAGGTGAGCCTTCTACAAAATCTAGATTTCTGGACTGCACAACAACCATTCCCCCTGTTTTTTCCTCTGCAGCTGTTTAAGAACGTATGTGAACGAGGCCGTTGGTCTGAAAGACTCATGACTGCCTATAACAGCTATAAAGATGGTGATTCCAATTCTGCTGTGGTTCAGTATCTTCTTTTGGCTGAACAAGGCTATGAAGTTGCCCAAAGCAATGCTGCTTTCATACTTGATCAGAGTAAGGACTCTTATCAAAATATTTAAATAACTTAATATCAATATTTAAATTGTTCTTGGAAGCTCGTATTTCTAAATGAGACTTTAATCCCTCTTCTGCTCTTTATGCTGGAAAGAATCATTTTAACTTGTGCCTGTAAGGATAAAGTTCTGGCTTAAAATATAGCATATATTTAAATTCTTCTAGGATTAAAAAAAAAGAGGAGAATAGTGAGAATGATTTACATGTCTGCACAGTGCTGAAGTTTCCTAGGCTTTCTGAAGAGTGCTTATATATTTCTAAAACACTAAAGTAGGGAATAATATTAGTTTATTAGTTATCATATTTTTTGGTATGCACACAAGCTTCGTTTTGCTTTGTCTGTTTTATGTCACAGCTTTTCTCAGTGCTTTTTCACTTGTTCTACATTTGAAAGAGATAGTGCCAGGCAGTTGGTGCTGTTAGTTTCAGCACAAGAGTGATAAGCTTTTTAGGCCTAAGCAGCTAGTTTTCAGATACCTAAAAATTTGGGATCACAGCAAAATGACGGAAGTATAAATAACTTCAGAAACCACAAAAGACTGTTTTTACATTTGCTGTTCATAGGCTGTATGGGCCAGAGATACAGACAAGACGTATAAATGGAGGTTTTAGTTGCAAGTAGAATCTTGTTTCTGCTCTAGCACTGATTTAAGTTATGAATATAAACAGTTATTTTTGATGTGCCTTCTGGTGACTTGTGTTTGTACATATTGTGTTCATTCCTAACTGCATTATTTTCTTCTCTAGAAGAAGCTAGCATAGTGGGGGAAAATGAAACCTATCCTCGCGCCCTGCTTCACTGGAACAGAGCAGCTTCTCAAGGTAGGGCTCCTGCCTGAGGCTTGCTAGCTAGGCTACTGTATGCCCAGTAATGGGTACCATCTTTTTATTGTTTCTTATCTTGTACATTTGTTTTCTTGTGGCATATGAGCAATTTCCTGCTGCGAACTGATGAAATATTTAAGTGACCTGCCCGTCCATGCCTTGTTCATAGTCCCTTTTGTCACAAATGGTAATTCCCAGCAATTCCACAAATACAAACTCTGTTATCTTCAAGCTTTCATAAACAAAAGACTATATTATACTTCATTTACAACTGAGTTTTTTAGTAGAGCCATTAATGTTTGATATCAAGCTTATGAAACAGAGGAGGCAACTTATGTGTTTTCAGCATTAGTTATATTCTGCATAGGTTAGTTGGCATTCTTCATTCCACTAGTTATTATAATGTCGTTGCAGTATACTTGCAATTCTGAGACACTGAAGAATAAAAGGAAGTTCAGATGTGTAGATATGATGTGTATATATTGTTTCTCTCCCTGTTCTTTAGGGAATTGTAGAATAATGTTGAAGTATTGAATAGTATTATGATGAATTTGTATTGAAACTGACGTTCTAAGAATAGATCACTTTGGGGGCGGGGGGCGGAATGGGTGTAAATCCCATTTTGGATGTTGGTTCTCATGGTGAATTAAGTACCATTTCCTACTCAAAGTAAGCAAAGTTCCATGATCAAGAGTCCAGCCTTGATGTGCAATGAACTAGAGTTTATACACTGGCGCACAGGACCCTATCATAAAATAAGCAAACAACTTGATTGTTAAACATCTGTGTAAAGTACAACTTTCACACAGGTACATGCATCTACATGGATGTCTAGTAGCTGATTATTGAGCAAATGTCATGCAAAGGGATCCTAAGGATTTGTCCAAAAATCTGCAGGACTGCAATATTGTCTTCTGAATATTCAATTACCAAATGATTACTAGAAATTACTTTTCAAGTTGTCAGTATCTCTATTAAAAAAAAAAAAGTTAAATCTTAAATGTCACTAAGTAACCTAATACTACAGTATTAGTAGTGCCTAAAGTTATAGTAAGGTTTTCCTGATTATGTTACTATGAACATCAGACAGCATTTTCAAGTGATAATGCTAAATAGGCATGTTGCAGAGATTGCTGGTATTACGTGATCCTTTATCACCTTGGTGAAAAATAGAAAATGAGCTGCGCTTTGATTATCTAAATCCAATTATTTCTGGAAAAGCTATTTACATGAGAGAGGGAAAAGTAGATGGTACTAGCTGGAAAGGAGTGACTTATTCAAAAGTCCCTTTTCAAACATATTCCTGTGAAATTAAAGATTCTATCTCTGGATTTTTGTTTCTCTGTATTTTTTTACTCTTTCTTCCTTGATTTACAGGATATACTGTTGCAAGAATTAAACTTGGAGATTATCATTTTTATGGTTTTGGCACCGATGTAGATTATGAAACTGCATTTATTCATTATCGTCTAGCATCAGAGCAGCAGCACAGTGCCCAGGCAATGTTTAACCTGGGTTACATGCACGAGAAGGGACTGGGCATCAAGCAGGTGAGTAGGCTGTGGCCTAGTGGTGTGATTTGGTGAAATAAAAGGGCACTTATTAATGCTAGACAAAATCCATAACCATGGATGACCTTGGCTACTATATAAATATGTAACAGAAAATACCATCTCTGTCTGTGTTCCCCAGGAGCAATTGAATAAGTATATCTGCTTCACACTTCTGTATGTGAAGAAATAGACAGAGAAATACAAAGCATGGACAGAGAAAAAAGTCTAGAATTATGAAGTCTGGCAAAAAGTGCAGGTTTAAAATATCCTTGAATGGTATTTTACAGGCTCTGAGGTGTAACAGACATTTCCGGAGTCAGTGTTTTAGGTTGTTCTTATTCTCAAACTTAATTTGTTTCCTACATCACGATGTTTTGAAAAATGTCTTTGCTCTGTACATTGTTACATAGATGCACTGATGGCAGTGATTGGTAGCTGTTTTTTTTCAAACTAGGCTGCAATTTCATATACAAACTATATTCCTTAAAACAAGATTGTATACCTGGTTATTTTAGGAAACTTGATTCTTTTAAAAATGAGTATTATATCCTCTTAATTCTAGGATATTCACCTTGCAAAACGATTCTATGACATGGCTGCTGAAGCAAGCCCAGATGCTCAGGTTCCTGTCTTCCTAGCACTTTGCAAGCTTGGAGTGATTTACTCCTTGCAGTATGTACGAGAAATCAATGTAAGTAATACAGAATTATAAAGAAATGCAGCAAAGAATGTGGTCACAACTCTAAATCATTTAAAAATAGACATCATCTTTGAGAAGATAGAAAATTACTGAAGAATAAAAAATTACAGAAACCGTGATCCTTATTTTTGTAATTGTATGAAACTGCAATGTGCCCAGCCAGTGCTTCTGTACTATTTTGCCCTTGAAGAGAATTTCCCTAGCCTTTTTAATTCTTATTAATTAGCACCTGTTATAAGAGTTAAACAGATGATTCAAATGACATGGTGGTTGCTTAAGGGAAAAATGCTGTTTTAGCCCTATTTTTATAGTGTCTGTAACAGTCTCATTTGAGTCCAGTTTAATTTCTGTGAAGATATCACATGTGTTAGAATAGCTGCTGTTCAGATTTTGTGCTGAATGATGGCACTGATACTTGTCATATACTTGAGATACTGAATTGTTAGGTGACTTCTATCCATGTAATATCTGAAAGGATCAATATTCTGCTCTCTTACTGCCCTGGGGATTACTTGATTATTTCAAATGGTCAGGAAGTTACTCCTACTTTGAGCAAACCAGACTTCAGCAATTCAGCCAAGATTGACCACACTCAATAGCCTACTATGCCTTTTATTTTTTTTCTCTGAACAATCAAAATATTCTAAATCAGTTGGGCAAATATCCATGGACACTAACAGAATCTATTAGGCTGGACATTGATATGCCCAGTTTCAAGTTGGCAACTGCAAATGCCTCTATAAAGGAAGGTCAGTGTTGTATCAGCTGGGCACTGCTAAGCAAATTAGTCCAATCTAAAAGCAGTTCAGTCAAAACTACCAGTAAGTCACTTTGGCCCATAACTTGCCTGTGCCTTAGCTACATGATTCTCAGCACTGCATTACATGAACATCCTGGAGTCTAATGTCCTGTTGCCATCAACAGATGCCAGTGAACTTCTACTTTGACTGGACTGATGAGTTTGCTGCCCCTACGCGTTTGGCATTTGCTCCTTTTTCTTCAAGACAACTAGTATTGTTACATATCCTGTTCATATTTATCTGTGCTTTATTGCTATGTGTCTGAACGTCACAAAGCTACATGGCAAGGAACTCTCTTTAGAATAAATAGTCTTCTATAACGTGGCTCAAATGCACCTTTAATGCCTGGAAATTCAGGAAATTTTCAGAGCAGAGAAGAGCTAAGAGTCTTAAAATTCATATTTGCACATGAAAAACTAAGTCAAATTTTAAAAATAATTCTCATTCTTACTCTTTAACATGAACATGTGGATTTCTTGTTTCTTAGATCAGGGAAGTCTTCTCGCGTATCGACATGGACCAGCTGCTGGGGCCTGAGTGGGATCTTTACCTTATGACCATCATCGCCCTGCTCCTGGGGACAGTGATAGCTTACAGGCAGCGGCAGCACCAGGCACTGCCCAGACCTGCAGGGCTGCGGCCAGCGGTGCCTCAACAAGAACCACCACCAGAGCATCAACCACCACAATAGCAACACGAAACCTCTAAGGAAGAACTGGATTTTTTCCAACAGGAACGATTTTCATGGTGATTTAGGACTTTGGAGTAATAGTCTCTCCCCCCAAAAAGAGGCACAAGGAGATTTAAAAAAAAAAAAAAAAAAAAGTCTGAAAGCTGCTTAGAGTGATGCCTTTTTTCAGGGATAAGAAACTTCTTTTGAAACTGATTCGAATGTTATTTCAGTGCCAATGGAATAACACTATGGCTTTTTTCATGGAAGCACAAGTGTGCTACTACAAAAATGTTGCCTGCTGTATCTAGTTACTCTTTATTCAAAGTCTTTCATCTCCTAGAGAACAGATGAGTGTTGGAAGGTTTTGCCTACCTGATAGAAGCTGCCCTATTTAAATTTACATATATGTATGACCAATTTAAGTTCCAGAGGCTGAACATATGCAAAGTCAAAGATATAAGTCCTACAGTTCTTATTTCTTAATATTTCTTAATAGACTCTGGTCTCTTATGCCGTCTTGGGTGGTTTAATATGGTTTATTTATAAAAATCTAAAACTAAGCCAGCAAACAAGTCACTCTTAACTTCATGCTGTTGTTGCAAGTTATTTTCCTCCATTAACCTCATCATAGTCAGCAGTCAGTATGTAGGCCAGGAGTTGGGTTGGGACAGATTGGGTTTGTAGGACTAGTCAGTTGAAGCTGTACACACAGTGCTCAGGTTTCTCACCTTTCTAAAACTTTCAGAGCTTGTGTGTAACTTGCCATCCTTGCTGAAATAAGGACGAGCTGGTAGTATTCCTGAAGAGCTTGCGCTTAGGGAGGCTTGGTCTAAATTGCAGAAGTCGGCAGTACTAGTGTGGACATTGAAAAAGGACAGAGGCAGAAGCTTTCTCAGTGAGTCAGCGTTTTTGTTTTTCAGTGTGGAAGTCTTGAACTGAATTCCTGCAAGTGGCCTGCTCAGCAAGAAGGTGTTCGTGGAGCAGAAATGGCTATGGCTCTTCATGCATCTCTTCCATGCCCAAGTAGCAAACTCTGCAAAGCAGCGAGGTCTTAGGGCAGTAGTGGTAGGGTGCAGCTGGGTGGTCTAAAAAAAACACTAGATGACAGAGGTGCTGTGGCTGTGACCTCCCTCTCTTGTCCTTGGCATATATTGGAGGGCCAGAATGACATTCCTAAATAGCTGGGCCAGTTGAGGATCCCTTTTAAGGGTTGGGGGGGGGGGGGGAGGGAAAAAAAAAAAAAAAAAAAACAAAAAAAAATAATTTTTTTTGGCTTGTTGTTTTGTATCCCCAGGTCAGTGCAGAGGTCTTCTAAGAGGAGTAAAGAAATGACCTGTGGATTGATGGATTTTTAGACTGCAGTAAGAGTCTTGACTTAGTAACTATTTTTCATTGAACTGTAATTTGCAGGGGAAGAGGTAAATAGCTGTTTAGGACAAGAAATACAGATATTTATGTTCCTTTCTGTTCAATAAGTTAATATTTGTTTCTGTATTAGCATTAAAGTCTCTGAATATGCTGTTTTAGAGCGTAATGAAATATGAATTGGCAGGTCCTACCTGCTTTCTGACAAAATTCGTTGAATTTAAAGGATTACAGGCTTCCTTTCATGCACAAGCTTTTTTTTTCTTCAGATTGGCAGCAACATATCAATGTGCTGTGGAATCAAGATGTCAAAATGGCTTTATACTTAATACATTTATAAAGATACCATTGCACAGTATATCTGTAGCTTGGGAACAAGGATAAGAAATCCACTCTCTTGGAAACTGAAATGTCATCAGTGACTAGTATTAAAATATAGGTCGAGCTTCTGAGTGCTTAAAAGTGCTTATGCTGGTTACGTGCAGACAAATCTTTCATTTTAGTGTGGG
This sequence comes from Crypturellus soui, assembly GCA_032275445.1. Lineage (NCBI taxonomy): Eukaryota > Metazoa > Chordata > Aves > Tinamiformes > Tinamidae > Crypturellus > Crypturellus soui. The sequence goes on from JAUBNY010000242.1 coordinate 102,451, forward strand.
GGATGCAGCGTGATAGAGGAATGTTGTGTTTCAGTCCCAATCATCATTAGCAAATGAACAGTATTGAGCTTAAATATAGTGTCTAAAATGTCTCCAGCTGCATTTCTAAGGTATCTGTGACTTTTGAGCACTTCCTCTGAAGTATTTTTACCTCTGTCACTTAATAGCTCTTTTTAGTTTGGCATGAATAAATTAATTGTATGGAAGCTGTTTTTCAAGTTAACTACCATTGGTTCATTGCTATTGGTCTGTTAGGTTGTTTAACAATTTTGTTACAACTTTCTTAATCTTAAAGTTTTCTTGTGTTTAATCTATGATAACTAAATTATAAAAATTCTGTTCTACTTGCATGAAAATCTCTCCTCATTGCTGCTATGTGAGAATCTTAGAGATGACTTTTCACTGAACTGTTGCATTTTACACCCAAGAAATCAGCAAAACTAATTGAAGATCAGCAAGTTGTTTCACTTGAACTGCTTTTTGAAGAAGCAATAAGGAAGTCCTGCTCTTTTCCTTTCCACAGAGTTGCTACCACTTAACTTTTTCAGATGACATTCATCTGAGGTATGGTAGTGGTAGAAAGGTACTTACCATGAGTAATAGCAAGTTCACTCAGGGATTAAAGTGCATACATTTTTCTAAATCTGTCTAGAACATCACTTAAAGTTTTTTTTCTGACAATCCTCTGCTAGTCTTATTTGAAACTTGCATTTGGAGAGAAGCACGTGCAACTCTTACTAGCGATATTTCTTGTGTTGTGCACTCAGTCCATCTGACAGCTTTTTTTCCTATGGGAGATGGGTTTTACTGGAGTAAAGTACCCTTCGCTTCTTATAGTACACATATTGTCTTATACTTTATATGCAGGAGAAGTTTAGAGGGGAAACTAAGGGATGCCTTTCTAGGAATTTGTAGTGCACATTTGAATGGAAGAATTGTCATCTTTGGTAGGCGCATAACCCTGGGTTTGACCTTCCCAAACACATCCTCTTCTCTCCCTGCATGGAGAATGAAACAACAGAGCAGGAACTGTTGTCAGTAGCAGCTCTGCATGTAGAAAAGCAGAGAAAAGATGATTTGAGGGGAAAACATTCAGCCTCTCAAATTAATAGTCAAACACATCAACTGTGATAGCAGTTTAAAAAAAAAAAGAACTGCTGTGGAAACAGGATTCTAGTTTTTCCTTCTGGGGCAGTTTAACTGGGAGCTTAATCTGTTAATACTTCTCCTTGCTTTATATTGTCCATCATAGGACCATGCAATGGAAGATACAGTCTTTGATTATAAATATCCCAATAACTCTTGAGATAATTTTAACTTGTTTTTAATTATCTTCAAGGCATCAGCTGTTTTTGATTAAATTTGCAAAAAAAAAAAAAATCTATAAAACATGTTTGGGGAAGAAAGTTAAAACTTGGCTGTGAAAGGACTTTTAAAACTATGCATTATCTAGTTTCCACTTATTATATGCTAGACTTGGCCTATAAAAGGATTATTACAGCAGATTACACTCCCCTTTGCAAGTTGCTTCCTTTTTAGCTAGGCAACAAACAAATTCTATTTTTGTTTCAGAGAATATTGAACTAAGAAAATTTAGTTTGATTTGAGAACTACTGCAAATGCATATGGCAAATAGGGATTATTGGGGGAACTCTTTGTTTTTATCAGCTGCAGTTCTTAAAAGGGTGTTGTAGGAGTTTTGTAAATTTATTTTGTATTTAAAAATCAGTATAAAGGCTGGTCAAATGTAATATAATTGTGTAAACAAAATCTGTTAATAGAAAGATGTACAGATTCATTTTGTACTGTATCTTTAATCTTGTGAAATAAAAACACCACCTGTGTGGTTACCCTCAGTGTTCACAGTGGCTGTAACACAAGGATGTCCATTGCTAATCATGTATATTCATATACCATGACCAAGTGCATCTCCTTCTATGAGGACACTCACATTTCTTTCACTCCTGTTCAATCTTTAATTTAGGAGGAGCAGCGGAAATATTTTGGGATTTTATTTCCTGCACTGCTGGAGACTAATGAGGGGCATTTTGAGCATATACAGCCTGTCCTGTTCATAGCAGGTGTGGAACTGCTGTGTGATATGACAAGTGGACACTAGTTTTAGGATTAGTGTTGCATCTTTAAGACTGGGGCATAGGTACCACACTGAGTAGAAGTAGATGCTGGGGACAAGGTGTGCTCCAAGTTGAGCAAAATGACTGGATGTTTCCTGCCTTCCAGCCCTCTCAGCCCCTCTCCTCCTGCCTCGCCCTGCGTCATGGGGCAGTCTTCCCTCATACACACCAGAGTTGTTTGCTGGGGAAGTCCTTCATGGGGAAGGAAAACAGTGAGCAGTGAGGCAATGGCTGTATGAGCCATCAGTAGAGAAACTGAGGCTTTTGCTGTCTGATGCATTGGAGGTGTTGGAGAGAAGCTTGTTGGGAACAGAGCTGTTGACAGTAGCACTTGTTACCTAGTTAGGAAACATGACTACTGATAGTGGCACCAGCTTCTGCCTCATGTGGCTCAGGTTCAGCTCATTCCTCCCTTTCCCAGCAAAGCAGGGGTTTGCAGTGTGAGTGCCCATGTGCTCAGCTGAGGTGGGGTCAGAGGGGTAGCTGGCTTATTTTAATTTCCTAGTTCTGAAACAGATTTGTGGAGAGCTGGAGAATGGATTTGCTCATTTTTCTGAAATGCTATTTTAAACTTCTAGGTTGATAAGCTTGTAGCAAACAGGGGCTTGTGTTCTGGGGTGGGCAAAGGGGCCAGAAACATGACTGAGCATGGAAATAGCTACTGCGTCTTGTTCTTTGGGAGCAAGTGCACCTGCAGTCTCCTGGCGCTCAGCTTGATGGCTCTTGCTTGTTTTTTAGCTGCTGTCTTCCTTTTAGTCCAAACCAAAACACTTCACTTATCATTTTTATATTGTATTTTTTTTAATTGTATTTTTTATCTTCTGTTTTTAGGATTACTGGATAAGTGCCAGAAGGTTTGTACTCTCTAAGTAATCAGCTTAAAGACACTTTTGGATCATGATGGGAATGCTTAGTGGCATAAAGAATTCTGGGAAAAAAAAAAAGGTTTGCCAGCTGCAAGAGTCAGAATAGTATAAATGACTCCTTCCTAAAGCAAAGGTATGGAGGAGTTGAAATCCTCCTGTTAATGAAGGCTTCAATACCTACCCCTAACTTGCGTCTGCAGAGGAAGAAAGCAAGTAGACACGGAGCAAAATCGTGATTGTACGACATGGTGAAGTAAACGTGATTTGGCTTCTGTGGCACTGTAACTAATTTCCGCAGTTAATCTTAGAAGGACTATTTTTGTTTTGAAAGGTATCAAGGGGCCCTGTCAATTTTTCTGGTAAGTTTTTCTGAGTGCAGGTAGTCCTAGTCAAGCTGAAAATCCTTTTAGAGGTGGATTGCTCACACATTCATTTCTTCAAAGCTCAGTTTTTGGGCTTGCCACATGACACTGGTTGCAATCCCAGATTTGGGGAAATAACTTGGAAAAATGTTGCAAGATGTTAGTTATTTCTCCGATTTTCTTCAGTGGCACTTTCCTTACGTGCTTCCCTCCACAGCGGTTTCTTTTGCACTTTTGTTTCTCACTTCTCTATATTCTAATCAAAGGCAAAAGAATGTCCTACTTAAATTAAATGTTCCAGCTTCAGTTCATCCTTATAATTGTGATATCTATTTTTGCACAATACTCAATTTTATTACTTCTAATTGCTTTAGCAGAAAAAAAAAAATCTTGGAGTTTAACTTCAAAGATGGACTCAGAATATCTGGTCTCTGAGCTTAAACTCTGAACTTGAACTCTGAGCTCTGAACTTAAGAAAGACTTTCCCCGGAAAAATTATGGAAGTCTTCAAAATCGTTGTTCCCATTCAGTGTTCAGAGTCTGTCTGGACAGATTTATAATCTAGTCAAAACTTTTTTCTTAAATCTATTAAGCATGAAACTAATCTCCCATCCCTAGAAAAGACTTTTTCCATCTTCGCTTCTCATCCCAGGAAATGTTCTTGAATCAACATCTGACTCTTCCTGCCTTTCTCTCTGATCTTGCATGATACAGTATTTTTTTTCCTTTTTGAGTTTCATAGAAAATCTTAATTCAGCTCTGTCATTATTGCCCTCTTCTCTATTTACATGGCAGGTTTATTCATTGCTGGCAACGAGGCTAGAAATTCAGCTATTCAGATGCCTTTCCCAACAATATGAAGGTCAAACTGCAACAATTTCAGTTACTAATTTTCCTCATGGGTCAAGTGCCTGTTCTATCTGATTTTTTCAAGTATTTTTCATCTCTTTTCTTCCTCTTTTTAGTATTAAAAATACGCCCAGTAGTATGAGGAGAGAGGGGAAGGAAGAAGAAACTGAATAATCTGCCAATCTATTGTGTCCTCTAGTTGTGTATTTTTTCACATAAGAAAATCTTTTCATATTGCTATTTTTAAAGTAACTTCAAAAACAGCACTTTGGTGTAAAATCTTTACAGAAATGTTCACGCATGTTTAAAATTGAATAGCTTTCAAATTGATGTTTCTCTTAAAGTTAATCTAAATGAAATATTTCTAAGCCTTGATCTTTGAACTCTTAAGTTACCTTGTATACTGTCTGAGTTCTCCCACTGTTTGCTTTCTCTTTTCTAGTAAATATTCCCCTTAATGCTCACTGTCCTATTCTTGCTCTCAGCTAGAACTTGTTCTGGCGATGGTCTGCGTTTTTACGTTGTTACACATCGCACTACATTAAGTATACTGGGTAGTATCTATTTGCATTGTATTTACTGTGAAAGGCAAATGGCTTGTTTTGTAATAAGTTTCTGCTGATTTCTGCTGATTTTGTTAAAAATCAAATAGACTAAAAGTCAGAACTTCAAGAAGTTGGTCCATGCATGAACTCGCTAGCAAAGACGAAAACGTTAAAATAGTCAGACTGCCTCCTATGGGCCATGTTATCCATGCTAGTCCATTTTGCTACATTTTTTTGCAATATTACCTACATACAACATGTCAACTAATTGAGCTGTAGCTGCCTGGACAGTGGCTAATGTTGCAAATTTAGATCCACATATTCTGAGTACAAATAGTTTCTCACAAAAATAAGTGAGCATGTTTTACATAAGTTGGTTAATTATTTTTTAATCCTTTTTTTGCTAATGAGACCATCTGGTGAAGCATTCATGAAGCTGTCCAAATAACTTCAAACACATTTTACAAAAGTGTTTGCTTTCAACCATTCTTATTCTGATGTGTGTTAGGCTCTAGATTTTGCCATTTAGTAGCAATGATTTTTGTGATTTAATGGCATATTAAGTGCTTTTTAAGGTGATATTTCTATGTTTCCCTATTAACAACAATTTTGAGGACAAGCCTTGCTTGCATTGGTAGAATAAAAAACAAATGTGGTCAAAAAATCAAATACACTTCATCACCAACTTTAAGACTAAGAGAGACTTTATAGCTGATGTTACAGGTACCAAAGAAATGCGTAGCATACTCCAAGCCACTGCTTGCAAAACTGATTTAATAAAAAAGAATATTTCTTGGAGAATCATCCAACTTTAAAAAAGGCCTGAAAATCTCCTCTGTGTGTTTTCCAGTGTTTAGTTACCTTTGCTACTGATGCTGTGATTCACTCTCCTTAAATGCTATTGGTGGAGCGGATTTTGTTTTCAGACTGTGTTTAGTTTAATCTCTGGTTCTAACTGGTTAGACTGGACAGTTCAGTAGGAATAGCCACTCACAAAAGAGATATCTGTCTATTTTACAGTGCAATCCAAGAGTTCCTGTCTGAAGGTTCACCTGTAAGTGGACTGGTGAAGCTTTTCAGATCTCTTGCAAATAATTGAGTTTGACTTGATTGTTTTGAACTCTGTTTCGAGAAATATTGCACAGAAGGGAGGTGACAAGAGTGAGGGAGTCCAACCCAGTGAGATAAACGTGGTGATCTCACTGCATCCAGCTGTGTTGGCTTTTTCTGCTGCTTTGCTAAACAAATAGTGTTGGTGAATTTCCTACAAGGAATCTCCTCTTTAATCCTGGAGAAGGCAAAGAATGCATGCAGGTAATGTTTTAATTTATTTTCTGATGGTATTCTGATGGATAGAGCACAGCTGTCCTGGGTTTTGAGAAAAGAGATTACAAACAACCCTTTGCCTGAAAACTAAAGCACTATATGGTGCATACTAAAAATTATTGGCGGGGGGGGGGGGAAATTGTTTTGCAAAGTAGATTTGCAAATCTGTTCTTGTGGCATTTCAAATACAGTGTTTCATTAGTCCTTTGGGAGCTCTCTGGCACTGTGAAAGGTGCTAGAACAAAAGTTAAATATGTCATTTTAAAACATCATTCAATGTAAATATTGTATTTACAGTCTTCTAAGGATTTTCTTGCAGCTACAGGAAGGAGGTTTTCAAATGCTATAAGTAAGCTTATTTGTTAAGTTTTGAATTCTCCTTGTGCTGCTGTCATGCCCAAAAGATTCTGGTGCTTCCCAATTCCTATGCTAACTATAATACTGATGACACGAGTATCTTATAAATATGCTTGAATGACAGGCAGAACACTCTGCTGCCCCTGGCTGCCCTTGTGGGCATGCCAAAACAGAGGTGCCCAGATGCCTTTCTTTGTGGAAAACATCCTGTCTGCGAGGGCAAATGAATGTTACGGCCTAAAGAGCACCTTGGGTGTAGCGTCCCTGCACCTGACCTTAAACACACCTTGCCACGTGTGATTCTGAGGAACTGGGATGTGACAAATATGAGCCACATTCACCTCTCCTTTCAGGCTTGCTGTCTCAGCTGAAGCGAAGAGCGTTCGTGTGCCTCGATATGCGCACAAGGTAAGGAAGCCAGTCTTTTGGTATGGCACCTTTCCAGGCATTCATTTTCTCTACACGGAGTCAATATCAACTTACAGGTAGAGGAACATGCACGGGCAAATACCGGTGAGACTCTCCACAATACTGCATCAACAAGTATGACATGAACAGAGGTTACCTAATTGTGAAACTAGTTCCATGTAAGTATAACTTCTGGGGATGCTTCAATGCAATTGTGACTTGAGCTTCTGTTGGGATAACTCCAGGGGTTAGATCCCTCTCCAGAGATTGAACTCATTTTGTTCGGTACTGTGAAGAATATTTCACTCTCTTGACTAATGTAATTCAGCTAAGCCTGCAGGGAAAATTGCTTGCAAATCATTCATATTCTTGATTGGAATAAAAGAGTTAAGAGTTTCCCAAATCAGAATGAATTATTGATATTTTAAAATTAAATATTAATATTAAAAATAAGAAAAGAATGATCGGCTGACAAGTTAAAAGAATGAGAAGTTAGATGATGTATATATTCAAAACAAATTAGAGAGGGATCCTTCCTGCATTAAGCAGTTGTTTGGTATGTGTGCTCATAATTATGCTCTTAGATGCGTTTCATGACGCCTACATTTTGAATGCAGATCAGAATGCAAATAAAATACTTTATAGTTAATATGCAATACTATGTCATTCTAGAAAACAAAAAAGCTTATCTTTATTATTCAAACCCTAATGCTTCAGAGTGCATTAAATTATTTTCTTATTTGGGAAAAATGTGTTCTAACTTATGTTAGCAGGTTTTGATGTGGAAATTTAATGTATGGTTACTTAAAGTAACTTGGTTTCTGCTTCTCTAATTCTGAGAAGACAGAGGAAAGTATAAGAACTGCTTTGTTTTCTTTTTTAAGACAATTCTGTTACCTGTTTGTGCTTCTGTTTTATATCTTATTAGTGAAAGTATATGGGAACCAAGTTAAAAACAGTTGAATCATTTCACAGATTGAAAAGGAATAATGGTATTAAACAGATTTGGCTGTGGCAGTGGTAGAAATTTTAAATTATTTTGATTAAATAAATAGTTCAAGAGAGTTGAATGTTGAAAAGTGTTCATGCTGCTGTGTATTAAGCAGGTGTTGAATACAGCAATTTGGTTTACTTAATACCAGAAAAAGTAATTGCTGCTACACACAGCTTAAGCCTTTCATTCAATCTGCAGAAAAGAGGAAAAAGTACTAAATCAGCAATATTACATGCAAGTCTTCTCCCTTTAATGGTTTGGTTTTAATGAAGAAACATCATTCTCCTCATCCTCTAAACCATCCAAAGGCGATTAATAAACCTACTGTGGTGGGGAGGATCGAGGAAAGAGGGCAAAGATAGAAAACACAACTTCTGTTGTGACACTGTCTCTTAATTACAAGCTGACTGATAAAGAAAGCCCACAGCATGAGGTTTTATTTGTGAATGTAAGTTCACTACCACCAATACTGGGCTATATATGATACCATTTTAACTGCCTTTTTGACTATACATTATAGCCCTATTGTAAAGTCAGATGGTAATGGCTAATCCTGGCTGTTATTTACAGGGCAGAAGAGGAAAAGGAATAAATCGGGCTCGGGACTAGGCCAAAACCAGGGAGCTGTTGAGCCTTGGGGTCCTGATCTGCCTCTGTTTCTGGCCAGGATATCTGCCAGGTCAGTACATTGGAGGTTGACGTCATTGGGACCTTGGGTGTACTGAAGATGGGGGAGGAAAAGAGACACTATTTGAAAATTAATCCATGATTATTTTGATCTACAAATTAATTATGAGAAGGAACAAAGAGGCTACCCTTGTCAACACAACCTGTGTCAATCCTGTAAAATAGCTAATCTTGATACATGAGTGTGACTGCTTTTCTAAATCTGTCATGGCCAGCGAGGATTGCAAGTAACTAAAATTTTTTTCCCAGGTAGTTTTATCTTGAAGAAAACTCTTTTTTTCTGATACGGGATAAAACTGTGCAGCATGTGCAAATAGTGTTTGAAGACCTTTGAGCTGCCTGTTGTTTTCTTCCTGCTGCCTCTAGCTGGCAGTCCTGCCGGCGGTTCCTGCTGGGGGATTTATCCCGCTTCTGTCACAGCGGCTTTGGTTTGTTGCTGAGCAGCAGTCCCCAAATTAGTGTGTACAAGTAGGAAAGCTTAGAAGCCTCTGTGAAAGCTCCTGCAGGACAACACAAAAATAGGATGAATTGGATACAGTAGAGTGCCAGGTTATCACAACTGAGTGGTTATGTTGCGCTTTTCGTTTCAGAATTCCCAAGTGTTCGACGAGTGTTTTTAAATTGTTTGTCCCTTTGAGAAAGAGTTATAAACTTGTGTGGCTTTTTTAGAATGAGTCCACAGGACTCCTTAGGGCTGCTAAACAAAACCTTAATACATTATAATTAAGATGGTTAACACTTCCTGCCTTGCAAGGTTCAGCCTCCTAGACGGCTCGGGGTGACCGGTGTCCCGCCAGCTCCGCAGAGCCGTTCTGCGTGTGTGGGTGCCCGTGCTCGTGTCCACATGCAGGGTCCTCCTCCGTTTTCCATCACACGTCTGTCGTTAGACATCTTGGAGTTGCAGTGGGGTTAGAATTTAAAGGTTCTGGTCTTCTGAATATGCAAATAAGGGTCCAAAAATCTGCAAAGATGAAGATAGGAATTAAATTCATGTTTAGATTAATAGGGTTAGCTCTGTAGCACTGCAGTCCAATGCCTGCACAGTATCTGCTTTACAGGCATTGCAAACAATTACATTAACACTGATTAATCCATAATCTGAGGGTATCTGACCTTTTGTGAAATTCATCAGGCTCTAACAACGTAAGTATTGAGCCACTTGTATTAGAGCAGGGTACGAAACAGTTGTGGCTGTGCAGCGTTAATGACACATTTCAGCATTTTTAAGAATGCCATTTGCATGCCTCCAAGTGGAATGACATTTATATAGGGGTACCTGTATGTGTGGTACCTGTATGTGTGGTACCTGTATGTGTGGTACCTGTATGTGTATTCTCTGTGTCTACAATACCAACACGCAGCGCGAGGTATGTGCGCAGGGGCCGCCGCTGCCCCCGGGCGCTCCAGCAGCGCGGCCTGAGCAGGGCGGGACGGGGGGGCCCGCG
>JAUBNY010000242.1:118722-141356 GCA_032275445.1 Crypturellus soui
GATCAAATATTAAATCAAATGTCTGCTGCTTGAAACAGGAGGCTATTTTTTCTTTGAAGGACTAAACTGAAGCAATTGTCTGAATAGGAAAGGACAATGAAATGACTCGCTGTAGTTTAGGGTTAGAGTTTGATGTAGCCAGCTACCTTATTCCATATCTGTATCCTTCAAATGTAAACTTGGAAAGATCAAATAACAATCCTACTTATGTATGTTTTCTCCCTGCACCTATACATGACTGTTTAATTTTAGATTTTATATGTGACAGGATGGATTTTATATGGAAGGACATACCCAGAGAGCTTATATACAGCTGGCTCAAGCCAGGCTAAGAGGGGCCCCCATCACAGAAACCTCCCTTAGGAACAGTACCCAGGTCAGTCTGCAGTGAAGCTTCTCACCAAGGTCTCCGCACAGCTCTCCACGTTCCTGTAATACAGCGCTCCTGCTTGGCAGTCTGCAATAGGGCCCTAAGCATTCAGTGAGTGACCAATGTCCATTGACCATGGTCTATTTCTTTTTATTGTCAATCATTTTGTTTTACTACCTGCTGACTGATAGCTCTGCAGATGCTTGTTGGTGCAGGGCCAATGACTATTCCCTTTTGGGCATTCCAAGCACCCTGAAACCAGGGACTAGTGGTCAAACTTTCTATGCTCTTTTTGGCAGTGATGTATTTGAACTTCAACGTATAATACTGCATATTTGCCAATATCCTAAATTCTTCATAACTGGGCATAAGTATCAGATGAAAAGATGAGCACCTCATGGAAGCCCCACAGTACTCCTTAAGTCCTTCTGCAGGATTTGATGCTCTCAAGTACAGCTGTCCTGTGTTCCTATGGCTGATAAGTACAGCTGCGGTGTGTTCCTATGGCAGATACTCAGACCTGAAATTGCTCCTCTTGTTCCTTTCCCAGCAAATGTACTTTTATTACATTCCCAAATGTAATAAAAGGCAAGTGATTTGCTGTCCCCAGCTGGGGTTTCTCTGGTCTGGCTCCACTGCACTATTTGCATGATCTCATGTGGATACAAGGCAATATGTCTTGGATGCTTTTCCTGGAACACACCAAGGTACCTGCTCGCCAGTTCAGCTGCCTCTACCAAGGGATGCCACAGCACCATACAAGACAGCAGCAGCGGGTGCTTGCTGAGATCAGACACTACAAAAGTGCTGCTAATTAGGAGAATATTTTGAATTTAATTTTCAGTAAAGGGGTCCACCCTTTTGCATCAGAGGTAAAAAAGCTGTTGTGTTCTGTTCAAATTAACAGTCAGCACAGATGAGTTACATGATGCGACTGTCCTCTTTCTGTTCATCCCTTCTAAGTATGGTCATGCCAATAGAAATATTCCATAATGGGTTCTTTTTTTTTCCCTAAAGCATATTTTATTCTTACTAACACTACTGTTTTCTCATACACTCTGTTCCAGATGCAATTAAACCAATACGTTAGACAGTACTGTGATGCAAACATATATTTCTTTTTTGTATTGTGTATGAATTTAACTTGAGAAATTTGTTTATGCTACTTAATTTTTTTATATTAGTATATCAGGTATTAGGTCCCTTTAAATACCAGCAGTGCTCAAGCCTGCCTTTTTCCGCAGTTGCTTTTCACTCTTGAAATGGGGTTGTCATGCTATGAGCACACAGAATCATTGAGTTTAATAGGCCTATATTTAGACTGTCTAAAATAGTGACAGCAACGAGGTATTGTTTGTAGATTGCCCTGAAGAGTTGCAGTCCCCTGGCATCATACAAAGTTGTATAATCTCAAGTGACTATCCAAACACTGGAAATGAGGAAAGACCAGTTGGATCCTCCAAGGAATTTTCCTGCCAGGGCGTGCTTATTTCCTTTGATACCTCTTTCAGTCTGTTCTGTTTTGTCTGGCTTCAAATATCCAATCAGGACTTCCTCAAGCTGGGAGACAGCCACACGTTTTACAGTTCCATTTATACATAACCTCAAACACTGTCTCCCTTCTAGCAGGAATCCCCTTTTGAAGTCTGTTCCTTTGAAAGCTGCTGATACAGCTTGGAAATTGCAACTTTAAAGTATGGCAAAGACTCAAACAGAACACAGCTTTCTTGCTTACTGTTCCTAATCTCCCTTTCTATTCAATTTTCTGCTTAGAAAAACTTCTTTGCTTTCTTTCAGGCCTGTATCGCCTCCTTATAGGTCCTTGTTTTTCTGCTGCTTTCACAGTTGGCTTCTGTGTTTTTTCCTTTCTCTGAATCTTTTTCCATTCTCTGCGGCACAGATGTGATGAACATCTATCCTCTAGGTAGGCATACAGCCCCCAATGAAGCATCTCTGTCTACAGGATTGTCTTGAATGTGGCTAATGTCTGCAGTGATTTACTTCTTTTTTCTTAACTATCTTAGTCCAAAATGAGTTTAACTGGTAGTGAATGATACCACTAATTATACTCACTGTTTTCAGTGATATTTTTGAACTTGCTACCATGGATGATAGCATGAATTCAGCTGTAATTCAGAAAATGAAACCCTGATTTCATTTGTGTGACTGAAACCAGACTTGTGTAGGAATAAATTCACTGTCTCCTTTAACTGATGGAGACGTTGCCAGCTGTACAGTGAGCGCTGTCTAAAGCTGTAATTTGTTGCAAGACATCTAGGCAATGCTAGAATGGTAGGGTCTGTCAGAACAGGGCAGAGTTTCATGCAAACTAGGACGTACTTCTATTAGAAGAATGCTTATCCTCCAGCACAATATTCCAGTAAACTTTTATGATTACTCACTTCTCTGCTTTTGTTGTCATTAATCCCAGCTGAGAAGACGGATGCCCAGGCAGAACTTTGCGACCTGTGTTCACCTCCTGCCACGTTTATCTAGTTGTATGGGGCTGTGGTGCTTAATCAATTGTAGAAGACCATGCTTCCTACTTCAGTGACTGTGGCAGGAAAGGGGAGATGACTGAGAACAAAAGATGCAGCTTCATAAGCTTCTCGACAGCAAGAAGTTGTGAATGGAGCATGTCTGTCTAGTTTGTGCTTGACTTAAACAAACACACACCGATAAAAGCTTCCAGAGCAGATGTGCAAACTGAGATGCTCTGTGGGAGCTTTCTTTTGAAAAGGTTACCCTTATATGGTCAAACTTTATCAGATTTGATTGAATAAAACAGAAGACATCCCCCCCCCTTTTTTTTAAACCCAATTTCTTCCCTATGTTATGGATTGGAGTGTCTTGTGGCTTTATGTTGTGCATCAGGTGGCACTTGTAGCAAATTCAGCCCTGAACCAAAATAACTTATGTTTTCACAAGGTAAAGCAGGTATGGCAGAGAAAATTTGTGACAGGTTTAGTAATGACATGTCCACGTTCAGGATCTGAGCAGAGATTTGGACTTCAACCTCGTGGTGGCCTCAAGAAAACAAGGAAAAGTTGAAGAGGTCTGTGCCTGTGTCCTCTCATAAGGTGATGTTACCACCTTGCCACACTCTTACTTCATTTAGATTTTTTTTTGTTGCCTTTCTTAGGATCTGCAGGATTTAAAGAACAAGGAAAGCCCAATTTAGCTGTAAAAAAAACTTCTGATTTAGCCTAGACATTGGGAACTTAAATCCTTAAATGTTTTGATTTTTTTTTCCTCCCTTCTGCTCCCCTTTGTGCTACAGTGACTGGAAATTTTAGATTAGATACAGTTTTTAGAAATACAAATGACCTGCTGAGTAACTTGGTGTATTTCCTACTGTTTCTTGTGATCTTTTTTTTCAGCGTAGTTTTAAAGTACAGTAGGTCTGTAAAGCAAGAGTAGTATTTGACAAAGAGAAGCTTGTCCAGCTGGAGTTGCAAGGCTGGCAGTTTGGGAAATTCTTATAATTTTGATGCAGTTGTGCTTTGAACTCATCATGGGCCCACAGTGAGCTGTATTTAAAGCACCCTGAAATGTGAAGCTGCTTCTGCTTTCCTGATGTGACTGGGGATGCCAAGTATCTCCCTGTATTTTTTTTTTTCTTGTAAATTTCTCCCTGATAAATATTATCTGTAATTGCCCAAAATAATTTAATTCCTACTCTTTTTTTTTGTATTGCTGATCTTCTACAGTACCTTTCTACGTTACTGTAGTTCTTGGAGACAGAGGAAGAGATGGTGCAATTTTCTTCCAGTATCAGCTTTTTCATCACTCTAAATAATATCTTATCTGATAGCTTCTAGTTACGAGGCTCTCTGAACTCGGGAAGTGTTTCTAAAGTTTGTCCTCAGCAGAAGAGAGAGCGAGCATTGCCTTCTGACCTCCCTAAGCATCCCAGTGTTGTCTGCAAGAGAGGATATAGGTGTTCTGTCTCTCGTCTGGAAAACAGAGGAGCTCCTGTGGCAGATAAATCATGATGTAAAGAAAACAGCAGCTGCTGACCTTTCAGATATTACCCTTCACACAAATCTTCCTGGCGAAGACGCTTATCACTTTCTTATCCACACATCACCCATGGGCTCTTTTCTTACTGTCGCTAAAAGTAGGCTTCCCACATTTGTGAGGCAGGGTTTTTGTGTTTGGCTGTAGAAGGTTTCATGATCCAGAGAAAACACAGGCATCCCTAAACACCTCAGCTCTGGTGTTAGCTGCTTCCATCACCAATTTGCAGCGTGGATTTAGATAGATGGTTTCTTATCTGTAGGAATAACTGAGCATGGCCATTAGCTGCTGTGACTGGGTCCTGTCCTCAGGGAGACCCTCAAGCACTTTTCTGTCATCCAATATGCCAGATGGCCCTACTCTGCCTGCTTCATCTCTGTCTAAAATTGCCATTACTGTCCTCAATGCCAGGGGATGATGATAATATACTCTAGGGGTGTGTGTGCAGAGTGCTACTGAGGCTGTCATTGCTGTTCATTTAGGAGCGTTCTCTAACAGAACAAGCTTCCAGAGAGGCCAGAGGAGCCCTTGTGAGGGGGATCAGTTTAGGTCCCTTGGAGCCCAGATTCTTCCCTGTATATTAGTAACTTTCACAGAGATGAGTAGTACATGCACTAAACAGTGACTGATCCTATTAGGGCAATGCTGACATCAAGCACGTGTAAGCATGTAATAGCACGTGTAAGTCAGAGTGAACAAAAGTGGTGTAACTTCTAAAATCTGCTCTAACCTGAAATTTTCTCCAAGGGGTAATTAATGAGCAGGGAGCCTGTACGCATGGGGAAAATATGGTCTTCAATATCAAAAATACAATGTGTAAAATAATTGAATATGATTTCTTTCCTCATCTGTCATTCATAAACTTACGGATATTCTCATGTCAGGCATCTAGGTAGAGACTGGTGCAATGATTTTCCAGTAATAACAAAATTCAAATCCAGTTCCTTTATTTCATTGTTGTTTTTTTTTTTTTTTTGAGTTATTTTAACGTGGTTATTTTTTTTTTTCCTGTTGTACTCTGAGGCAGTTAGGTTTTTCTTTTTATGCTTCGGAGCAGGTTTCCAAATTGGACTTTGTTTATTATTTGGGTCATAATGTACTGATGGTCAGTGCTTGTTGCAGGCCAAGTTGAGAGGAAGAACCATGAGCTCTCACTCACTTGGAAATGTGCCCAAGGCAGCAATTATTCTGTAGTTCACGCTACTAGAGTTGTTTTGTCTCTACAGGTTTGCAAAACAGACGGGTCAAGATAAAAATTACATATTTTACCTTGAGATCTTCCTGGTATTAGTCAAACTTGGGATTGTTACAGCAAAATCCATGAAAGGATGGCGCTATTTCTTTGTTCATTAATAGAATCAGAGTAAAAAAAGGAGAGGGGAGAGAAAACTGTCACAAAAGAAATGACAGCGAACTGGCTCTATGTTTAGAGGGCGCTTCCACTTCAACAGCGGATGCTGGTTGCTTTGCTTAAAAAAAAAGATTGGGGTTTTTCCTCAGTCAAATGGATTCCCTAGAGATGTGCACTTCTGTACTAACTCAGCAAATTGCAGCATCGTTTTGTTAACTGACAGCACAGTGACATTGGTATCCTGCTCGCTAGGCCTCCTTGGCTGCAATCTGGACTGATTTGGTTTTCTGTGGAGGATTCTGGAATGCGAAAAGTGGTAAAAGTAATTCAAGTTGAAGCTGTGTAGCTCTTCTGAACAATCTGCAAAGAAATTAACTATACGTGATTAACTATACATTCTGTAGAAGAGTCTACATGAGGTTATTGAGTTAGATTAGGCACTGTGAAAACCTGAGAGAAATTCTGTCCTTTTAATATATTTTTTTCATCCTAACAAGTGCATCCTCAGATTGCCTCTGCTTTGAAAGTCTTTGGCAGTATGGTCTGCTCAGGCTGACTTTCTTTCAGGTTACTTCTCTGAAGAGTTATGAAAACCCTTATGGTAATAAGCCATCACACTCTCCATCATATACCAAACTGTCTGTAGAAAGTTCCAGCAGTGGGAAGATCATATAGTTAAAATATGCGCTTAATGGTGCCCTTTGTGCTGCTCTCTGGTGCTTTCCTGGGCTCATATTGCTCACTGCATATTAAGGTAGGCGGTCACTGTATATACTGTACAAATGGAGACACCCTGACCCAAGACTCCCATCTACCAAGCTGAATCTGGAAATCCACCTAAGAGTAGTTATTCCTCAGATGGTGGCATCAACATTCTAACTTGTGAGCAAATCAAATGAAACAGAACAAATAAAACTTTAATCAGATACTCTAAACAATGACATTTGGTTGCTTAGTGTTTGAATGGTTTTAGAAAATGTGCTTATGTCAGAATGAAAGCAAAAATCAAAATAATGGTAAAATTCTTCCACCTAATAGCACATCTGGAACAGTCCTTTTTTTTATGGCTTTTACCTTGTATATTAAAAGGAAAACAAATAAAACCCCACTCTACTGGAGTCCTTGTGCGCCTAGCACTAGATAAACTGTTTTGTTTTTTTCATTTCCTGTCCTTTCATGCTTCCAAGGACTTTTTCAGGAGAATGGGGAGAGGTCACCATTCAAATGTCTAGGAAAAAAGACTGAAGTTACAGATATTTAAACAAGTCAAAAACAAGCAGCTTAATTGGTCACATGGGGAAAGCAAACTATCAAGGTTGGCCTCTTCCTCCCTCATGTGGCATCGCTGTGATCCTGAACATCTGATTATTCCTTTTCTGCTCGCTCGTCCCTGTTGAGCTTTGTTAGTAGGGGTAGTCGATGTTACTAGAGGCCGAAGGTCTCGCACACAGTGCGAGCGCCTGCGTCCACCCAGGCCTCCAGCCAGGCCTCCAGCCTCGGCAGGTGAGCAGGGAAGGGGCAGGCAGCCTGTGGCAACAGAGCCGAGATGGGATCAGCCTTCTGCTGGCAAATTGCACTTAGCAGTCCAAACTGTCCTGGCAAAATTATTTTCTCCTTTGGAGGAAATTGTATTTTTTACATTAAGTTCTGGTTGAAGAGGTCCAGCTGTCAGCTTGCAGGCAATTAACTTGGATCTGTGAATCCTCTCTGCCAGGTGACACATCCAGGTGGAAGAGATGTTCATCTCTTTTGCACAGCATTTATTTGCTGACCCATCTTTAGTAGGCTAATAACTCTTTGGGCGCAAAGAGGATAATTGCTTTAGCATTAGTTAACTGTCTTCTGCTTCTTGCAGAAAATGATTAAAGGGTAAATATATTTAAATGTTGTTCTGCTCTGTGGAGCTTGATGTTACCAATTTAGAATAAAGAGATACTCCAGTAAAATATCTGTTCCTTTAAACTACCATGAAATTTTACCAGAAAAACATTAAATTAGCTGAGAGGTAGTAGGCCAAGAGATGCCACTTATACATCATTAAAATAGCCAAGTCTGAGCTTGTTAGTATTTTCAAGTACTTAGATACCATGGCAACAAGAGCTTCAGTATTTCAGATAATTAGGGAGAGAATTCACACAGTTGCCTAGGAGGAGGCTGTTGTCTTGTGAGAGTTTCAAGTAAGCTGCAAACATGTCTTGAATGCTGGTCCCAAAGACATATCCTCTCCCAAGGCCTGACCTTCCAAGCTCACAGCCAGCAATCAGACCCTTTTGCTAATTCCATCAGATTACCAGACCTATGTAAGGTTCATCCTCTCAGAGTACATCCTAATTAAACTTGCTACTTCTGTGAAAATGTTTGTTGTGTAACAGCAAAATCATGCACAGTTAGATAGAAGGTGCAAAGAAGGCACTGATTTTTAAAATGTGAAATGTTATTCAAGCATCAAAGTGCAGCTAGCTGACAGGGCATCTTTTGATACTTCGATAAATTGCGTCATTATAAAAATTTGCTAGTCTTAGGGGAATCCCTTCAGAGTTTGTTTCCCAGAGTTATGTGAGACATGGATCTTGGAGTTAGTAATGAAACATTGTCTTCTGTAATTAATGAAAGCATCTGAGGCTCTCTAAACATCCTAATCTTCAAAGAGTTGCTCTAATGTAGCCCTCCTCTGTACCAGGTAACCTTCCTGTCCTGAAGACAACATTTTGACAATCCTGTGCCTGTAGTAATGAAAGTGTTTTAATAGTCTGTAGTACTGGAATGGTGGCACTCATTTTTTCCATTTAATTTTCTGAAAGATATGATTTAATCTCTTTTTTTGTTGTTGTTTTTGAATCTTGACAACATTTGAACAGCAAAGAAAGGATATCACAAGGGAGGTGCTCCCCTCTCCTGGCTCATCTTCTCTAAACCCTCTCCCATGCTGATCAGTCCTCCTAAGCACTGAGAGAAGATGAGGAGCCTTTTGCGAATATGACGTCTCTGACTGGTGTCATTGCTTCCCACCAATCTGAGTGGGTATCTTTCAATGACGACTTGCTCCTCCCTGTTAAACCACAAGGTAAGACACTTGCTTTTTTTTTGTTTATTTTTTTTTTTTCTTCTCCTGAAGCTTTTAAAACTTACTTTATGTAAATTAGGCCAAATACTGTCAGGTGTTTAGCATCGCAGACCCTGATTGCTTAAAGAAAACAATATGAACAGAGCTTGAATTATCTCCTGCTGCTCCTATGTAATGGGAGAATTTTGGGAAAAAATGTAAAACATTATCCTTATGTGAAGTTTTTTTTGTTGTTGTTTTTAAAGGTCCATTATAGGCATAGGCTTTGACTCTGTACTCACTTATAAAGGGCAATGTCTAAAGGACCATAGAGGAAGTCTTACTTACTAAGTGTGATATAAGACCACTGTTAGATTAAAATCTACATGAAGTGATTGAAAACTCAGCATCAACATTTAACTACAAATTTTAGAGACTTCAGCAAAAAATAAAATTAATTAATTAATTACCCACCTTTCTATTCTGTCCTTATTTTTAGGTAGCACTGAGGAGCCTCTGGAAAAATGTTTTTCTTCCTCAGACACCTCCTCAGAAGAGAACCATAATGTGGATGGCGCGTTCCAGGATCTCTCCCACAACAATCTGAATGATGGAACTGACAAGGTCAAGGCAGATTCTGCTGTGCTTGGGAACCATGTGTCTCCCAGAGCAGATCTCTCATCGTCCATCAGTGCTTGGGTGCAGTTTGAAGATGCACCATGGACCAGTGCTCCAGCAAGGCAACCACGAGCAGGTGAGGCACACTCGTGAGAAGGTCCATTCTAATAATGCAACAGAATACAGGGAGGGCCTAGAATTTTTTTTCTTTGCTCTTCGGTTTTCAAAGGTTGAATTTGGCTAGTTTGTGTTGTATTTTAGCACAGTTAATCTTAGAAGAGTTTCAGAATCTTGTGAGAGTTTCGGAACAGGCTTGTAACTGTATTCTGAGTTCAACTAACACTAGTTGGTGGATTGAACAGCAGTATAGACCCAGTGCCTTTTCTCTTTAGAAAGGCATGTCTCTCCTTTCCAGGAGCCTTGCTTTGTTACGCTTTATAACCCTTGCATATAACCCTTTACAACCCTTGCCTATTTCCCCTCTATTAGCAGTAGAGCTAAGGAGACTTCTGAAATAATGTGAATATCACTTTCCTTAAAAGACTTATTTGTGGGCTAACCTCATGCCTATTCTGGAGTCTGTCTTATAAATTGTCAGAAAAAGTGCAGTTGACAACCTGTAAAGGGCAGGTCACAGAGCACAGTGAATGACAGGGCTTTGTCTGGCTGTCTGCCCTGGGGAGCTTTTGACAGCAAGAAATAGGATAAACTTCAGCCTTGTTGTTTTCAATTAATTTGCAGGTCACATCTTTCCTCTGTGGGCAGCCACAAAGCCAGAGCTTTTCTATTACCACCACTATCACTGACACGCTCTATGGAGAGCCTGTGGTGACAGCATCATTCATTTCCAGTAGCAAACAACCCACAGAAGAACAATAGCAAGAAGACAGTTATGGGGGCAGGGTAAAAATGTCGAGTATCAGCAGACACACTGGAGTGAGAAACAGGGAAAGGTCTTTTCTGGCAGGCAGTGCAAGGACTCAGCGCCTCAACCAGGTTCCTGTCAGGGCTCCAGCACTATTGGGAAATCGTCTATGTGTTCTTCCATGCTGAAGCAGCTGCAGAGCTGGCTAGACAATTACCCAGAGTGATGGTCAGGCTGTTTGGAAACACATTTTGAAAATGGCTCACAGAATGGTGTTTCCAGAATATCTTAAGGACAGATTGGCAAGGCCCCAAGAGAGAGAAATGTTGTCTTGTTCAGACTTCAGGTCTCCCATATTTTTTTGCAGATTCACTGGAAAGAGTATCTCTCTCCCCAAATGATCACAATCTAAAAAATTAGCACTTTTAAAAAAAATGAATCCCATGCCCCCATACATTTTTTTTTCCTTATAGGAAATACTTTTACAAGAAAAGCAAGTTTAAGGCCAGACCTTTGTTTTGCTGAGGAAAATGGAGACCTTATTGAAAAAGAAATCAATGAGACTGGTCACCAGAGATAGGGCTGAGAGTGTAAATAAAGAATTCAGAATGAGAGAATGAGGTTAAAGCTTGAGGTGTAGAAATGGAAGATGATGCACATTTTGAGCTTCTTAAAAATTATCTGTGTTCAAAATTCTTTTAAACCCTTAATTCTACCAAATCCAGCCAGTGCAAATGCTAGCAGAAATCTTTCCTTCCAAATATTTCTCCTTTTCAGGATCACCAGCAGATAACTGACAGCTGCTAAATTATGAAGATTTCTCCCTGGGAACCAATAACTCTTAAGCAAGGCCTCAGATATACTTAGTCACATTTTGTCGATTCTCCTTTTGGTGGAGGAATAAGAAAACTGGTATTTTTTTCATAGTTCTTATCAGGCTCACTTAAATTGATACTACAAAAATGAAAATAAAATTTTAGAATTGCCCAAACATTCGTATCAGAAATGTTACACAATCTGTAAAGAACTGCAACCAAGAGGTGACATAACATTTGCATTTGTTATACAATGGTCTTTTAGTGAGCAATCTCACATTCTACTGTTGTTAGCTGTGGTCTTGAATTCAATGAGGTATTCAGCAAAGCACCAAAATTAGAGCCAGGCAAGATCTATTACATCATCTGTTCCACCCGCCTCCTTCCCAAGAGCTTTGTCTCGTTTTAAATGGCTCAAGTAACTTGGACTCCTACCATGTCCCTTGGGAGGCTATGCCACAGCAAGGCAGATCTCAGTTTAACTGTTCGGTGCGGTTCTGGCTGAAAACAGGTGATAAGCATCACGCAAGAATTCAGTAGCTGAAAACTGTGGTGTTGTCCTAAAAGTGGAGCAATCAGAGATGCTGGATGATAAGAAAGGAGACGATGCTGGTGCTAACAAGGAATTCACTCTAGGGATCAAGGAAGAGGTCCCCAAAACAGCAAAAGAATGAATGTTTAAATATAACTCTGCAATATGCCATGAACATATACATCAAGAAAGCAAAGTAAAATGCAAGTGGAGAGAAATGTATTTTTCAATTTGGGAAACAAATCGATGAGCAGTATGTACAGGGTTTGTAGGTACCCTGTATAGCTACAGGGTTCGCATTTTGAAGTAGATTCTGTCACTCGTTTTTCAACACAGATTTCTGAGAATTCCTGCAACTGAAAAACCTTGACTTTGCATGTAGAAACATTACAGATTAAGTTCTAAAATCCTATCTCATTTCAGAATTCTGTTACTTCAATTTTGAGAGAGTGGCAAGAAATATCTAAAGGGAGTTTGAAATGTGTAGATGTTTACTTCACTTTTTTCTTTTTTTTTCTTTGTTTTTCTGTTTTTGAGATTCGTGGTAGTTATTCAGCACAGTAAGAGTAAAAATACTTTCACTAATTCCGAGTTTCAGTGTTGAGGAACCTAGAACATTGACTTACTATAGGGGACAAATACAAAGTAGACTTAGAAAAATTTACTTGCCACTGGTCCTTCTGAGGAGCTCAGTTTTTAAGCTTGTATTCTATGTCCAATTAAAGCATTCCAGCTGTCAAAATACTTTCAGGTGAAGGTTTAAGGCTGATTTTCAGATATCTTATATATGTTTAACAAAAGTGCCGAGAGAGGGACTGGCAGATTATAGTCATATACTTGTCATCATTTCTCTCTAGGCACTCTGTCTTAAGCATAATGCTGTGCAAAATTACTGGGGAGATAGTAATT
Source organism: Crypturellus soui (assembly GCA_032275445.1). Taxonomy (NCBI): domain Eukaryota; kingdom Metazoa; phylum Chordata; class Aves; order Tinamiformes; family Tinamidae; genus Crypturellus; species Crypturellus soui. The sequence goes on from JAUBNY010000242.1 coordinate 131,246, forward strand.
GATATGTAGTGATATGATCAAAAACCCACCTAACTCAACAATTGTCAACCTAAGGATAGAGCTCACCTAACTTTCATTTCCTCATCCTTAGGCATGATTCTACTTAAAAACAGCTCAGTACAGTGGTCACAGCTGTGCAAATATAAATAGATTAGTGTCTGCTTACCTGAGGGTAACAGCATGGCTAAATAAAATAAATTTACATTTCTGAACTGGCAAGGCAGGGAGCACGGTTTGCATAGTCCCTCTATGCAAACAGCAAGCTAGGTATGTTGCCATAATTATGTGAAGGCCCATCTCGCTGTTTAGATTAAACCATGAGTAGATAGAGATAAATTTTCCTTAATACTAATTTGCTGTTGTCTTCTAAGGTATCAGTGCATCTAATAAGAATTGGTTAGGTTTTATGTGATGAGAAAAGAACATCTGTACCACAGATTATTCCATAAATGTAAGGTTCCATAAATATAAGATGCACTGAGATCTCTGTGGATTTAGAAGCTAAACACAGGTTGTAATCATTTGAAAAAAAGAGTTGTTATGCTGAGATCAAATCAGAATTGGTCTCTATCAACACAACCTTCCTTAATTCATCATTTTTCTTACTACAGCATTTTTTTAACTTCTTTACTAGAATCACTTATTGCTCCTGACATTCAAGCAATGGTGTTAAAAAGTCTACAATAGAGACCCACCGGGGTGGGTGGTGGGTTGGATTGTTTCATCACTTCTGGATGGTGGAACTGAGGCAGGAATTGGATTTTGGCACTTGACTGACCAGTGAGTAGAACAAGATTTTTCGACCTAGGGTGAACAGAATTTTCATGCAGCTTTTTCATTGGGGTACAATACAGATATTCAGATCTTGTTAGTAGTGGCAGAAGCATGGAATTTTCCTGCTCTGAAAAGCCACAGCTTCTAAAATACTTGAATAACAGGGGAACTTGGAGCTGTCAGCAGTGTGGGATCCAAGGCAGACAGCTGGGTTGTTTTGATTCCATGCAGTGGAGGGTAGTTAAATTACTGTGTTTTTTCCCTAAAATAACTGTGTTTGTGTGGATGTGGGATCTGTGTTTACAGGGTCTCAGTGCTGTGGCAGAGCCTATCTGCGATGAGCGTAAATAGCTGCGATCTGCCCCTGCACACGTAGCTATGATCTTCCACCTCTGCCAGATGGCTCTGCTGAGTTCATCACTCATGCCTATTTCTTTCCTGTGTCCAGTGTCCCCATCAAAAGCTCCCAGCTGGACTTCCCCCTCCTCTGACTCTTCTGAGAGACCAGCCCATGCCTCAGAGAGCAGCTGGACAACCAACTCGGAGGACACCAGCAGCCCAAGCATTGTTCCTTCCTATGTAGACCTGCAGTCCATCAATACTGAAGACTTGACGAGTGGTGGAACATCTGCAGCAGATTCAGCTGGTAAGAGGGAAGCCTTCAAAATTCTCTGTCTTCCTTGAGTTATTCATTTGTCACCTGTCTGTCTGCCCGTTCTTATTGTAGATTTTCTTGCTTATCCTCTGTACCTCAGATTTGTGAAGCCACAAGACAAGATGGTATTGCCTTCTAGTGGTTTGGATGCCAGTGTGAGCATCAATTCTGTTATGATGAGCTGATGTCCTTTAGGATAAAGATTGAGTTTTCATCTCAAGAATGCTGTTTTGCTGATGTAATATATTTGTCATTCAAAAGTGTCGTTCAAAATCTGAGTAGGTGGGCAAGGGAATTTAGGGATGCTCTGTGTATTTATATTTTTGCATCATTTGGGGAAATGAAAGGCAAATGTCATGCTGTACATTAGTGGCATACTTGGGGGACCATTTGCTATAAATGTCTAAAAGAAACATTGATACTTTATTAGAAGTTTTGTACAGAACTTACTGCTCTTTCCCAATCAGTCACAAGCCAATATATTTCATAGCCGTTGGTTAAAAAAATCATTCCACTTACCTATAATAATAAAAAGTAAAATATAAAAAAAAAGCTTTGATTTCATCTGTACTCACTGAACTATTTACAAGCTCTTGTTAGCCAGTATGTTGATGCCAAGTCAAGCTTGATTTTTAAAAACAAACAAAAAACAGATTCAATTTAGTGCTAAAAGTCCACAAAATGAGAAGTTGAATTTTGATCTGTTTGGTGATAGTAGAGAACAGTAAGACCAACTTAGGTTTAATATTGTTTCTTGTGAGAAAAAACTGGACAATAAGAGAGTGAAAAATACTAGTCAGTAGTTAAACATAGGGAGTTGGGTCCCAGCAAGGAGAATCCACATCTGAATGTCAAAGGGTGTTTTACTGTAAAGCAGGTATTAGTTAAGAATCAGCTTTCCTATAACTTAAAAGGTTTAGGTACAAAACAGTATCATGGGCTTCATCTTTCCCTAGAGCATGTTTTCCTAAGATAAAATTTCGGAAGATATCTGAGATAAGTGGTGAAGACTAGAGCAGTCCCAGGCGAGGGTTACTCTCACTGTTGCGGAAAGCCTCTCACGATGAAGTCGGGATAGGCTCGGTGGTTTCCCCTGCAGGCACAGGAGGTCCCATCTGGGAAGGTGAATCCTGCCGGAGTGCTCAGGGGGTGGTGGCTGGCACTTTATTGCGTAGGCTAATCTGAACTCTAGCTCCAAGACGCCCCTTACATCATCCTCATCTCTGTTAGTAGGAAGATCTGTTTCAGCTTGTGGCTGATAAGTTTGGATCGAGGAATAGCAGAGTGCTCATGTGACTTGGGTATGTCTATATGGTTACAGCAGCAAGTACTTTACAGCCCCACGCAGTTGTGGCCTCATGGTGCTTTTGAAGCTGTACTGGGTGCTAGTAAAGGGCCCATTGCCTCAGAGCTTCCTGCTCTGCTGCACTGCTCAACTTGTGTCGGTGAGCATGCAAAAAAAGCAGCAGCTTTTTGCATTTGGGCTGCACTCTGCAAGATAAATAATGCAGGACATCTCATTGATACAATAGAGGTATTTATTTATTCTGGAGTAAATGTCTGTTTTCATTATCAAGAAAGGCTGAATATCTACATGTTAGGGGAGCAAGGGAGAAACAAGATTCCAGATCTGGAAGTACTGGATTCTGTTCTGAGGTCTCACAAGTACTTGGAGCTAAATGCGCATTAACACAGTGATCTATTACATGGCTTGACTTAGATTTCTGCAGTGTTCATCTTGAAAATAATTTATATTTATAGATAAAATATATAGATTATATAATATTCTAAATAAAATTAAATATATACATATATTGAAAAATAAACTGCTGGTTAGCCTTGTAGACATAATTTCTCTGATGTATTTTTGGTGCTCAATAGTCAGCTTTGTTTTTTCTGTTCTGATTCATATCTTAGGAGAGCTGTTGCTACACAATATCTGGTGTTGATGGTTCACTCACGAGTTGCACTGTTTGGCATTCTCCTAATGCTTTGGGACTATTGGGATTATGAGAGAATCACTATGTTATTATTTTCTAAAAACATCTGCATGTTTGGACATAGAAGGTTGCATATGTGACCCCTAACTGCTCAAAACCCAGGAAGTGAGTAAATAACTTTCAGAATTAACTTTCAGAAGTCTGTTATTTTTGAAATAGATTGTATGGTTAGAGGAGGTTCTGCTGCTTTCTTTTTAAAACTTGGAGTTGACAACACTGACAAACTCAGTTCCAGCTGTTCCGTGATGACAACGGGGCAAGCGCTAACTTGAAACCTTTTCCCCCCTTCTATTCTGCAATAACTCTGTTGTAAATACTGTTTATTTTGAGTTTAGCCAACAAGCTACAACATCCTGGTATGATGACTGCAAAAATAATCTTCTGTAGGTTCTAATGAAGAAACTTTAATCAAGAGTAGTTTATACAGCTATGCAATATTTTTTGCACTGAATGTGCAAAAATGTGAATCGGGCTACAAGCATTGTAACAAGTTCTGAAGATTGTAGTAATTATTATTGTTCTTAGTAGTAGCAAATTTATTAGTAAAACAGTAACACGGGGAAAAACAATGTGTGCTATTGGCTGCCTCCTTCTACCCTAGAAAAGGCTGCACCCCAGTTAATATCTGTGTGACTATTAGCTACCTTGTTCAGGTGTCTGACTCCTGATCACAGAAAAAGTTCTGTATTTTCAGTGGGAAGAACTGTGCACAGGAGGACCTAATCCTGCGCTCAAGGGGGAGAGGATTTCCATAGTGTGGTGAACAAAGAGTACCCAAAATCTGCTCTTACACATCTCCAATCTGTTCAGGTCAAAATCTCTGCTAGAGGCAGTTCTCCCTGCCATCCAGTGCCAGCCACAGACTAGCAATTTACGTGTGTTATACCCTTGAAGGATCCAGGGTATTTTTCTTTTCACAGTTCTGCTTCATATCACTTTATTTACTTAAAAGGATTTTTTTTGAATAGTTTTAGTCCTGTGTTTTTTTTCAAGACTTTTCTAGCTTTTTGAAGAGTAATGCCAATGTGGAGCAGAACTGGCAAGCTTGGTTTAGACCAAGCTTACCTTGGTCTAGGTAGTTCATAAGAGTAGGGAAGTTCTGATTCCAATCAGAACTGCGGATCTGGAAATCAATTCTAACCTCCACTTTAGTATTCTTATGGATGCTTTAAAAAAATCGAAAGTATTCCAATATCCTGCACAGCAATTTTGAATCCTTATCCCTTTTTGCCCTGGGGGAGGCTGCAGCTCACAGGCTGGCTGTGTGTGAGAGAGAGAGGACTAGTCTTAGCCTTGCAGTCTGATGCCGTCTTGCTGTCTGAAGCAGGTTGAAGCAGGATTATAGATATAAGTGGTGAACAAACAGGAGAAACTGCTGTCTTCATTCTTGGATGAAAAGGAAATGTGGAAAATGTTAGAATGAGGAAAGAAAAGGCACATCAAAAAGCAAAAGTTTATTTTGATTTCTTCAGTAGAGAGAATTGCTGAAAAGGCTTGTTCTGTAGATAACTGATTCATAGAGTCAGAAGGGAGGACTTACAATATCATTATCATCATCTAGACTGGCCTCCTGCATATCTCAGGCTAAAGAACCTCACCAACCCATTTCTGCACCAAACCGGTAATTCCACTTTGAGCTACAGCATATCCTGAGTGAATATATCCATTATATTTTTATGATTAATGTTAACTGCAGCAAAAACTGTCCCTCATCAGTTGTCTCCAGCTCCTCAGTATTCTAGGATTAACTTTTTATTTTTAAATATTGTTCTCATGTTACTGATAATAATTAAAGCAGAGTTGAGGTCTCAGTGATCCCAGTTCAGCGCTGCCAACTCTTGTAACCGCAGCTGGGGCCAGATCTAATTTCCTAATGCCAACAGGTTCAATATCTGCCTCATCTATATGCTAGAAAATAACTGAATATTTATCTTCTCAATGTCCCTACCTCCCAAGGAAGAACAGCTAAAGAAGCTGCAGGGATATGATGAAAGGATGCTTGCTTTCTCAACAGAAATGATGCAGGAAGAGAGATTATAACCTGGCTTTTATAGGAGGAGGAGAGTTAGAAGAAAGAGCTTGATTCTGCTCCTATGAAATCCTATGAGGCTGGATCTGATCCTGCTTATTCCTGTGAATTACTCTAGCCTCCTTTGCTTCTCTATATCCCTGCAAGTGCCACATCTAGGAAAGCAAAGAGACAAAGTGCAAGAAGATAAAGTGGAAAAGCTGGGTCTCTGAAGTACAGACTGCAGATTTGTAACAGGATTGTCTGTGTTAAAAAGCAGCTAAGTGCTGAGCCTACATGATGCTCTACATGAATTTCACTTTTTCCACACCTACCCACTGATGCTTTTATGTAGCCAGAGCAACTGAAAGGCAAGTGAACAGAATTGCAGCCCCAGTGATAGGCCTGAACTGCAAATCCCCTTTACACAGGCCCTATTGCCAGGGAACAGCTCCGCACAGATGCTTTTGAACCAGAAGGCTTTAGTCGTGATCTTCAACACATTTATATTGCCTTTGGTGTTCTGTTCTGGTAGCATGCACCTCTGCTGCTGCTAGGAGGCACAAATGGTGCTATCGCAATACAGCAATATTGCAGCACTATAGATTGTAGCACTAGAGAAATATACCATCCCACTCCTGTGTGGAGTTTCTTGTTGGAATAATTGGGGCTAGATAGAGGTGGCAGTATCAAGTGGCAGGTAAAAAAGCCGGCAGAGATGTGCAGATAGAATGAGAAATTTCTACTTCTGTACGATAAGAATGAGAAATTTTAACCAATAGTGTTGGAACGCAGATGTGACATGAACCCTGTAAAACGAGTGTGCTCCTTTGTTATTAGAAGCAGTTTGGTTTTAATTATATTTAAATTTGATAGCTGTGAGACTGAAATCCTCTACTTAATCTGAGAACAGGTATAAACTGGGATTTGTGTTTTGCCTGTGCTTGTTACGCCAGAACAACAGGAGACTTCCTGTAGGCTATTGTGTTTATTCTAAGCTTGCTAACTAAGGGTGAGAATTATTGTCCTGGATTTCTTGACAGGATGTCTGTCCACTGAAATGATATAGCTCAGTTTACTTGATATCAACTACCTAACAGTATTACGTTAAATCTCTTGGAGATGGATTTGAACTAATCACTTAGGATACAATTAGAATACATTTTTTAAAGTCTTAGGGACATATTCCCAAATGCTCAACACCTAAAGTGAAGGATTCCAGCTTGAGGTTTAGTACCTGAAACTGCTTCCAAAATGCTTAGGTCCTAGCTGTTGTTGCTATGGCATGGCAAATTTTTCAAATAGCTGCAGGTTAATGTGCTCCTTTTAAAATCTGGCCATTTTTATCTGGCCTGTAGCTTTGTGTTTTCACATACATTACAGGCTTCTTAAGTAAATGTTGCATCATTTAAGTGAAAACTTAAGTCACTAGTTTATTGAAGCTGGTCTGTCTTCACTTGCAAATATTTAAGAGGATTTTAAGCATGACTCATGTATGATCATAGACATTAGATAGAATGTTATTCCCAGGACATCAGAGTAAATTTATTCATGGCCATTTCTTATCCACTTGCTCCTTCTCCAGGATCATCTTTTAAACAGCTTTTTGCTCTGTCTCATATAAATGCTTTAATGTATTTATGTAATTATGTTCCCCTCTCAGCTTTCATTTTACTAGACGGTCACTTGTAAGACAGGTTCTCCATCCTTCTCCTCAACCTAGCAAGTCCTTCTTTGGTTTTGCTGCACTTTGAATTAATCTTTCTTGGACGAGGTGGCTAAAACTGTACACAGCCTGAGGTGTCACCACAGCTTCACACCAAGATACTATTATTTCCCTATCTTTGAGAATTCTCCTTGTAAAATCCTAAGATGTCGTTCCTTTTGTGCTGAAGTATCAGTACCTGTTCACTGCTTTCAGCTTGGTATAAACTGGGATTTGTTTAATCCTTTCTAATCATTTCTAATTTCCTTTATTGTAACAAAACATCCTTAAAAAGATCTCTCCAAACATCCTTAAAAGTATTTCTGTTGCTACAGTCTTCAAGATCAACCACTTTCTGTATGACATTCTGAGCTCCCTTTATATACTCAATGCTTCCTAATGGATTTCAATCAGTTACATTCAGTAAATGCTATTAGTTTGTTCCTTTCTGTGCCATGCTCATTAATTAAAATATTAGATAAAATTGTCTTACAGTCTTTACAAAATTCTACTTGTAACTGATCCAACCAAATATTTCCCTTAAAGCAAAACTGCAGCCTTCCTTTTAGCCTGGACTTTACTCTTTTTTCAATACTGGTATCAGCCTCCATATTAAAATGGCTTCCCAAGTGGTACCATGTTATGTGCTTTCTAATACAGATGGACCTAATTTTTGTTCAGAAAATCAAAGTCTATTAGATCCAGCAGGAATACTTTCAATCATAGCTTGCATCCCTTTTTTTTCTATTTACTACTTTTCACTTTTCCTTCGTACAGGAGAGGAATCTTGCATACTGTTGCAATCAGAGTGCCAGCCTTATTTTCTGAAGTCCTTTTTACCTCTTTGAAATATAGGTACTACATATGCATCCTTTTCTCAACTGTTTCCTTTAAAATCCTTGTGACTGGAGCTGTAATTACATGTGTCACTTGTTTCAGAATTAGAGCTGCAGCTTATCAGGCCACCTGATCTGTCTACAGTAACATCTAAAACATATTTTCTTCAGTAATGTTAATATCCATTTCCATTCCCTGCCTTTGATCATCTATCCTGCCTCCTGTTGTCCTTATCACTGCATTCTGTATCATCATTAAAGTAGTGACAAAACATTCATTAGCTTTGGGGTATTGTCTAGGTGCATTTAATCTCTAATTATTATCACTTCCTTGTTCTTTGTTTAGACACGCATATGGCTTACTTTAGATCAATATATAATATTGCCAGCAAGAATGATTTCTAAGACAGGCAGTGTCCCTTAGAACTCAGCTTTCAAGGTAGTCTGGCCCAGAACTGGCTTTAGTGAGCTTTTATCTTCAACAAGAGCTCTAGCTGTAAAGGAGAGTTAAATGGAGAGGCTGATGAAACAAGCCAGCTCTTAACTCAAAAATCTTTATAGTTTCAGTGACTTAAATGACATTAGACCATAGAAGAATTTTATTTGTAGGTATATGTGGGTATGTGAAAGATATGTGAATTAGTTAAACTTGCTTTAAGAAGCAGCGTATTAGGGAAGAAATCCTCTGTCAGGTTTATATGCTGATTAGTACATGGCCAGCTAAACTGACATGCAGGAGACAGAGAAATGTATTTTCACCATTTGTACTACTGCAGGTATATTTTCACCATCTATATCAGTGCATTATCCCAACTGTGTTACTGATTCCTTCTACCTGCTTTTACTCTTAACTGATGCACCCAAAGAGCTGCCTCTAGACATAAATGTGGCTTCATAGAGTGCAGTTGCTGGCAGGGGGATGTGAAACAGAGAGGAGCAGGAGGTGGGACAGTGGGGTAGGGATGTTGATGGTGAGGAGGAAGGGCTGAGTGAGGATGAAGGGTTTTGTGCTCCAGGGAGCTGTGGAAGTGTTCAGGGCTCTTTTTCCTTACATATTCCTCTTTCCCTGAGGACATCAGTGTTGAGGAGAGAAGGCTAAGAAGAGCAGCTGGAGCTCCAGGCTTTCTTGGAGTGTTTTGGAGCTGCTGCTAGAGGAAGCTGCTAGCACCCTTGGTAAGATGTGTGCCAGAAGCAGAGGGTTGTTGAGGTGGGAACGAGCTGTTTGAGGCAGACCAAAGAGCCTTCTGTCTCCTGGCACAGCGTAGCCAGAAATCTCCCACACATCTGGTCAGTCCCCTGGGCTGCCATTTACTTCTGGGTGGCACCCACAAACATGCGTGCTGGCATGGGGAGGAGGCACAACTCACTGCTAAGACAGTGAGTTAATGGTCCCTGCAGTGCAGTTGCCTGCAGGAATCCCCTGACTGACTGAAATCTCCATGTGGATAACACTGGAGTAGGTAGGTGCCTGTATAGGCGCCCTTTGGCTCTAGCCAAGATTTGTTGATCATTTTCACAAACACAGTAAAGGAATGGCAAAGACAAAGTGCACTATTTCCTGAAACACCCCAAGATACATATTGGCCAATGGAATCATTTAATATACGAGCAACAGAAAAGCAGATAAACTTACATGTCTTTGATGCTCCATATCAAATGTGGAATAGTGTAGGATGAGAGGAAGGTCAGTTGTTACTACCAAAAGGTAACTCATAAAACAGACATTTGGAGGTAGACATTCTGCACCAGTAGATGTTTTGATTGTTATCTGAAATACAGATGATATTTAAGCTTAAACTTGCCTCTTTCTCAACTTCTAAGTTATGATAAAATTTATGATTTATGATAAAAATTATGATTTAAAATCTTGGTCACTACATAAAGAGAATGGCTCTTCACAGCAGCTTTGACAGGGCTAGAGGGAGCAGGATAGCACCAAATCTGGATTCTCACTGATCTGATAGATCTGTCTTTTGAAAAGATAGAGGATTTGCTGTAATCTCTATCTGTATAACTCTGTACAGAAAGAATAGGTATATGCACAAACAGCTGGCAACTCTAGTCCATTTCCCATATCTTTTTTTTTTTTTTTTTTTTTTTTTTTTTTTTAAGTATATACAAAATAAAAAATTT
>JAUBNY010000242.1:141456-154150 GCA_032275445.1 Crypturellus soui
TTTTTTTTTTTTTTTTTTTTTTTTTTTTTAAGTATATACCAAATCAAAAAGTTCCTTTTGTGGGAACTTTTTATGTGCTTGCATAATACTGGTTGAGATATACATGTTCTTAGTAGATGAATATGTATATGGTATGAAGAAAGAGTGTCAGTTTTGAATGAGGTGAAATAAGTTCATGATCTTGCATAAGCACCAAGGATATTCTGCTCTTTGAAAATGTTTAACCCTTCTGAAAACGTTCAGCTGGGCTGAAAAGCCCAACAGTCATTTTTGTTCAGTGCAAAAAGCCCAGGGATTTCATCCTGGATGTGTGTGTTACACTTTGCCGCCACCTCATCGCCCCGTATCTGTGCGCTGTGTAGTAGCTGTGAGCCCTCAGGACGGCTGTGGGTGAGCACCGGGTGCAGAGGATACCACAGGCTCCTGGTGCGCAGGCCAGGGCACAGAGGCTGCCCTGGGTTTGCGGGCTGGGCGGCTGAGCAGGCACCCGGAGGCCCCTAATCCCCTTGGCGGGGCAGTGCGCTGTCGCCCGCACGGCGAGAGGGCTCTGAGTAGGACGTGAGGCTGCGTGGGAGGCTTTGCTGAGCATCCTCAGCAGCTGCTCAGGCAGGATTAGCATCTGGGTGGGGAAACTGCTGCAAAAGAAGTCGGGGCGCTTTACTGCGGGCTCTGATCTCCTGAGCCTGTCACTCCTCCTCCCCCTGGATGGGCTGGTTTGTTCAGGCTTTGCTGCCTACAGCAACACATTATTTCTGTGAGCTATGGTGTATCCTGGGAGACCTGCAGGATTCCCCACAAACCTTTGGAATTCTTTGTCTCCATGGAGGGTGGGACAGAAGGGCATTTTGCTCTGTTGATGCAGTTGCCACGTACGTGTTCTTGTGTTTTGAATGTGGATTTGTCTCCTTGGTGGTAACTGCATCCACTGTTGTCTTCATCTTGCTTCCTCATCCCAACCAGTGGAATAACCTTTTCTGAGAAGGGGCTGATGCCACTTGTTAAAGTCACCAAGCTGCACTGAATTCAAAAGTGTATGTACAACCAGATAGTCTGCTATGGTTAGCTGAGAAGGCTTCAGAAGAACTGTGCATTTGCTGCTTCTGCACACACAGGTCAGTCCTTGCTGATGACAGGCTTTAGGCTTTCTGAGTTTGTCTGGCCTTCAGGTAAATATGACTTTTGTCACTCAGGAACAACATGTTGCTTGGCAAGTTGTGGCTGCAGGTGCAACGAAGATGCAGTGGTGTGGATTACCACCGTGGGTGCAAAGCCAGGGCTCCGCTGAGATCATACAGAACAGAACTCTGCCAGAGCCAGCAGCACTGCACCTTCCTGATGCAGGTTACCCAAATTATGTGAACAAGGATTATGTGAACCATCCAATGCTGTGGTTTTGCCCTTTCTCTCTTTACTCCATTTGAGGTTACAGGACTTGGAATGGTTTGCCTCAGAAATTTGCTTGCTTCGTCTGCTTTGGCTGTTTTGTGTCTCTGACATGCAGGGACCAGCCTATTGTCACAGTACATGCAAACATTGCAACAAATGTTTTGATTTCCTGATTAGAATCATACACATGTCCAGGGACAGGCAATGCCACATGGACTGAACTCCTCTAAAGGAGTACAAGGTATTAGCAAAGACACGTAAGTTCTCTAATAATTAAGGCATCAGCACCAGATGGCATGTCAATAACAGTGCCAGGCTTGCTAGTGTTACCAATTAAAACGCTGCTGTGATAGCAGAGGGCTATTGGGAGGATGAGGGGGCGAGGGCAGCATCACTTAAGTGCATTCTTGTTTGAACAAGCAGTCCAGGCAGCAAGACTTGCATGCTGACGGTCCATTCAGTTGCTTCGGTGCATCGAGCTGCAGGCCCTGTGCCCTGCAAGGCAGTTTCTCAGGGACGGACAGTGGCTGCAGAGCCGCAGACACGCTGACTGCACTTCCTCCCGCCAAGCAGGGAGCCCTGAGCCAGGCTGCTGGGGAGGCCATCTCGTGTATGGGCTAGTGCCCCAGCTCAACCCCCAGCCTCTGCCATGCTGCTCCTGTGCTGCCCAGTGTTGGGGTGTGCTGGGGCGAAAGGGTTAGCAGTGCTGAGCTGAGATTGACGGTGCAGCTGCATCCACAGAACAAAACCAGTTTGTCTCGCGTGTCTGAGCAACCCCAGGGCTGAACTAATGAAGCAAACAGGTGTGAAGGGATGATGGGGAGGGCAGAGGGCCTTTGCCAGTCGCTCCTCCTCTGCTGGATAAAAGGGAGATCGGGTCAGGAGGAATCAACACATCCTTCATCAAGTGGCAGGGAGAGGGAAGGCACTGGAGCTTAACCCTTCACTGTCTGGGGGTTCCCTGCAGCAGAGATCCCCAGCAAAGCAGCCCGTGACCCGACCTAGCAGCCCTGCCGCTTTGTACTGAACCTTCCAGCCCGTCCAGTCCCTCACAGAAAAGTTTCAGGGTGAGTCTCCAGGCTCCCTGTACTGTCCAAAGAGAAGAGGAAACTGATAAAGGCTTCCCACTCAAAGACAGCTCTGTTTCAGGTACAATAGCTGTACAATAGCTGTAAATGATACTCTCTCCTTCTGTGTGCTTGCTATTTTAAGGAGAAAAAGCTTTTTTGTTTAGCTTGCTTATCATCGTATACTTTTAAAAAGATTTGTATTTTATCTCAGAGGTGACTCCTTGTCAGGATGCAGTGTATACTTCAGTTCAGGTCTGCACAATGCCTTGGGGTCCTTTCAGTTGGAAGCTGCCTTATTGTATATAGATAAGATCACAAGTGAGGTCATTCTTTTCCTCCAGAATTGCCAGTTTTACACAGCCACTAGATTTTATTCGAGCACTCTAATGCATTGTCCAAACAGCCCAACAGCCTCTCTGTAGGAGCTGCTCTGAAACACCATGGCACCAAAGCTGGGTAAAACTTCTGGCTGTGAACTTTGCCTGAAATTTTAGTGTTGTCTGGGAGGTTTTCTTTTGACATGTTACCTGATTTTTATATCCCTATGATGCAGAAATATTCTGGGCAGAGATAAAACTTACCCTTTAATTGAAGCCTTTTATGACCATAACTTAGCCCTAAGGAGTGGTATTCTGGCCACACAGTTTCTTTTCTTTCTCCTCGGGTTTTTCTTTTCGGGTATTCCACTCCCAATTAAAGCTGGTGGGACTAGTGTTGGAGGGAACTGAGAGAAAAATTCCACTTTAAAGTGTGATCACCTAGACTGCTCCATAAAGCCCTTAAGAGCTGCATAGTACTGGCAAGTTTCCAAGTTTTTTGCCTTTGTCAAAAAAAAGAAGAAAATTGTAATGTAAAATTAATTATATTTTTTAGTTTGCATATTAACCATTGGAAGGTAAATATTGCTTATTCTTTTGACACAAAGTTTTAAGAACATGGCATTTCCTTTATATTCCTGAGGTTTTTGTTGTAAAATCCTTCAACCTAGAAAATCAGAGCTCTATTTGGAAAAGGCTGTTTTCCATATATCTCCATATAAGCAGAGTTGGTTTTGTGATGTGTTCAGCGGAGTCAGTTTCCATGTTGTCTGTGTGCAACCAAAACCAAAAGCATTTTGAGAAATCGAAAATGTTTAGGAACGTCTCTAGACTATATGTCAAATCTAGCAGTATAGTTTATTTTCAAGTTAACATCTGTACAAAATGGTGGACCTGGAAGCTAATGTTTACATGCCAATTCTGATGAAGGAAGAAAAAATAACTGCTCGCATCATTAAGGTAATTACTGAGGGCGCAGATGGCACATTATGTTTCTTACTGTCTCACTGTTCTCAATGATGGTTGGGAGAACTGGTGATAATTTTCTTTATTACAAGCACTATAAGGATAAAGTAATTTTCAATTTTTGTGATGGTGGGTGTAGTGAGACCCTCCAACACAATGTTCTCTATAGTTTCTGCAGCAGAAGTTTGAATACAAAGATTGCCTTGAACAATTGCATGCTGATTTTTCTCAGCCTCTTGATAGATTTGATAATTTGTCTATGAATTCAAATGGAGCAGAGATTAGAAATTAGCAGCCTTTGTGTCCCCTTGAAAGCCACCCAACCCCTCCTCCTCAGACACTGCCGAGTTCTTTGCTAATCAGCAGACTGAACAAGCCTTCATTAAACTCCATGTTGCAAGGCTGGAGAATTTATTTGGCTGCATCCTCCATTCAGACCGTGACCTGGACAAATGGACCGTAATGCCGCAGATGGGAAAGGCTTTTGTTCAGCTTCCCGCATTCCTAACACCATTAGTAGCGCTGCAGCTCCTCTGCTTGGGAAAGGTAGGGCGGCAAAGTCTTCTGGTGTAACTACTATTGTTAAAGGAACTCACTTGGGGGATCCCTCAGCTCATTCAATAGGATGTGAATTTAGCTGAAAATGAGTGGCAGACAAGGAGCAAGCCAGTCGCACCTGATTGTCACAATCACTCTGCGCTCTCCCTGCCTTTCACCTACTAGGAGAAAAGGAGATAGAATAGGCCAGAATCTCCTTCAGCTAGTGTAAAGAAATGTAGTTGTGCACTCCATCTGTCACTGGGATGACTAAGGTTGTCCCCACTTGGCTTCACTGTGCACTAGGTCATGCTACCTCTTTTTCAGTCAGGAATAAATTACAAGAGGTGCAATTTCTGTGTATTATTGCAGACTACACACAAACCTGACTAAATATCTTCTACTTGAAGTTAAAGTTATCACAAATAATACCAAACAAAACAGATAGACTTTTAGAATCATCATTAAAGGCCTTATGAGGTTTTTCACAAATATGTAACTCCTTGAGCATGTTGGAGTTTGCTCCAGAAGAATGAAAAGAGTTTTAAGTGTATTTCTTCGTCATAAATCTTGATGATGCATAAATCCTGAGGATGATGCATTTACTTTGGCACTAGTTTCACTGCTCCTTAAATTAAGTCCCTTCAATATTACTGTACTAGAGGGAGTGGTATGATTTCCATTTATTACAGTCAGGAGTTAGGATTTCAGGTTTCTTCCCTCAGGCACTGACATGTGGAACACCGAGGCCTTTGCCTTTTCTGTGCCTCAAAGTCACAAGGCTGTGGGAGCCAGCAACAGTCAAGTCCGGGCTCTGTGTGTGTATGTCAGTGTGCATACATGTCCGTGTATGTGCATATATATTTGGGTACACACACATTTAATTGTAGATTCTTGTGTGACGTAAAATCTAAGCAGTGTTTGCTGTGGGAAGGAGAGGGCACACATCAGTCCAACCCACCAGAATGATTATGGAAACAGCTAGTCCTGACCAGGACTAGGAGTGATTGCCTGCCTTTCTGGCACACTCTCTGTTCACCTTTGTGCCTCCACACAGATCTCAGCGTCGTAGTCTAAAGCATGGATTGCAGCAGCAGGCTCACAGCTTTCTGTTAGGTATCGTCCAACCAGTCTGCAAGGAAAATAATGTTTTCAGACTCTCCTCAGCCCACCTCATCTTTAAGAGGGAGAGAACTTCAGTCTGCCACGAGTTGGAGAAGGGCTTGGTTACACATTATGGGAGAGACATGTCTAAAGAGAACCATGCTAAGCAAAGGAAACGTGACAGGGATCTGAACATCAGCCTCAGTTAGAAAGGACATTTTTAGGAACGAAGGTGGTATCCCAGCAGAAGAGCTGGCATCCTGGGCATTGATCTGAGAGTTGTGACCTTCTTTCTATACTCTGCTCTTCCCACAGGCTTTAAATGCTTGTTGTCAAAGCAGTGTCTCGAGCATATGGCAACATGACAAGCAGAAACTCATCTCAGACCATGTCTGAAAGAGCTCCCTGATATTAGTGGGTTTGTCTATTCATATTTTCAGACATGAGAAGCCATATTTTGCTCAAACTAGTGCCTGGATTGAACCATGTGTTATGTAGCTGTGGACATCCTGGCTTCAAGTTACTTTTCCCTCCCATTGTATCTTGATGATTTTAATTCCTCTAAGGCTTTGTTCCTCATGTGGTTTTTGCTTTGAATATATCCTGGCCGAAACCATCTTGTACTGACAGGGTAATACGTGGCGCGGGTAAAGCATTCTAGACCACAGAGCTTTAATCTTGTGATCTTTTTCTCCCAAGAAAACAATTCTGAGATGGCTCCTGTACAGACGTCATTGATTGCAAAATAAATTACAAGCCCTGAAAATGAACAAGGCTGGCATGGGATTGTATTCCGCAGAAATCTATGGGCTGAATTTAGTTCATTGTCTCCTCTTCTCTCTCAACTGTTGCAAGATGAACACACACAGACCAGCAGTGACAAGTGCTTAAGAGGAAATCCTTATCTGCTATCTATACCCTAAGTGCCTTGGGAAACAGTTGAAACAGGCTTTGATCCAGGTTTCACCTTTTCTAAGGATGAATATGAATAAACCCCATGAACTATGATGAAAAATAGAGCAGATAATTGGGAGCCTGGAAATCATATGACCTCTTCAACAATTTGTTCCTACAGTGAGATCCATTAGTCAGGTAGGTCCGTGGCTGTAGAAATAAAAATTCCACTGATTAGTTTTTTACAAAAATACCAACATAGAAATGACAGATATCAAAAAGCTAATCTCATGTTGTCTTGGAATGAGTCTTGGAAGATGCCCAATACTTACCAGTATTTTTAGTTTTCCTGCTGGGATTTGTTGAAAAACATCTGTTCCCAGAAAGTTTCACAGCTGTACTGGGTTTGGCAGCACTTCCATAGAGGTCCAAGGTGGACTTCTGGAAAACAGTCCCAGAAGCGACAGTAATGTAGTAGCTGGGCCTTTCTCTAGCGCAAGTTTCTGCTCGGGGTAAGCAAGAATCCCTGGGTAAACAAGAATGCAGAGTTGAACCAAGGCTTCCCCCAACCAAAACAAAAGCCACCAACCTATCAGAGATTTTGGAGTGGGCTTATCCTTATTTTCTATAAAGACTCGTGAGAGTCCTAGCATTTCTCAGCTTAGAGGTAAGAACTGTCTCTTATTGCATCTATTTTTGACGAAGCAGAATTTTGTTTCTACAAATCTGATTCAATTCTTATTTTAAATATGGTGAAATCTGTGTACATTTTAAAATTTTGTAACAGACGAGAGATTAAGGGACTAACTGTGTGGAAGGGGAAAAAAAGAAAAAAGAAAAGCCTGTTTCCCAATAAACAAGTTTGCTTTGGTATGTCCATGACATCCCAGTGCCCCATGCCGTGCTCTGGCTTGGTGGCCAGATTAATTATCGACTTTAATTGGGAACAAGAAACAAAAGAGAGGAGACTGAGGGAATATGACTTCATCCCCTGGTTGTCTGTCTTTGCAGTTTCTCACAGAAAGACACAGATAAAATTACCTACATAAAGGTCCTCTTCCCAGCTGAAGAGAGAAAGGATAAAAGTGAGTAAAGGATTATTGTTCATTTGGAAAGTCATGAGAGCAGGTTGCAATATTCATTTTTTCCAGGCAGGGTGTTTTTTTAAGCTATACACCTTTAAAAGTATCTGTTTAAGCAGTTTGTCCTTGGGCTAATTTTCCATCTTGTTCTGCCTTAGCCTGAACTTGCTACAAGTCAGGGAATTTTCAGCCTTTGTGAAACAGAAGGTGCCTTGATGCTGATAGAGAAAATCCTGTCTGCTCTCCAAAGCTATTGCAACAGGGTGCAGGAGGGAAGGGAGCAGCGAGAGTCTTGCATAAGGGGTAATGTCACAATTGGCAAGCTGGCTTGGGGATATTAGAAAACCAGCCTCCCGGCTCTTTCCTTCACTAATTTAGGAGGAGGAGCGTAGGCCCAAATTTTCACTGGCCTACATGAAGGGGCTCGTGGAGGCTGGCGGTGGTAGCTGGTCACGGTTTGTGTAGCGGGTGGTTCTCCCTGGGAAGAGGCTCCACACGCTGATTGCGCCTGCCCACACTGGCAGCCGTCATGCACCCCGGCACGGAGGCTGGCATCCCTTTCCGAGGGGCTGTCGGCATCCGCTTTGCTACACGCTGTTCTGCATCACCTGGAGGACTCGTATAACACACTTGTCCCCAGGACACCTTCTCTCATCTCTCCATTCCTTTGTCTAGCCCCCCTTCATAATTTAATTCATTTCTTAATTAGACTAAGTCCCGAGAAGTGTAGCTGGGTCTTTCCCTGTTGATTCTGTGCACTGTCAAGCTCTGCCCTTCATCCCATAAAAATATTTACCTTCTGCAGGTAATTAAGTGTACTTCAAATAATTCCTGTACTGATTTATTGTAACGATTAAATGTCAAATCGGTGAGCTATATGTGAGCCAAATATTTTCTGGCATGATTTCCAAATTATCCAGATAACCTTGCCTTCAGATCTGCTTGTTTTCCTGTCAAAATCCCAAATAGATTTTGCTTCTCCATAGTAACTATCAAGAGGAAATGAGAAAAACCTGAGTAACCTTAAAAATGTCACCCCAGACAGGAAGGATTGTGGCTGTTCCCCAGCCCCTTGGCTCATCCCTTGGTTTTGAGTCCTGGCACCAAAATGTTGGGGGGCAGAGGAGGGCAAAAGGCAAGGGAGGGAACTAACTAAAGTGGGAGATTTCAGAAGACCTAGAGGTGCGTTCTGCATGTAGTCTGTTTTGCTGAATCTGGCTGTTGGCTGTATGGATTATTTCCTTCCTTCATTTGGCTTTTGAGGGAATAGCTGGGATGAACTTCCTGGTTTGCGCTATTACAAATGGATATATCCTGTTATGCCTGTCAAAAAATTGTCATGTTTTGCCTTAAAAAGCAGGGGGTTTATACCCTTGATATTCTTTTTGCATTAGAATTTCCTTTAATTTAGATAATTAGGATCCTCCTTCTCCTTTCTGTCGTTTAGTTTGAAGGAGGCATAGAAAAATATTTCTTAGGAGGTGCAGAAACATAAGAAATTGAGTTAATTTAGTTAACTGAGTTCTTTAAAATGTGGTAAGTATTTTGCACTTCAAAGTTATCTCTGTGTTTACTCAATCTGGAACAAACCCAGCCAGTTCAGCTAAGCGGAAGGGAAAGAAAAAAGCTCTGTCCCTCGGGCAGCGGGCATGGAAGGGTTAACGGCGCAGGGATTCAGTTGCTGCCACAGAGCAGGCTGCTGCCTTCTTGCAAGGTGGCAAGCGGAAAAGTTCGGGCTCTGGGGCCTTGGAGCGCTTTCTTTGCCAGACAAGGTAGCTTTTCCAAGGAAGCCCAAGCTTAGCTTCTCGCCGGGCAGAGTCCAACGTGCAGTTTCCCACCCATGCTGCCGGTGGCTTGCCGCCTGCCTCCCGCCGCCCTCTTTTCTGGGTGTGCCGGAGCCGAGCGTAACCTGCACATTTTTCATATCTGCCCTGCCCACCGAGGCGGCGGGGCGGCCTGGCTGGCGGCGAGCGGGGCCTGCCGCGGCGCGAGCGCGCACGGGGCCTCGCAGAGCCACCTGCAGCCGGCAGAGCAGGCAGCCGCTTCCTCAGAGTGGCCGGGATCGCGCTTGCCGGTGGGAGGACGAGAATCCTTCTGGCAGAAAGGTGCGGCAGCGGCCCGACCGGGGAGGTGATGGGAAGCAGGGCGGCCGGGTAGACCTGGTGGACGAACTGATGAGAGGGAGGACTGGGAGAAGCGTCTGGCTGCTGAAGCCTGCGGGAACCTGTAACACAATGCCCCTGCCTTGGGAAACTTCTATTTACCCGAAGAGTTGGGAGCCGTGGGACTGGTAGGAGGCAGTCAGGGCCAACTCGTGGTCCTCTGGCAAGGAAAAGCTTTGGGAAGTTGGAAAACTTTTAAAGGGTGATCGTTGTAAATAATACCTATACAATTAAACTAGCATGCAATGTTCTCCTGTGCCATGTCGGTAGTGCTGATACGAATACACTCGGCTTGAAAATCTAGGAGGATGTGGGGGAGGAGGGCAGTTTGGTTCATGAACTTTTGTGGGAGGTTATTTCATTTCTGATCAGGCAGAGGAAAAGTAGGCTGTTTCCTTGCTGATAAAGCTTCTCTGTAGTGCAAGGAGACATCCCGAGACGTACAAAACGAACTATATTAATTTTCTCCAAATATTGCTGCAGGGTAAATGTAAATCTGTGTCTGTGCCTGCTGAAGTGTTCAAGAAAGGGAAGGTTTGGGAGCAGGTTTTGCTGCGAGATTAACAGCGCTGAGCTGTTCTGTATAGAATTTCAGTGGGTGAGTGAGCAATTCACATTAGTCAAGTGCTGCATTGTTAGAGGACTTCAGTGTTTCAGTATTTGTTGAAAACACAAGAAATCCATTACCCTCGTGAATACGGGAATAAACAGCTGGATTTACAAATACGCATCCATTTAGGACTGAATTCCGAAACAAGAAAAGCCAGGGTTGGTTAAATCTGGATGCTGTGGCCTATGAGAAAGAATAATTTGATATCACTCCTTTTTTTCTCCCTATGTTACTTTTAAACAGTAGTTTGTACTGCGGGCTCATTATGTGTAAGAACATGTATGGTCTATGTGTCTGAGCCCTTGGAGATCAGCATGTGTGAAGACACAGCCACAGATAAAGACAGATCAGACCTGCTGAGTACTGTCCTGGCTTTATTTATAACTTCTGCTTTCAGTTCCTTACAACCAATTCCAAAATGTTCAATTCTGCATCAACTCTTCATACTTAATCTTGTTACATTAGTGATTTTCTGGGAAGAGGCAGCACTAAATTCATTTAGCTATTTTTAATTCTTAGGCAAGAAAGTAGTGAGATGGAACTGGTTTTATTGAAATAACTGTTACTCTGTTTTTCCTGCGCATAGTTACAAAAAGAGTTGTTTTAAGATTTACTAGCCAATTCATAGATGAAAAGGTCAGAAAGCTTTCAAGTGATCATGCAGATAAGGTATCTTCATGTCACAAACCATAGCATGTTCCTGACTTAATTCCTATGAGAAGTGAAATAATCTTTTAGGACAACTCCTAATTTGCTTGAAACACTCCAGTAATGTTTTCATAAGTTGGTTCAGCAGTTAGTTGCTCTTGCTGTTAGAAAATCTGTATCTGATTTCTAACTGCAGTTTCCCCACTGTTGCTTTCCTTCTTCCAGCTCTCATATTTTACTTACTAAATCAAAGAGCTTTTTTCTTTTCTTTTATAATTTTTTTGTGTAGGTGCTTGGAGACTGCGTGTTCCTGAGTACATTGAATAGATTGAGCTTTTGTCTTATGGGAGAGTTTTTATTCCTTTAATGTTCTTGTGCATCCTGTGAACCCTCCCCAGTTTTTCTGCCTCCCTGAACTCTGGACAAGAGAAGGGGTTCCGGTCACCCATCAGGAATCATGCCGTGCTACCTACACAAGTAAAACCCTTCTACTCCATGTTTTTCTCTTCCTAATATTATATGCTTTCTTTTAGCCTCTGTGTTGCACCAAAGGGTGATTATTCAGCTGATAATCACCCAAATCTTTTTCCAGAATTACTGCTTCTATATGTGCCCTGTGTCAGCTGCCTTAGCTGAGTGAAATCCACACACCCTTATCCCTAATTACATAAATACGTACTGTTCATGGTAGAATACGTTTGTAGACCACAGTAAGCGAGATTCGCAAAATTGCCCTCTAAGAAATTCTCCCTTAGAGTCTCCAGCAGAGTTGTTGCTCGCCAAGAGGAGAGCTCTGGTTTGTCTCACCTGGTGCAACACGCTTCGCGCACGGAGCTCACGCAGCCGGAGAGCGTCTGCACGGAGCAGTGCAGCCTGCCTGGCGTCTGGCCAGCACTGGCAAACATGGCAGTCCGCTTCCCAGGTGGTCCCTTGCTTGGAAGTGACTAAGTAATGTAGATAGAACAATGAACCTGATCTGTCTGCTTCCCAAATTCAAGCTGAACTGCAGAGCTGTTCAGAAGCTGGAAGGGGTTCCGTTGCGCTCAGTTTCATGTCTGTTTTGCGGTTGCTTTAGCATGTACAGGTGTCAGCTGGGACCATCTGAGAAGCACTGAAATGCTGTCGGGAATGCTGATCCAGGAGGCTTTCTGTCCCAACCTGATGTGCAGAGATTTTGTGCAAGTTCCTTTTCTCAAGACATTTTTATTATGCTTTGTAGGCTGAAAAGAGGAGGAACAAGCACCCAGGCAGCTTATTTATATGAATTTAGTTTACAAACTGTTGAAGTGTACCCAACTGCTACAACTGGAATTCTTGTTTCCCCAGATGAATCAAAATTCTCTTGGCTGAAAAGGGAATTATTTGCTGAAGGTTGTTCTTTCAGTTTCCCCAAGCATTACAATGAATAATAATGGGAATGGGGAGGATAAAAAAAATCTTTTTTTTTTTTTTAATCAAAGATTAGCTAAAAACTTCTGCATTACAAAAAGACCAAAAGGAGATAGAAGTTTTCACTTTGGACAGAGTCTTTGGTGTAGAATCTGCAAATCTGCATGCCCTAGCTCTGCATGGACACGTAAAGCTTAGGCATGCAGAATTCCCTTAGCTCTGCTCCTATTAAAGTCTACCCAGAATTTGAAGCTGATAGTAGTACCAGTGCGGGCTACGTTTATTTGCTGTGTTCAGGAGATGTTGCCACCTTCATTAAATGACTTGCTAATTGTTCACACTGTAGCATGCTGTGCAGGAGAAAGAACTAAAACATGTGGGCTCAGTTGTTGCTGCCTGTTAAAGTTGCAGAACCTCTGCTCAACCTGGGCTCCCTGGAAAATGAGCACAACCAAGGACATTATGAGTTCTCCACTCTGTTATTATTTCAGATGAAACAGACAGGTATCAGTTACAAACCTGCTGTGTT
>JAUBNY010000242.1:193713-223064 GCA_032275445.1 Crypturellus soui
GGAGGGGCGGCGGGGGAGGGAGCCGCCGCGGCGGGGCCCCGAGCGGAGCCGTCCCGGCGAGAGGGGCCGGGGCGCCAGGCGCCGGTTTCGGTTTTGCGAGTGCCCGCGCGGCGCAACCCGCCCGGGCTCCGCTGGAGCCATTTTATGCTGCTCGATAGCGGTGGTTGAAAAGCACTTCTCCCCGCCGCGGAGCCGGCCGAGCGAGGCGGCAGCCTTAACTTTTCTCCAGTGAGCGAGGAAGTATTTATTTAAAAAAAAACAAAAAGGAGAGAAAAAAAGAAAACAGAAAAAAAAAAAATCCCTAGCCCCTTGCTTCCCCCGTCCTTCCTCGTGCTTTCCGCACTCGGGTGGCTCGCTATGTAGCTGTTGCTCACCGAGGTTTGCAGTAAGCAGTCACACAAACCTGCGCAGCCACCCAACCCCGCCGACCTCGGTCGCTTTTTATTATTATTATTTTTTTATTATTTATTATTTTATTTCCTCCCCTTTACTACGCCGAAAGTGGCCCGAGCCCCCCCCCGCACGGCCGCGACAAACCGGGAGGGGAGTCCAGGCGGCGCGGCGCCCGCTCGGCCCCTTGTTTGTGGCGCTGGGATCCATCATGGCCGCCCTGCCTTCCTGCCTCCCTGCGCCTTGTGTTCCTCCTCCCTGCGGCTGCCCTGTTTATATAGAGCTATTGCCGCTCTCTAATATAGACTCTGCCTGGATGGGAAGGTGCTTTCCAGCCCCACGTCACCGCCTCTCCATTTAAACACCACATCAGCCTTTAAATAGGGAGAGAGCCGCCGAGAGCGGGCTGGGAGGTGCATGCATCGGCAGGGAGGCAGCGAGACGGGCGCTCGCTTTTTATTTTGTCCCTCGCATCCCGCTCGGCTGCAGCCCTGGCGCGGGGCTGCTGCTCTGCTCTCGCCGCCGGCCCGAGCGGAGGGGATGCACGCCCAGCCGCTCCTCGCCGCTGTGTGTGGACTTTCCCCCTGTCTGTGCCTTGCACCAAGGAAGAGATTCCCCCCCTGCCCTTTTTTTCCATGTTGTGAAAGTGTTTATTTTTTATTTGTTTGTTTTGTACTTGTCCTTAACGAGTGCAGAGTCCGGTGTGCCCACAGACTCTCCTAAAAATCTGCCTTTTTTTTTTTTTGCCCTTTTTTTTTTTCTCTGCTAGGTAAGGAAAAAGCAAACTAAAATCTGATATGTCAAAAAGATATGTGGTACTTGTTTCAGGCGCTTTGCCCAGGTCAGAGCATGGCCTGATGACAGCAGCTCTGGAGCTAAAAGTGTCATTAGTTTAATATTAAAGTTCTGTCTATGGGTCATGGGATACAAGATGCTGCTTGAATGTTTTTGAGTATTTCTGGTGGCAAAAGCTGAGGAGCCTGCGCATATTTCTGTTGCAGCCTAGGAAGAGCAAGGCTTTTAGAGTTCTTGTTGCTTCTTGGTTTAGTTGCAATATTTTGTATAGTGCTTAGAATAACAGCAGTAGCAAATGTAAAACATATATTTTTTTTATTCAAGTTTGAAATGATTGAGGATCATGTTACTTTGATATTTTACCAGATTTTGTATCGGAGAGTCTTAGAAAAGTAGTCAGTAATTACATGCAGGATTCACACGCGTATGGTGTGTGACCTAAATCTGTTAACTATCCTTTTCTGTATAAAACTATGACTTTGTTCTCGTCATCTATTTCTGTAGTCCTTCTCCCTCTCCCTCTTATTCTTTCTTTTTTAACACCAAGTTAGTAATGAATGGAAGAAAAAAGCACTGTGAATGGTCTTCAAAGTACTTGTAGGTATCTTTGTTGAAGAAGTTTACTGAGGCTTGCTTTTCCTGGGCTGTCTGTCTTGGCATAGCAGTGTTTCTGTAAGGTTCTCTCACAAAAGATTGTGTTTGAACATTGTGTTCAGAATAAAGCTAGCTAGGCTTCAGGCTAATTCCAAATTTAAAAGAACAACCTTGTGAAGATATGCCTGTTACAATCAATACTGCATAGTTAACTTTGTAAAATTCAGCTTTCACTCAGTACTAGGTCAATATAGTTAGTGTAGGGTTATCCAAGTGAATAAGAACAGTTCAAAATCCTGCAGTAGGATGATGACTTCAGCAGGCTAGACTTTGCCACAGCATCTTCTCAAATCTGAATTCCTGGAAGTGTGTTCTTCCTAATATAGGACATATAAATGTTAATGTTTTACAAGCAGTAAAAGATTTTGTAGATGACAAAAGTAATTTCTTGAAGTCTGACAGCTTCAATAATTGATTATATGTGGTACTACTTTTTAGGCTCCTGTTTGATGCAATTGTAGCTGAAACTAGTTACCTACCTGTACAATGTGTTCCTTTAGGTATCCTTAAAACAGTTCCATAGGCTAGAGGAATTCATCAGAGATATTTCAGGGATAAGTGCAGAAGAGAGCAGGGACAAACTGTCAAATGCAGAAACTACAATGTGCATCTTTGTGTAATATGTTGGTTTTTGGAATCCCAACTGCCGAAATCTGGATGCTGTAATAATAACCACAAAGAGGTGCAGTATCCGCACCCTTGAAACTCTGGAGGAATGTGGGAAACGTAAGCCCCCAAAGGCATGTGGTATTTCTTAAAATAGCTTGCTGTTTGCTCCGTGGATTTTTTCTGTGTGTGTGTGTGTGTAGCAGTCTTCACTGTGCTCGGGATTTTCTTTTACAAGAGGCACAGAGAGAAAGAGACAATCATTTCCTTATGTCCCCGGAGGGGGAATTAGCAGATCTCAAACCTTTTCTATGTGTTTGCGGTTGTATCTAATAAATCAGGAATTTTAATAGTTGTCTTTCATCTATAGTAAGTGTTTGGAACAGTGTTTATTGAAGAGCAATTTGAGAATGTTTGCTCTTAAGAGGGCTTAGAGTTTACAATAGCATACACTTTATGAAGGAAGCACTTTAATGTAAACCAAATGAAAGCACAATTATTTTAATGGTAATCTTTTAAGTTTCTGTAGAACACTGGGTAAATTTATTGCTGGGATTTCTCTTAAATTTTGTTACATATCACTTGGTAATCTAAACATGCAGTTAAATCTTTAGGTCTAATGCAGTAAAGCTGAAGTGATTAGTTAGTCTGGAAAATCACTATATGAAAGAATTACAAGAAAACTACTTAAATTTGGAGATGGTTCTCTTTATGTATGCTTGTATAACTGATAACCATTGAACAAGCATTCTGAAGAAGTGAGAAAAAGAGATGTGCAAAAGATTTGGATTTAGTAGTTTGAAATGGAAGGTTACTAACATTTACACTCTGATGAGAAGGAACTTTCTTACATTTTCATTGCCTCATTTGATTGAACATGAAAATTGGTCAGAAGACTTACCTCACCAAGGATCCCATCTCTAGACTTTTTAAGTAACTATATTCTCAAGATCAGGTTTTGAATGAGCAAGCAGTGTATGAAATGTCATTCAGCTTGAGAATTTTTGGGTTTATATAAACAACTTGAGCATCATATAAACAATGGTTACAGCCAGCACTTTGCATATATCTAAGACAGTGCTCTCTGCTCCCTTTTAAGGGCCAGGGCTTAAGGCTGTTCTGTATAATTGTACTCTGTATTTGCAAGTAGCAAAAGAGAGCATTTTGCAGTATTTCTGAAATTCCACCATAGATGTGTGAGAAAGGCCCTGTTGCTGTCGCCCATGGAAGGAGTTGCATCCCAGCTGGATGTTTAATAAGGATGTATGCAGGCAGGCAAGACAATTTTTCTGTGTATGTTATAAAAATATATGAGTAAAATGGAGAAGGGAAGGGAGAGGAAGGGCGGATGTGGTTCCCCTGTAAATGTGCAGATACTTCCTTCTGTCTTTCCTCTTTTCCCTCCTCCTCATACAATCATAAACGTTCTGGGCATTGTGGTAGTATGCGACTAGAATGCTGTCCAAAACTTCTGACCCATGGGTCATTGATAAAAATGAACTTTCTTACTGTGAATGGTTCTTTTGCTAAACCATCTTGTGCTCAGTGTTTTCTCATTTATTTATTTTCCTCTATGGCACGATAAAACAACAATGTTCCCAAGCAAACTGTTAGCTATAGAATCAGCTTGCCATATCTGATGATTAATGTTTTCACATTGGTTCTATTATCTGATGAAACTTTGTAAATACACGTTACAAAATGACTGATCCTGGAGAGAAGAGGAGGTAACTGCTGATTGAACTTCTGAGGGCTGTTTGTGTAGAGTTGGTTTTAGTAGTGAAGTGGGGCAAAAAGATGATTCAAGGAGCCAACAGTCTCCATCCTGCAGATGCAGATAACATAGGCTATGTGTCCCACTGACTTAAGAGGAAGAACTCGGGTGCCTGACGTTAAGCATGTTTATCTGTAAAAGCATGTGTATCTGTATGTGTGCGCTCTTGGCTCCCAGGCAATGCTAGACCAAGTAGCATTTTTGTGCTAGTTGCATTATCTAAGCTTTATGAAATTCATTGATTATAGGAAAAACATGACTTACAGGAGCTTTAAGTTCATATTGAAATCCTCTTTGAATTAAGAATCTAGTTTTTGAGGTCCCTAGGTCCTCCTAGGGTTATTAAATGGAGCGTGTATTTTCATCTGCTATGAATTACTTAAGTAGAAGAATAATCCTCTTACTGGAGCCTGCTATTTTTAATTTTCATGCTACACAGAGCTAAAAATAATTCTCAAGAGTAGTCTGCTTTTGAAATGTCTGTGTTGCTGCAGTTAGTGCTCTACTTAATATTATATACTTGTGCATTTAAGCTTTATTTTGAAAGAAAAAGGTTTCTGAAAATAATTGGCTGTATTACTTCTTTTGGAGAAGTTGAGCTTTGAAAACTATGTTTACAGCAGCTGTGTTCAAGTAAAACAAACTTACCATATTACTTCAGGTTGGAAAGTTTATGCTGAGGCAAGGAGCAAGATGATAAATTCTGCCATTTTAGCCACTTGATTTGCAGCAATACATTTTAATGTTGAAAAGTGGCAAACCAAGGAAAACAAAGAAGAAATAGGGTGTTGTAGCGCACTGCCTGCCAGAATACTGAGGTGTTGATTTTCTGATCAAAGTTCTTAAAGAAAAAAAAAACATTTCAGAATACCCTGTGACAAAATCTTTGTGGATAATCACTAAGGACTTAGTGCACTAAGGAACCCTCAGAAGAGCAAATAATCTCAGAAGAACAGATTTCCAGACTTCTTCTTTCCAGACTTTCTTTAAGCTCTCTTACATTTGGAAACAATGAGATTCAGTGGGATCTTTTTGGTGCATAGTGGCCTGCTAGCCTCTTAACTTTGTCTTGGGCTTGTAAATGATGTATTGCTGCTCCATCCCGTATTCCAGAATGTACCTACTGCCTATGCGTAGTATATTTAACATATCTTTAAGAAATCCAGTGCTTCTGGGATAAATTAAACAACTACATATTTTCATAAAGCAAATGTTGATGTATTTGGAGTAAATTTATCTAGTCCTAAAAATGCTGGTCAAGCTGCATGTGTTTTAGTGTAAGTTTTTTTTTTTTTTTTTTTTTTTTTTTTTTTTTTTTTTTTTTTTTTTTTTTTTTTTTTTTTTTTTTTTTTTAAGTGCGCAGCTGCGCTGGCGTGCAGGTTGATGTGTTCAGTGCCTCTGAGGCTTACTGCTTCGATGAGATGCTGTGGCTTGGAAGTTATGGAGTAGGGGGAGGGATTTGACAGTTAGAAGAAGGTTGCAACTACTTCCAGATTACTTTAGAAAATAGTTGTTGCCAGTGAAATATATGCAGCTTCCAAACTGTAGAACTCTCTGCTGATTCACAACTGCTGCCTCTACCTTGCAATTAGCTAGCACAGATATTTAAACATAACAAGGATTTCTCTGATGTTCATATGCCTTTGCAGACATCCAAACTGTAATATCTTTTTGAACGGTGTGAAATATGTATGGTACACTTATCCTGTGGGCTTATAGACTAGAACTTTATGCATTAACTGATAAGGTTAAGTGCTTATATTCTTTGGAAACTGTTTCTGGATGTTTAAATTCACTACAATTTATATGTGCAGCTTTTTCTCTGAAGAGTTTATAATGCAAGAACAAAAGTACTGACTGAAAGCAAAAGTCTTCAGTAGTCTCTGTAAGCAGATGTCAATCAAAGAACAGAGCATTCATGTGCCCCAGTTCTGAGTCTCCAACAGTTTTTATCTTGTGAACCTCCTGAGCCAGATTTGCTTCTTGTTGTTAGCAAACGTTAAAGATATTTTAATATATTTGTGTATTATCCTTTTGAGCCTTTATCATTCAATGACATAGTTTGCAAACAAGAAATATTTTTGCATGTCTAACAGTTAAGCTTGTTAGCAAAAAAAAAAAAATGCTGAATGGAAAACTGTCTTTTGTTTATTTTGAATTCATCTCCATAGCTTGGCAGGTTTTTTTTCCCCATGGCTGTATCACAAAGCTAGTGAACAGTCCATTCCCATTTCACCTTCTTATAGCCATTCTAAGCTATCATACAGTTTTGACACATTCTCACAGTTTGCTTTAGCTGTGAGGAATGACGTTCCATATCTTTTGATTGTTTTTGCTGTTCTTCACGCATTGTGAAATGATGAAAGCAGAAATACATGCACTATTTAAGATACGGGCGAAAAATGAGTATTTCATATACTATTATTTAAGTACTTTACATAGAGCATAATGAATGTTCTCGGTTTTGTTCTCTATTCTTTTCTGAATGTTGTCAAACACTTGGTTTGCTTTTTTGATGTGGCAAGTATTGATGTAACGTTATCACTGAGCTGTCGCAACTCGGAGTTTTGCCTCTGAATGGTAGCGAAGGCTTCAGAGCTTGTTTTGTGCAGTTATTACTAGTCCATGCTGATGGAAGCACAGTTAGAAAGAGCTACCTTTTTTTTTTTTTTTTCTTTGGTATTTCTGATTTATGCTTTCTTTTTGGAATATGTAATCACCTAGAAGCATGCATTCTATTCTGTATGCAGTTTTCAGATATTTTTCAAGACAAAATATGTAATTTTAATATTATAGTGTTACATTTCTTTTTGAACAAATAGCACTGACTAGCTATTTCTTTTACAGCCTAAATTGTACAGGTCTGTAATAGAAGATGTCATCAATGATGTCAGGGAAGTTTTTCTGGATGAAGGAGTGGATGAACAAGTTCTTATGGAACTCAAAACAGTAAGTTGTAACTTCTTTGTTTTTAATAGACTGATAATACTGTGTGATTGTATGCTGCTCACTGTTGTATGTGGTAAAAATTACAATTTTTAGTTAGTTTAGTATATTAATCTTCATATCTGTAGCCTCATATCTTTCAGATTAAATTTCCATATACAGCTATCTGTTTATCTTTGGTTATTTGGCAATTTAACTTTGATGAAAACACAGGCATCAGAATTCCCTGTGTTATCATTTTAATTGTATCCCATGTTATTGTCAGGTGTTCTTTACCTGCGTATACAGTTTTTGATTTGCATAATAGCTTATACTGTGCACGTCATATTTTTTCCTTAAACTCTAATTAGAGTATTCACTGTATTTTTAATGGGTTAGAGAAGATCTAAGGGGAGAGCCAAAAGTGAGTTCTAATGCCTGTCTCATATGGGCTTCTTTAAGTTCTTTCTGAGCAAAGAAGATCTTGAAAAGAGAAGGAGAAAACGATGTAGCAGAAAATGAGGAAGTAAAGTAAAAGGAAACTGGGAAAGTAGATACCTGCCCAGTTCAACTGTTGAACAAGGAGTCCTTCGATAAGTGAGAATTTTACACTCGGTGCATAATACTGAAAATCAGGTGGTGTGTGACAGAAATATCGAGTTCTAGTACAGACTATAAAGAAACAGGTGAAGATCTCCTCTAAATTATGACCCAGTGTGATGGGGGAGGAAGGAGAGAGCAGGGAGAAAACGACAGTGAATGACCTAAGAAAAGTATCTCAGTGTTTGTGTCATACACATATTTAACAAATAATTTAGGAAATTATTTTACAGATAATTTAGGAAATGATTAAATGATGAAAGATATGGAAAAGAAGATAAAGTATTGAAGAGAAATAGTGAGGAAGCCTTAAGCGAGATTTGAGATCAAGCATCTTGGGTGTCTGCAGTTTTTTTGTCTGCATGTATTATGGAATACTTACTGCCTTCTTTGCAAGAGCCGCTTTGCTGTGGTTGTGGCTCTTTTAGGAGCCCTGTCAGCTAAACTCAAGGAAAAGTCAGAGGAATTGAAAGATTGGAGACACTGAAATTGGTATCAATGTGGTAGAAATTGTGTAAAGGTTTGGATCTTATTGGATCTTATTGTAGGCAGTTTCTATTGAAGTGTGTTATCATAGAAAAAATGTTCAAGCATCTAGTATTTAGTAGTTTTTGGAAGAAATTCCTTAGGGGATGGCCATAAAGAGGAAGTGTTTTTTTTTTTTGTTTGTTTAAAGAAGTTTAAAAAATGAAGATGGAGAAGTTGGAACTAGAAAGCAGATTTAAAACTGCCAATTAATTTCTGTTTGTGTTTCTGTTAAGGTTGAAATGATTCTTCCATTAATGAAAGAATGAATGCTAACTGAAGTTTAAGCTTGGAGTGACTATTCTTATGGGATGTTTTGGTCCTCTCCTTAAAATATATGCCTCCTTGGAGTTAAATCTTCAACCTATGCATGCCAAAAGGCTTTTTGGTTAAGTTTACTGACCAAGATAAACCATGAAAGCATTCAATATTGTTGTACTGTGTTTATATCATTGCATATCTGAATGAACAAAAATAGTACACAGATACCTCTTTCCTTTTTCAAACTAGCTGTGGGAGAACAAGCTGATGCAATCCAAGGCGGTAGATGGCTTCCACTCAGAAGAGCAGCAGCTTCTGCTGCAGGTGCAACAGCAGCAGCAGCAACAGCAGCAGCAACAGCATCACCACCACCACCATCACACACAACCTCAGCCGCAGCAGACTGTGCAGCAGCAGTCTCAGCCCCAACAGGTCCTTATTCCAGCATCTCAGCAAGGTCAGGCTCGTTCGCTAACATCTCTGGGGCAAGGTGCTCAGTTGAGACCAGATTCTTTGCATGTTAGTCATTCAGTGGAGGATGTTTATCTTATGGTTAGTTTTGTGTCTTTATGTCCAGGCTTTCTCTACTTGTCCTTGCTTTATAGATTATCCATCCAAAAATATCCATATAGTTGTGTCAGTTGCCTTATGCAGAATATGTTGGAAAAACCGAGTCCTTTTCTTGGTCTTATTCTGCTAACTTAAGTTTTTTCAATATAGACTTTCAAGTTGTGGCAGAAAACATGTTAGCAACTTTAAGATTTCAAGCTACACTGTACAGGGGGAGGGGATTAGCATTTTTCTAACGGTTTGTATGTAGGAAATGTTTTTTCGTGTTAGAATACGTTTTAGGTGAGATGCATAGAGGTTATTTTTCTTGTGGTCTGATTGCACATTGTGTAGGTGTGAAAAGGGTTCAAGGTATGTTTTAGTTATGTTTAATTTATGCAATTATTGTCCTATGTATTCTCCATCAATAATTTCAGGGGAGATACTATTTTCAGCAATTGTAATTTCAATTAAAAAACCAGATAATTATGACTATATTTTACTGGATCTGTTTACTGTGTAAACAAACCTGATGCCCATGTTACGTTTGTTTTGGAGAGAGAGCTTTTGTGTGCTGTTATAATTCTGGCCGAAACAAAACAAAAAGAAACCTTGTATCTGCTGTCAGTCATAACTTGAGCCTTCTGTCAGACATGTGGAGCAACCGTTCTGTTGTAGTAGGTGCAAAAGATAACCATCAGGTACTTTTTAGCTATTTACTTTTCACAACTCAAAAGGGTCTATTCAAAACAGAGAACTACTGATACCCTGGAGAATTGTTATAATGCTTTATCTTCACTGTAAGAGTTTTTTGTTACTTTACTTTTTGTAATACTCTTTGGAGATAAATCAATTGGGCTGCTAAGATAAAATTATTTTTGAGATAAAGACCTGTAAATACGCATATGCCTCTGTGAGCATCACAGCTCAACTTGGGCATCCTGGAGAGGCATCTGCTCTCCTGCTTCAGACTCTTCCTGGCTAGTTAGCTGGGTAGCACTGACTCCACTGACTAATTTTCCCTGCAGTAAAATATGGAGTTCCTGTCCTCCTGTTTGGGTCTCGCTCTGGAAGATACTTACAGTATCAATACATTTTAAGCTGACTTGTTGCTGTGTGTTGTGATTTAAGATCAAATGGCTCGGATGCTAAATGAATTTGGGTATTGAAACACTAATCCCAGATTTATGCAATTTTATAAGTTATCCAGCTTCCCTATTATGTGGGTGGTATGGAGCAGTGAAGGAGAGAGTTGAATGGGTTAGCAGAGCAGTTTCTTTGGCAGGAGAGATGGTCTCGTTCTGCAGAGAGATCAGCTGGGCTGACATGGTGGTTCCTGCAGGGCTGTGTGTGGTCTTAGTACGCGGTCACAGGGTTTTCTTGGTCTCTTTCTGCTCCCTGAGTCTCTGCTCCCTGGGTTTCCTTAAAAGTTGAGGACTATGGTGCAGGGTCATGGGGTGTCCCCCACTTAGAGCCAGAAGTAATAGTTATTCTCAGTATTTGTAATGTCTTTAGTTACAGGCTTGAGTATAGAATTACCCCCTTGATGATTAGTCTTTTCAAATGGCACCATTTTCTTCTAGTTTGCTGCCCCCAGATTTAGCACTCGACCTGCAAGTTTCATATATATCAGGATGTGATTTTGCACTTGATGAACAACAGGATTTCTGCATAGTTTTTTTTTTTCTTTCTTTTGGCACAGCAAAACTTCGGGCAGGTGCTTGTGCATATTTTATCTACTGCTACTACAGCAAAAACCTAGTGAAGTTTGTGGGCTTGTGCTAACAGCTGTGCTATAGCATAGCTGTGTGTTAGAGGCCTAACTGATGCTTTTACACTTGATTAATGTACCCTTCATCTTACTATGGTCTTTGCATAAGTCTGTTTGAGGAGTTAATCACTGTTAGCTGATGGTTTTGGAGAACTCAAATGCATCATCAGATTTATTAAAGTTTTGGTGTAATACCCTTTATTTCAGAAATGTATTTTAAATCTTGTTTTAGATAAAGTCAGAATAGATAACTGAAACCACTGAAGTAAGTCTCTAAGGCCAAAAAATAGCCATATCCCACCTAATAGCTGCTGTTGTATATTGTCTGGAGAGTAAAACTTGTGCTCAGTAGCCTTTTTGGTTAAAAAGCTCAGTTGATGTTTGTGTGATGTCCCTTGCTATTGTTCTATCTTGGATGTTATTTTGAACAGACCATGTAGCTTCCATATAATGGTATTTTTTGTGTATTTTGTAGCACCTCAGCAGCAGGTTATTGTGCCCGATTCCAAGCTGATACCACATATGAATGCATCAGGCATGGTAAGAAAAGCAGAAAGCTATGCTTGCCTACTCTGTTGTTATGTACGTTATTTTGATAACTAACATAAATCTGATATTAGTCATCATACACTTAAAAGTAAATTGGGAAACATTGGTAAAGTTCACTGCCAAATTACTGAGGTTTTCTGCACTGCTGACAATTCAGGATTAGTTGTAATAATTTTGTAATAAGCACAGCAGTCAAGAGTCTTTTAGTCATTGCTTGCAGATTTTGTCTTTGGGGGTTAATTTTTTGTTATCTTGCTTTAAATGTCATGGGTTAAGCTTAAAAAAAAAACTATTGCCAATCTGTGAAAACAACAGGTAAAGCAATTTAAATATTTATATTAAAACAACATTTATAAAATTGTCAAATTTATAAATTGACTAATTAATAAAATTAGTCAAATCTACAGTAGTTTGCTTTATCATTCACTTCTCCATTACGTGCAGGAAGGGCTGTTGATCTTATTATAGAGAAGAACCTGAACTTCAGTAACCAAGTAGCATGATTTGCCTGAAGACTTGGAGCAGATTATTATCTACTTTTATTTTTCTTATTCTTTGTGACCATTTCTATGGAATTAATAACTTGTCTATTCCAGTAGTTACTTTTTTCTTTTCTCTCCTCTGTCTCTTTTCAGTGTTAGATCTTGTTAATAAGTATTGCAAAACATAATATATTGAGCTTTAAACTCTGCTGCTGTCAAAATGCAACAGAAGTGCATGCCACAGAAGACTGCCAGTTCAGTAAATACTCTGTTAGAGAATTAGTTTGGGAATACTGTGTGCTTTCTAACAAATATTTCATTTAATATCAAAGAATGGATCAGATGAGTCGAGTATTTTGGATGGTAGGGAATAATAAGAATTTATGCGTCTGTCCTTGTCTAGAATGTGAGGATGGAGAAGAGCACTGTGTAACTTTACTCCGTGTTTGTCAATTTTGGAAGTTGTAATTACTGTATTAGTAAGATGATAAGGAAAGATTGTATTTCTTAGAAGAGGGAATAGGTGTTTAACCCAGTGATAAGTTTAAAAGGCGTTTAACCCAGTGATAAAGTTTAAATCATTTTAGTAGAGGAGAATAATCTCCCTTAGTGAAGAAGGAGGGATCCTTCAGAAGTTATATGTTATTAGACCTTAGAAGTAAATAGGCCTCTGGAGAAGTCCATCTTCCTCTGTGATATAAGGACTTAATTAAGATTTTTGTGTTTTGAACTTCTTGATTGTGTTAGAATTTGGCTTTCTTATAAGTTAGAATCATTATCCACTAAAAACCATTTTTTTTCTCTGCTAACTGACTATATGTGAAATGAATATTAGTCATTTTGTTGAACAGCCAGTGCACTGTATATGTGTATTTAGTAGAGCTGTGTTGCACAGAACTTGAAATGAAAATCATTTGCAGAATTAAAAAAGAAGTGCAGCCTTAACTATTATTACATGTGCATGCAGGGCACCTGAGCATGTTCATAGCTCAAGTACCTTTTGTTTCTTCAGGTGATTTCTATTGGGCCATACTTTAAGCTAGCCTGAAAATAATAGAAGTAAAATTATCATATGTGCAGTCCAGTATTGCACTCTGTTAATAAGGCAGCAAAGACGACAGAAGAGAAGAATATCTTTTGATACTTAGTGATTGTTGTTTCTATTTTTTTCCTATTAAGGAAGAAGATGCAAAACTAATTTTCTATGTATATTGCAGTTATTTAACGACCATCTGTTAATATATGCATAAACTTATTTGCAAATATTGTAAGTAGATATAAAAGGGTAAATATTTAGCTTTCAGGTAGTATTCTGAGATGTGAAACCATAACGATAACATTTTCAATTACAAACATTTTTTCCTGTTTCAGAGTGCTGCAGCCACTGCAGCGACGTTGGCTCTCCCTGCTGGTGTTACTCCTGTTCAGCAGATACTTACAAATTCAGGTAATTATCTCACCAGTGAAGCCAATCACGAGTCTTGAGGCTGACAGTGCTTGGAAGAGAGACATTCTGAGGTCTACAAGGCTCTCGCTATTTATGCAACTCGTGTACTCATGGAGCTCATCTAGTCATTGCTCATTCATAGTGCATTAGAGTGTCCTTAAATTTAAGAAGCAGGACCTGGAAATCAACTGTCACAAAGCAGTGTCATCATCACTTCACTAGCTTCCAAGTGCTCACAGACTGGTTAGATTTTCAAACCTTGTC
The DNA here is from genome assembly GCA_032275445.1 of Crypturellus soui. NCBI lineage: Eukaryota > Metazoa > Chordata > Aves > Tinamiformes > Tinamidae > Crypturellus > Crypturellus soui. The sequence goes on from JAUBNY010000242.1 coordinate 207,306, forward strand.
ATTTTGACCTAGCAGTGGTATGGGTTAGATTGTGTGCTAGTTTTCCATACTTTTTAGAAAAGCGAATGAAACTAGAAATTCCAGTTTTGCTGCTGATGCTGGATATAGCATGTTTAAATACTGCTGTGTTATATATATCTGGCCAAAATAATGTGCCACCTTTATGAACATGTGAGATGCTTTGTGTTCAGTATTCTTGTATTGTGTTGATTTCACAAGCTTGGTTCCAGATATACTCTGGCATGGACGGTAAAGGAAGATTTGATCATTTTCTAGACGTGGGAGATGCTTTTACCAGAATAACTTGCCTCATCTACTCAGAATCACCTGTTGGGCTACCAAAATTCAAATATTTGTATATTTAAGGGATTTGTGGATGAAATAAAACTGAAATGAAATGCATAGTTGTTTTAGGAATTTGATTCTTTCCAATTTTAAGGAAGTAAATTTATGCTTTATAGCCAAATTCCTCAGTTTAATTCCGTAGTTTATAAGTTTGTCACTTTTTGTTCAGTTGCACATATTTGGAGTATGTTTTCTTACACCAGGGTGTATTCCCTTTTTCAGATATACTTTGTTGTTTCATAAATAGGCATTGCATTTGTGCTGTGAATGGAAGACAGGAAAGAATATCTGCATTTGAGAGAAATGTGTAAAGTTGAGGATTTTCTAACTTTTTGTTTGTTTCTTCTGCATCTTTCAGAATAGAAATGCAAAAAACTAATTTTGGAATGTCTTAGATGCCTCTTTTCAGAGTTGGTGGCCTTTTCTGAAGTTAGTGACGTAAGAAAGGAGACAAAATAATAAAGCTATAGGGCAGTAAAGACAGCAGAGTTGGGATCCGAATACAAGAGTTATGGGAAAAGGAAGGAGAGATGATTAATAAGCAATAGGTAGAGTTTTCAAAGGATAACTGCACATCAATAACAAAAAAGAAGTAATACATGGAGAAAAATACTAAAGTAGGTAACTAGAGGAACAGGAATCTCTGGGAATGGCGTTCTCATCTAAAATGACCTTGGAAAGATCCAGTGGCATTTGTAGTGGATAGACTTTTTTATGGGAATTCCTGTAATTCCTGTTTTGGAATATATTTGTTTTGTCTTCTGTCTGTAAAATTTATCTTACATGAAGTGCGTTCTACAGTAGAAAGTTAATATTTGAAATACTGTGCTACTTTAAAGGATTAGTATTTGGCTTCAAGGATCCTGTATGCATAAATTGTTATTGAATTGAACACCTTGTGATTATTTAGGTATAAAGGTTGTCTCTGTTTCTTAAATAGTTTGCTATACCAAGTTAAATAATGTAATGATGTCTTCTCTCTGGTGAAAAGTACTGTACTTTAATCATTTTTGATATTCTTCCAGAAAGCTTTTAAATTTAAGATTATTTCTAAACATTCTTCTTTTTTTTTTTTTTATACTAATTTGCTTACGCATTTGTTTATTCCAGGCCAGATCCTCCAAGTAGTTAGAACTGCAAATGGCGCTCAGTATATCATTCAACCACAACAGCCAGTTGTTCTACAGCAGCAGGTCATACCACAAATGCAGCCTGGTAGTGTACAAGCACCTGTAATTCAGCAGGTAAGGAAAAGGTTTTGAACAGATATATTTGAAGGAGAAAACTTCATTAAAATTACTGTGGGTCAGATTGATAGAGAATGCAAAATTGGCAAAGTAGAAATGGTATATGAGTTATGTTGTGCAGATTTTTAACATGAACAGTTTGAAAATATCATTTTCAAGTGATACTTAAAACTGTGTTCTCACTGATCTCAGTTTAAAATTGATTTTTGACTGATGAGAATACAGTATGTACATAATTTTAGTCTATATTCTATTTTTTTATTAAGATAATTTTTTACAACTGAACATTTAGAAATAGATACTTAGAAAACCTGTCTACAAGATGGAGTTTGCATCCAGACTGCATGAATACTGAATTTAGTATTTTTAATTTATTTTATTTTATTTTTATTTTATTTTATTTTATTTTATTTTATTTTATTTGTGAATTTAATTTTATTGAATTTAATATTGTTCTGTAGTTCAGGCCTGGTTGATATGAGGAGAATTTAAAGTTAAATGTTTTATGAAGAAGGTTTGAAAATAATCTTTTATTTGAATTAAAAAAAAATACTGTATGACAGTATGGTATGGTTTAAGTGCTGATGTTTTAGAATGGAAAATGAGATAGTAGACGTTCTTAGGTTTAGTGGTGCAAAATGCAGGTAATTAACACCAATTAAAGAGAGAAGCTGCACTGTTGAAGGAATATTTGTAACTTATTTCTCACTGAGTGAGATTGATGTGTGTGTTAACTGTTTTCAGTGAGTAGTGGGTATTGATGTGAGCTATCGTAGCAGCCACTGTACTTGCAATGATATTCCATCAGGTTTTGGCTCCCATCCCTGGAGGGATTCCGCAGCAGACGGGAGTAATCATTCAACCTCAGCAGATCCTGTTTACAGGAAACAAAACCCAAGTCATACCTACCACTGTGGCTGCCCCGACCCCTGCCCAAGCACAGATTCCTGCAGCTGGCCAGCAGCAACCGCAGCAACAGCAAGCGCAAGCACAAGCACCGCTTGTGCTCCAGGTCGATGGAGCGGGGGACACATCATCAGAGGAAGAGGAAGACGAGGAGGAAGACTATGATGATGATGAAGAGGAAGACAAAGAAAAAGATGGAGGCGAAGATGGCCAGGTTGAAGAGGTAAACTTGACATAATACTTGAAAGAAAACTGTATGTGTCAATGTTGTCTTCTCGTAAATTTGAGAATATCTTTTACTTCAGTTTCTTTATTTCCCGTACTGAGGTGGTGAAAACTCTTCATGTGTTAACACCTTAAAGTGTTGCAGAGGGGACAGTGAAAATCATAATTGTTGGGAATGGCCTTATAAAGTTGGTAGTAGTAGTATTTCCAATATTAAGGAGAGGTCAGCCATAAGATTATAAAGCCATCATAGATATCAGAAATAGTCAACTGCTTTTGGGACTGACTGCTGCAGAGCAAAGCAAAGTTATAGAGGATGAAAAAAGAGCTTATATTCTTCTGTCACCATTTTAGCAGCCTGCTTCAGATTCAAAGCACTTAAGAAGAGACAGGACAAGTAAATCTTAGAATTCAGTTGCTTTCTGTTATTCAAAAACAACTCTAAGAATTCAAACTTGATAATAGAACCTTCTAGGAAAATATCTGACCTTGTTTTGGTTGAATCAAGAGGCAGGAGTGGATACTCTTTAATAACTTGCTGTGTACTTAGTTTAAGCTTTGAATGATTTAGGTTTCAGAATGCAGCTAGTGGCTCTTACTAAACCTTTTTTTGTTGTTTTTGTATCAAAGCCCTCAAGAAAAACATACTGATGTATTAATAACTAAAATGATTTTCCAATAATGCATTTTTGAACTGTCAGATCACATTCACAGTTCTCTACAGCCCTTCCAGTTATTTTAATAATCTATTTAAAATGTTGGTATTGGGAACATATGTAGCATTTTATCTTGTAAATCATCTATGCAGTGTCTGCAGGATAAAAATCTCTAGTTTTTATGAAGGAGATATGCTACAAAAAAAAATTATCTACAGTGGTGTCTAACAGGATTTTCCTGCCCAACTTATTAGCTGGGTCCACATCTACTTCTGATGTTGACCAACACTGATGTCAGTCTTTAGTTATTGCTCTATTAAGTACACATCATCATGCTTAAATATTAAGTGCTCATTAATATTGCCTTACTGATAGGGCTTTGTGTATTTTTTCTTTTTGCCATGACTTTATTTTTTAGCATGCCAGAGGTCTCCAGTTATTTTTTTGATCTGTTCGTTTATCTGCTGTTACATAACAAGTAGAGCAGTTCCTTAAACTTGTTAAAGTCACTTAATTCCTTCCAAAATCACAGTTTAAGAACCCTGTATTGCACCTGTGTCCTTTACCTTTAGGATCTCCCCAGTATAGCTTATATAGTTTGATATAGGTGGGAAGATGAGGATTATGTGGAAGGTCATGCTGGGAAGAGGAAATTGGATATACAGTAGACTTGAAGATCAGAAGGAATATTTGTACATATTGGCATGGCTTTTGGGGATGCTGTAGATGTGTTTTGATTAGGAAACTCCAAGCTTGGAAGTGTGGGAATGAAGGAGTAGTAAAGAGTAGAAATAGTTGGTCAATTTAGGAAGGAAAAAAAAAAAAAAAAGAGTGGAGAGGCTGTTTTTGGAAACAAGACAAGTAACTTAAGTAACTTAAACTTCCAACATAAAAATTCTTACTAAAACATCTGGAGATGTTAGTTTACATGGATCTTTGTAAACTTATCTTAAGACAGTGTTTTTTTCCCCTCCTCTAAGAATGGTGTGCATTCAGTTCTTTTTCAGCCTGTGGTAAAGCAGACAGGCATGAATTAGTCGTGGCTATTTCTATATCTACTGGCATGCAAGGAATGATGTGACTAATGTATTTCTACCACTTAGCTGCTTTAAATAATGAAAACCCATAATGATAAAATAAATTTTTGTGAAGATGAATTGCAAGCGCCAGAACATTACAGTTAAAGAATGAGTGTAGTCTAGGCAAGGTTTTAGTACCCAGAATCTGGCCTGGACACTGAAATTCCACATTAGGATTGGTAAAAAGCCTGAGGACAACGGCATCACAGAGGGCAGAAAGGATCTGCCTGTTCAGAAAGCCTGATACTTACACTTCAAATGCTCTTTTCAGGAATACAATTTGTAGACAGATTATATGCTCATGTAAGTAGTCAAAGTAACAGCCTAATCTTACTAAAAAGCATAACCTTTTCATGTGTTTTTTTCAGGAGCCCCTTAACAGTGAAGATGATGTGAGTGATGAGGAAGGACAAGAACTGTTTGATACAGAAAATGTTGTTGTGTGCCAGTATGATAAGGTAAAATCTCTATAGCACAGAAAGAAGACTTGTTTTTTGTTCTTCTCCCTATCATGTTGTACCCGTGTCTATAAAGTAGGAACTGTGGTAGTGAATAAGACTGAGAAATTTGATTAAACTTCTTTTGCATATCAGTTGCATGTATGTTCAACAAAAGGTCAATCTTCTGGGCTCAGGGAACATAAACTATTGAAAGTTAGTTTTAGTGTGTTTGCTGTGCCCATAAATGAAAGCAGTAGTCAGTGTGATTTAGACTTAATGCAAAACTGTTCATTGATACATCCATACAATTTTTTCTTGAGGATTGAACAGGTATCAGAGGGGAATGATGCAGTGTGGAACACTTATTTTGCTTTAAATTCTGTTCAACTGTCTTCTCTCCTGTGTACTCACTATTTTTTTTAGCATACTTTCCTGGAATATGTGAGAATTCATGTTTGTATACATATATATATTTTTAATTTGTCTGGAAGCTATTCCATACCTTTTTGCTGAGGTAGTATATATAAAGTTTTTGATGTAGATTTTCTTCCTTTACCTAGGCCAAGTTAATTGGACCACAGTGAATAAGGTTACTTTTCAAGGGAGAAAAAAAAAACTGCAAGTTTTTGAATAATACAATCTGCAGTATAAAGTATGACTTGAGAAGAAATCTTCAGTTGTTTAAGTTATTTTAGTTGACAGTCCTAGTGACTTTTCATCAGAATTGAAGTTGTCATCAGGTTCAATAAAGAATTCAAGATGCTGCAAGCAGCATCAGTACCTGCACCCCAGCCATATGTCTCCTCCAGACTGTAATAAAAAAAAAAATGTTATATTCCAAGGGTCCCTACAGTTCATGAGGATAGTGAGGTACCTCAGCATGCTGGTCAGAAAAACTTGTTGGGAACATCTAAAGCTAGACAACAGTAAGGACTCTGAAATCCCATCTTAAAGATTAAGAACTCGAACTCAACAGGGTGCAATGTCCTTTGTGAACCCCAAGTGCTGCACACTCTGAAAAGATGCCACCATTTACCAATAGCTGTGCAGTTTGTCTTTATGAAAATACATACAGCAGGCACACTGCTATCCTTGCACAGAGTGCCTTCATATTGTAGAACCAGCAGTCATTAAATTGTTTGATTGCTTTATGTATCTATGTAAACTTTGTCTTATGACAATGTTTTGTAACTGAGATAAGTCATGTGTGCAGAACTTTGTTGTTTTCAGCCCACTATTTTGATGTGATACTGCCTAGCTGTTTATTTACGGCAGTGAGTACATGTTTCATGTCTTATATGTGTCTTTTATGAACATGCAGTTCACCCTGTCCCTCCTTCTCTGTTCCAAGCCAGAGTCGCTGACTCTGATTGCTATCTGTATAGAAGTTGCCCAAACTTTAGATCTTTCTTTCCTTTATTCTGTGTACCTATTTTATGCTTCAAAAAAGATATAGAGGAAGATCAGAAATATGCATGGCACAGATCAACCTTCTACTTACTGAGTAATATAATGACATAATAGTGCTCTGTATATATTTTTGATGCTACTGAACAGAAAACTGACCTTATTGTCAGTCTTTTAGAACACCATGATCTCATTTCTAAGTTGTAACCATCAGCTCAGATTCATCTGTTCTGGTATGCATTTATTTTTAAAAAAAAAAAAAAAAAAAAAAAAAGACTTTTATATAAGTGTTAAAACTTTTTTTTCCACCCATTCATGGCTGGTTTAAACCATCTGTGTTATGCTGATTGAAATGGAATTTTTTTGCTTTCAAGTGGAGTTTCATGAATGTCATAGTTAAAGATAGTTTAGTCAAAGCAACAAAGGTGGATGGGCATATATATTTTTTTCTTTTCTGTTCAACCACCTCTGTGTATGTTGGATTTCGAAATGCCCTTGTGGCTGCATGATTTCTTGACTATTACTAAGACAGCTCTCCCTAGATAAAAATCAGCAAGATGAAAATACTGATAGGTATTTTCTGGAACTAGATGCAGAATAGATTTTCAGGATGTTTATAGTAATCTGTTGGTGTCCAATTGTTGTGGTTTTTTTGTTTGGTTGCCTTTGTAATTACTTAAACATTGCTATGTATATTGGATGAAAATTAATATTTATTTTCCCTATTTTTAGATTCACAGAAGTAAAAACAAATGGAAATTTCACCTCAAAGATGGCATCATGAATCTTAATGGAAGAGATTTTGTATTTTCCAAAGCCATTGGGGATGCTGAATGGTGAAGTTTTTAAGACAAAACAAAAAAAACCTTCCCATAAGAGGAAAAAAAATCAAAAGCAGGAAAGGTTGAGACTTGGACATATATTTCAACCAAAATATGTATCTGCACATCAAAAATAAAGCATAAACAAAACTATTGGAACAAAGATAAAATGTGGCAACAAAGACACTACTTCAGATGAGCAAGCCATGGACTGTAGCAGCTATAGCATTGTCTGGGAGCTGGTTTTGTGTGTTAGGAAAACATTAATTATCAATTCTACCTACAGGTACCTACAGCTGGTATTTAGCATGTAAGGCTTTGTCTCCCCCTTCTTCCCTCGGTTTAAGATTTTAAAATACTTCTTCCACTGATTGAAGGAACTCTTCCCTTTGATAGATTATTAATCTAAAAATGCTTATTGTGTGTACAAATCTTTGCTTTGGACACTTCCTTTTGGTAGTGAGGATGGTAAGAATGTTACTTAAAACTGCGTGCAAGCTTTGTACAGAAGGGTAAGAATTAAGGTGTTAAAATTTTAAATAACGTGTATAAGGAAAATATTTTTAATTCTGATAAGCTCATTAATTATTATATCTATTTGTTGTTTTCAATTCCATTCCCCATAAACATGTTCTTGTTCCTAGCAGTTACAAAATGGTAAAATGATCATTTATATTACAAAATTATTTTTTATTTCATGTGAATGGCATCTTTTATTTAGGACTATATTTTTAACATACTAAGCACCTGTAGCTCCCCACAGAAAGTCAAACGGCTTAACTCTTGCTGTATTCTTGCTATCTGATGGTCATTCAACATGGTTGAACTGAAAGGAATAGTAGTAGTTTTTACTGACTCCTTACAAAGGCTTTGGAGATTTTTCAGATGAAATGTGTAGGTAATCACATACCAGATGCATTCCTTCACTAACATACTACATCTGTACTCCAGACATCCAAAATATTAGAACAGGCTACAGGAACAATTAAAGTTTTAATACAGAAAATCTCATAAAAGTTCTGTTAGCTGCAAGTCTGTTAATCAGAGGTTTGCATACTAAAAAGCATAGCCTTAAGTTACCTGGAGCAGTTAATCTCTACATTTTCCAGGTGACAGGTAGTTTTATGAGGAGAACTACGCAGCTTTGAGAACACAAACTTTGTCAGAGTATCTTTAGGCTGACTTGGTAACGGAAAATCAAGTAGTCAGATGCACTAAACCTCATGTAATAACTTTTTCACTTGCCTTTTCTAGAGTGATTTTGTTTGCTTGTTTTTGTTGTCAAAAGCAGCAAAATGGCTACCCCTCCTCCCCTCCTCTTAGGATTGTGAACACCTTTTCTTCATGCATTGGTTATTCTTCCAAAGCCTGCTTCCAGAAATGCAGGAGGAGAGGGCACGGGCATTATACTTAGTATTGAGGAAGGAATGTTCATGTTCATTGCTTTTTCAGCAAAGGTGTTTTGTTGGGTGCTTGGAAAGAAACAATGAAAAGGACACGCACAGTAAAGATAATTTTAACTGAAAGATAAATTTAACTGAATCGGGGAAGAATTTCAGGAACAGACATTTAACCCACAACTTCTGGCCTTGAGAATGAAATTTTTAAAACATAATTCAACACAGTCACAAGTGTATCTTAGCAGTATATAAGCACTGTCCTCATTCTCATTCTGCTTTATCTGCCACAAAGTGCATTCATAGTCTAAATAGCATGTAGAAAATTCAAATACATTGTAAAAAGCTGTTGTTTTTTTCTGTGGCTTTTCACACCTCTGGTCTCATTGACATAGACTGAAACTGTAGGCCATGTCTAGAGCCATGTTTGCTAGTAAGTCACCTGCATACATAAACTTTGAAAAGTTAATTTCTGGTTTTATTCGTTCATTGTTAAGCAGTGGCATAATCGTACGGAGTACATTTTTGGCTCGGGGCTCCAAGATATCTCAAACCGACTGATGTTTGCTTTCTTATGAACGAAGCATATTTTTTATTTTTATTTACTGTTGTTGACACTTAAAATGTGTAAAACTGCAATATAATGAATAATATACTGGCTACTTCCTTGTCTTTCCCATGTCTAATACCAGTAAGTTTTAAATAACGGACTTCAAACAAATCCCATAGTGCTACACAACAAGTAAAAAAAGAAAAGAAATAAGTCCTTTCAGGTGTAGATTCCTGTTTATACTACTGGAAACCAGATTACTGTACAACAAACCTTTTCCTATGTCTTTGATTCTTCACCCACTTGTGTATACCAGGAGCTGCATAGCCTTTTTATTTCTTTCTAAGGGATACCAGAACTTTAAAGGTAACTTGAGCATAGCCAGTTTTGAAGGGTGTTGGAAGCTGTCTGAACTTGTACACTCTCTTGCAAGCTAATTGTATGGTAGGCTTGTCAGATAAGAAGTTTTGTCTTCAAATACAAGTACCTGTGAAGTTTTCTGAAAGCCAGTCAAACATGAACATACCAAACTGTGCTCTTATTGCTACATCAAGTGTTCCTTTTTTTAAATCAAAAAGCATGTTTTAATTTCATTTTATTGTAGCGGCTTGCTGTAAGAATGTAGTTTGCTTAATTTTATTATTGTACTTGAATTTTTAATCATGGTTTTAACAATGTAACTGAACAGACCATTTCATTAGGTTCCACAGAAACCATTCCTTTCAGAGGGCAAAGGATTCCCATGTTCATAGTCCATAAATGATCTTTTGTTTTTTTTCCTCCCCTTGAAAGAGATTTTTTTTTTTCTTTTTCATTTTCATTTAAATAGTTCAGTATTATGGAAGCAATTCATGATTTCAAGAGGGCTTTTGTTTAAATTTGCACAGATAATGGAGCACCTTTTTATGATTGAAGAATATGGGGAAAGATAACCTCAATTATAACTGCGAGGGCTGATGGAAATTTGCAGAGGAACTAGGCAAAAGCCAGAGTCTTGTGCCTTTTCAGTTTGCAGAATACCAGTTTGCCAGCATGACCTTTTTTTTTGATTCCTGAGCGAGTAGATTTCCTGCAGTGCTTCAAACATAAAAAAAAAAAAAAAAAAGTTTGCTCTAATTTTGAATTCTAGTGTGTGCAATCATTTAAAAACATCTACTTTGAAAAACAGTTGAAGTATGTTTTCTGTTAGGAGGTAATAGAGAATTTAGTCACACGAGGGATTTCATATTGGGCTATTTAAATAAAAAGTATGATTTTTATTTTCCCCCTCAGTTGCTGGGTAGTGACAGTATTTCTTCAAGGTATAATACTCTTGCATTGCTCTTGCACTGTAATCAAAAGTAGCATTTGAACATCATCTGTTTTCCCCAATCATGATTTAAAAAAAGAAAATGGTGGTCAGAGTTTATTTTCCAGTCTGATAAGTGATTCTGAAGCAGATTCTAGAAAAAAAGTACAGAAAATACTCTGTCATAAATTTTTCATAAATGCTTTTCTATTTCTCCTGCAGAGTAGGAGTGTTTGTTCTGTGAAGATAGTTCTACCATTTGGTAGTTAACAGTAATTATGGCACCGTAAAACAGCCTGAGTAAAATTCTGTAATTTCAGAGCAGGAGTTGAAGACCTGGTGAACTGAGGTCCACCTTGAGTCAATTTCTTTAATATATCAAAAAATCCTTTAAGCAAATAATAAAATAAAAACTATCCTCCGTGCTCCTCTAGACCCCAAAGCTGTTCCGTGGGGCGCAGTGAGAAGCGTGGGAGGTGGCCGCAGGTTATTGCACACTGGACCTTACGAAACATCTGGGGGCATGTGGTGTCCTTGCCCCCCCGTTCTCTCCCCTACCCCCCCTTGAAATCATAGTTGGATTTAGATTTTGAGATTATTGTTTATGAAAGATGAAGAATTATTGATTACAAAGGATGCATGTTTTTACACATAGATGTCTCACATTTAAAGTCTCGTTTTCCCATTACTGAGATTGGTTGGGATTTTTTTTTTTTTTTTTAGTCCTTTGGTTTTCCTGTTGTCTTTTATTATTATTATTATTATTACTACTTTTTAAAGCAGCTCATACAGTGTGTCTTTGAGTTATTTGGTGGATTAGACATTGCGGAACAAAAGGAACTTTTTTTTTTTTAACAGGAAGAACTGCCTTGGGTTAACTGTATGTGCAGTCATCTTATGAGACGTGTTCCAGAATGCATAGGGTACCAATAAAATATGGAGTGGGGGAATATCCTTTTTTGCTGTTCTGAGCTACTATTGTCAACTGCTGTTGTACATATACTGTTATGTGTAAGGGGGTAAATATATTTATTATGTTTGTAAAATTCATTCTGTACAATTGCAGATCAAGGTTGCTCTTCTGTGATATACAGGATATTATGTTTCAAAGGCCATGCTTGGAATACAATTAGAGAACTTAGTATTTTGGTGTACTAAGACCTATTTTAAGTTTAATATTTTGCCTTTGCAAAAACTTTAATTAAAGATGTTATTTAAAAATGTTTGCCACTTCATTTACTATCTTGCAAGTGCATTTGTTAAATATAAGGTGTTCAGTGCAGGGTATAGTAACACTGAAGATTCTGATTTTATTTTTCATAGCAATTTCTTCAAGCTCAGAGAAACAATGTTTCTTTATCTGCCATCTCCTTATTGAATTTGCTTTGTGGGCTCTCTATTTAGCATAATTACATTGTTGTATAAAATTGCTAGTTTAGTTTTGAGGCTAGATTTTCAAATTTATTTCATAATTTTCTCCCTACATGATCTGAGACTTAGGTCTTGAGGCAGCATTGGCTGAATAACTCCGTGTGCCGCCTTGAGCAAGAATTCTTTAAATGGCAGGACACTGCTGAGGATTCCGATCCTCAGGCCTTAGAGGAAAGCTGATGATAAAGACTTCAGGAAACCAATCTGACAAAACTGCTTTCCTGCAGGTGAGATCGTTTGAGTTCCTGTCTAACAACAGTCTCTTGAGACTTGACTAGTGCTTTGTTTTTTCTAAACTTGAATTTTGACCTCTAAATTCTAAATATATTTGGAGAAGAATAATGTAGGCCATATGTCCTGTATGGAGGGATGTATTCTGGAGTACAGTAACTTTGAAATAAACTTTTAGCTCTAGCTGTGTAACAATATAACAAGGCAAGAATCATATAGAATGGTAATCTTTTCTTATGTGTAGGAGGCTCTGTCCAAAGCATTTTCTTGGTAATCTAATACTGATTTTTCTCATAAAATGTGCTTTACAAATGATTTTGAAAAGATTTTGGAGATGACTCCAGATAGATATCACAGTTTAGGAAGAAATGACCTATCAAAACATTTTGAAAAGAGCCTTTCTCTCAGGGAGAGAAAGTAGATCATATTAGTGACAAATTATTAGCAATGTCAAAAAAACATTCGCGGGGAGATGACTATCGTTGCAAATTTTAACTGAATTCCCCTCTGTGTGCTATGTCTTGAGTAAAGTATTTCAAAGAATTTTGAGTTGTCAAAAATACCAGATTTTTTCAAGCTGTTTTATTTATATATAAAAATCTCTCTTTCTCTGCCATGCACACATACAACACAGTTCAATCCTTTATTGCACAAGTGTGAAAGGATAACCACCTTAAGATAATAGCCTAGCTTTTAATATAATTAATTTCAGATAGACATTTCTTAGAGTTTGTCTTAAACTGCAGCAGTCTTGGAGTTTGAGGGCTTTCCTGTTTGTAAAAATGCTTTGTTTAACTTGAAAAATCTCCAGTCTTTGTAATAAGAGCTGGCTATCAATCTTTTTTAAACTAATTTTCCACCAGTAATGGGATTATGCAAAAAACCTCTAATCCTTTTAGATGCCATATCTCTCATCTATAGTACGGTCAAGTGAACTACAGTTAAACTATTTTGACCCCCCCAGTGCAACTATTACAACTTTTGGAAAAGTATTTTCATGGCATATTTTTCTTCAGAATGAAGACTTCCCAATTTGAGCAACGCTTGTGCAACGGACTTCCTTTCTAGGTAGTGTAAACATGCATGTCCTCGTATGCTTGAATTGAAAAAAGGCGATCTGAAATAATGCAGAGGTAATAGGGAGAGAAGATGGTTAACTCAGTTATCATTTCAGTAAAGTGCTATTTTGAGGTGCTCATTACATTCCACACCTCAAAAGCCAGTTTCTCAAGATGGGTGTTCATCATCTGCTATTTTAAAAAAGCTTTAAATGACAGATTATTTTTAAATATATACATGTGTGTGTCTAAATATTTTTTTAATTTATTCTTACTGCAGTTTCATAATGAATTTATTAAAATCAACAAGTGTTTTAATTCAGTAAGAGTATTTGAAAAGCAATACCAAAATAAAGCCTATCGTTAATTGTAAAATCAAAGTCTATATAAGTTTCAGTTTGGACTCATGATTCTGTCAAGCTGGAAGCGCTTGTGCTTTGCTAGTGGTCCCGGTGAAGCAGGACTGCACCACAGACAAGCCCGCAAGGTACCCGAGGCGGAAGATCCAGGGAATGGCTAGAGAGCTGGGATGCTCTTTTCAAGTTGCAGGAATCAGCACAGGAGCAGGATTTAGTGCTCAGGTAGAGAAATATCTTTTTGAGCAGTCAGTATGATGGTGATGGAGAAAATGGATTAGATTAACAGAAAAAGGCAGGCAAACTCTTCTGCCAAACCTCTCAGCTTTCTGATTTTTTTTATTTCTCCAAAGGCCAAATCCCTCTTCCAGGAATGCTCCTGGCAAGTGCCTGCAGGCGGAGCTCCTTGCACGTCCTGCCTGACCAGCATCTGGGGATTCCCGAAGGACGGAGGAACGGGTTGGCGCCAGGTGAGCTGCCCTCACTCAACAGCAACGTGTGCTGGGAACCAGATTCTGGACCAAGGCAGCACTTCTAACTGGTATGTCCTAAGGAACTCGCCCTGTGAGCGGACTGCGCTCTATCTCTGCGTTTTCAAGGTTTGCAGGATGGATGTTCTTTTAGCTTCTAACAAAGACAAAATGTTAGTGCTTGGAATAATATTTCTGGCCTCCTTTTTTATTATTTATTTATTTTATTGAAATTTTCTGTCAGATTTTAATAAAGAATTTTGATCCTAAAACAAAGTAATATCTAATAAAAGCGTGTGTGTGTATTTAGAGAGCCTAGAGAGCAGATAGGTTGCCTGGCAGGTTCCCTGTGTGATGGTGATACTGATGTTAGATGTGTGTTACTTAAAGAAGAAATGTATACATGTTGCAGAAAGTTTGGTAGGTTTTGTAAGAGTGTAGAGAGTAAAGAGTGTTTTTAGTCATAGCAAGTCAAGTTCTTAGAGCTGATTCAGAATAGCCTTTGGTTTTCACTTTCTATCTTAAATTGTTGCTCATGCGCTTAAAACAGCTTTGTAATTTCTCCCTGAGGTGGTGTCACCAAATAGAGGGTGGTTCTTTTGAGGGTAGAAAAGTGTAAAGGGAGTCAGGGAGAGGAAATTGAGATAACACAAAGGATAAAAATGTGAAGGTAGACTTGTTTTTTTTTTTTTTTTAACTCTTCTTCCCCCTCGAGGTTATTATTGGACAAGTGCATCTGTGAGGAGGTCAGCTGCCTCAATGCCTTTTATCAGAAGATGCCTGCTGGTTGATGTTTAGACATCATTACTGGGTTTAGTTGAAAATCTGTAACTAGCTAGAAAAAAAGAGTCTGTTGTTTCCACAGTTCCCTCTAGGCAGCAGCAGAAACCCACATACGCGTCAGAGAATTCATCACGTACAGCCCAGCACTGCACGTGCAGCACAAATACAGCCTTGGTGTGGCTGGACGGAGCTGCTGTCGTGCGTGTGCCAGTCGGTTGCTAGCCATAGGGAAGATGCTCGGTTGGACGGTGCCTCAGGAATTTCTGTTATAGCCTTTCTGTAATAGATTGTTCTATTTGTAGCAGCTTTATCTTCACAAAAGAAGGGGAAGTTCTGTCATTTTTTTCCACTATTACCTTTTGATGGAAAAGTTGCTGTCGTGTGAGGTGAAACAGGTGGGTCAGCTGTAAAAACAGCCTAAAAACAGCTAGCGTAGGGTCTGGCAGGCTAGCACTGATTAGTGTCATTGGCAACAGGGAGATTCCTCCTGGCCTCAAATTTGGACCTTAAAAGAAATTACACTATAAAGATGTGTTACAAGTTCCAATCACATTGTATTAGCGACTGTGTGTATGCTCCTAGATATGTGTTCTAAATGAAGTTAATGTTCACAACAGATTTCATTCCTTCAAAAGAGAGAAGAAAGGGGATGGGCCTCACCACAGAGGCATAGCAAGCAGCTGGGAACTGGAATAAGTCTGGTGCTCTCCTCTAACAAACTGGCCAGGGTCTATGAGCTTAAATGGAAGAGCACAAAGAGTAGCAGTAAAAAAGATGACCATAACTATAGAAAAGTTGAGGCCTTTTGAGGGGCCATAACTATAGAAAAGTTGAAGAGGAAAAGTTGGGAGGAGGTTCTCAAGAAAGTGTTTTACTGATCCACTGTAGCTATCTCATTTTGCCTAAGCAATGACTATAGATAGGTAACTGCCTCTTGCTGGATCATCTACTTCGCTTGAAATAGGTAAGCAATCTTCATGTATGCTCAAAGAAAGAACCTGTCTCTTTTCTAAAGAGCAAGACAAGATGTCCATGAGCTCTCCTGGGAGCAATGTAGAGATGCTCTGCT
>JAUBNY010000242.1:252701-264005 GCA_032275445.1 Crypturellus soui
AGGGCTGCATCCAAGCGGGTCTTGAAGATCTCCAGAGAAGGAGACTCCACAACCTCTCTGGGCAGCCTGTTCCAGTGATTCTAAGTTGATTCTAAATGATTTCTGAAGTGTTTTTTAAACCCTATAAGTATAACCTAATCTTAGCAATCCATGTTTAAATTCTACATTCAACAGCGCTCTTACAAGTCTGAGTACTTCTGAGACACTTTTGAGACATAAAAATCTAAAAAGTGTAATAGACTTATGGATAAGGCTTCCTTTTTGGTCATTTATGCAGACTGGCAAAAGATATAATGAAAAAGAAATATTTTACTTTGCAATCCTATCTGAAATTGCTAATAAGAAAGAAGGATGCTTCCTTCTGCTCTCCATAGGATAATGGAATTATTTCTTGAATATTTCCAAGGCTAATAAGCAAAAATGTAATAGGCTCACAACCATAATGTCATCATCTCTGTTTTGCCTTTGAAGAAAATACTTAAAAAAAAAAATGTCAAGAGCAAATGTGCAGAGACCATCACCTGACAATACACTTAAAGTCCTATTCAAGATCTTCCAAGTGTATTAATAACACACTTATTACATTCAGTGACAGAGGCAAATATTTAGTTCCAAGTAAAATTGAGTCTGAAAAGGAAATTATAAATAATACTTACTCCAATACTACTCTAATGTATGAATTGAATGAACCATTCATTTGGCTAATTAATTCTAGAAAGATCTGTGGCCTACTTCATATTTTGTATGAATTTAGCAACATTAAAAAAGAAAGGAAAAGAGGAAAAGCAGCCACATATTTGGATGAATTCTAAAATTTAGTTTTTGGACAAGTTTTTGATATATACCTGGCAATATTGACATAGTCTTGATATTACACTCTTGCAGAATATGCTCTTGCAAATCCAGCTACAGAGTTTAACCATGTCATGCTGATATACTTATGAGTACTAAGCATATCTAGGTTAGCAGTTCAGAAATGTTTTTAACCAAATATTTTTTCCTCCTGATATTATCTTAGGATCCATCTCTACCTTCTTGGATTTACTTAGCACAAAGCTTTCCTGGTCCCTCTCTCTTATATACATATTTCCTCATTATACTCCACCTCTGCAGTTCCACTAAGCACCATATTATTTCAGCCCACTTGCACCTGTCAAGCCCTTGCATCTCTAGTGCCAGAAAACTGGCTCTGGCTGAAGTCACACTAACACTCACCTCCAAACTTCAGTTTCCAGCAAGGTTTTTCTGCCCTTCACTTTCCTCATTGCCCTGAAATGCACAGCAGTGTGTAGCAGTCCCATGGACCCTTTTCCCTCAAGTCCTAGGAGGGCCGACTAGCCCTTCATTTGCTCTCTCCAGCTGCTTCTCAAATATTTCCATCAAATTACTCTCGTTTTTGCAGCCTGTCCTGCAGTCGGCTCCAGGAGGTGTCCAAGGCAGGAGCAGGGTGAGCGCATGCTGAGGGGGGAGCAGTACCCACCAGGTCTCCAAGCAACGTCGCCTATGCAAGATCGAGCTCTTGAACGGCAACCTCTGGCCCTATCCGCATACACTCACATGGCTTTCTAGATGGCTGAAATCCAGAGATCTTTTGGAGTGAGGAGAAGAGAGTGGAGAGAAATGAGGGAGGCGTCAGTGGAGAAGGAGCAAAAACACAGAGAGACAGGGGAAAAAAGCAATTTTTTTTCTGGAGTTCCTTGCACAGGAATGCTTTCCTGAGAAACAAAGACCTGTTTACAAAACCTTTTCAGTCTAATGCAGCCAAGCAGCAGCTCTGCTGGTAAGAAAAGTAGTAAACACAGAGGCAAGAATGTTTGATTGCAGATCAGTTTCATGACCGTATCTAAAAAAATAATACCTATGCTACTGACTGAGAAAGACTGTCTCAAATTTGTAAACTTGTTACATTTGACTAACAGGCATAATAAAAAGCAGTAATAATAAAAATGAGGTACAAGAAGCCACTCTGAAGCCAATTCAACTTAAAATCTGTACAAAGTTTTGGCCCCATTTTTTGTCACAATAGAGTGCAAATTTTCCCACTAATTAAAACTGAAATGAGATGTAACCCATTAAAATGCAACAGGTGATGAATATATTAGTTTGCAGAAGAAGTTGTCCAGCACTCAGAGGTTTATAAAACTAAGATGTACGTTCAAAGAGAGTGCGTGGCGGAACAGGGTCAAGCTGCACCCGTGGAGCTGAGGTCTGGAGTTAACTCAACAAGTCAAGACTGAGGCACTTTAGCAGAACTGAGTAAGAAACCAGCAAATGATGTGCTGAAGCTCAAAGCTGAAACACGCTAACCGCCCTGGCAGACGCAAATGATGGTGAATGCAGGATGCCTATTCACATGACATTTAATTTGAGCCAAAGCAATTAGTTCTTCCCTTCCGTAAACACTAAACTTTCTTATAAGTTCTGTATAAAACCCAAATGTTTTCAAAATGAAGCTGTGTGTATAATTTTAAATAAGGGCAAAAGATTATTTACATAAAACTACACTCTATGAAAAGATCATGAAAAACTAAGCCTGTGAAAACTAAGCTCTATGAAATGGCTTCTTTTCAAAACTTCAGTAACTTCAGCTTCCTTTAACATACCCTATGGTAATCTTCATACATTATTATTTTAGCAATAATACTCTGAAAATATTATGTAAGTGGAGAACATTAAACAAATACATAGCACAACAGATGCATTTATCCCTGAATAATCTTGTTTGGAAAGTAAATCGACATCAACAACTATTAGTGCTAATAGTTTAGAGTTATGAAAGCAATTCAGAAAAATGGTTGAATCTATAAATAGTTTTCCGTTATAGGTTATATGAAACTACCTAATTCTCCATATGTTCAGATAGCAATGATGAAATATGCGTGACTTACCTCCAGAGATTTATAATACAGGGCAAGACCTTTAGAGTAGTAGAGAAAAACCCTTTTTTTTTGCAGGCTATTTGTAAGGGGTGTTTTTTGACTATAGCTTTTTTGAGTTAAAGTATTGTGGTATCTTGTCCTGATTGGTATTTTTAGTTCTTTGACAGAAAAAAAAATTATATGTTGTTTTCCTATGTCCCCCACCCGTCTGGGAATATTAACATGCTTTGTGCATGTCTAGAGCCTGGCAAAGAACTGGCAAAAAAACTTCCAACTAAGATTCCTCTTTAAACCTTTGGGTAGCAAGTAGTGCAAGTTAGGCAATGCTATGTTGGACATTACAAGAATGAATGAAAAAAGATAGTAATGGCTTGGAGAGCGTGCTGGAAGAGCCCCCGTGACACATCACAACAGCCCAAGGGTTTGTGGTGCTCCCAGGAGTGTGGAGGTGACCACATCCTCCAGGAGTGCCCTGAAGGCCTGGCTGCGCACGGCTGCATTCGACGCTCTGCCGCTACTCAGCAGGACACTCTAAACTGAACAGTTCTGAAGAAGAGTAGACGTTTTCTAGAGCAAACTTTGCCCATCTCAAGAGACACTATGAATACCATAACTCTGATTAATCACTTAGAATAGTCACACCTTTAAAAATGCAAGAGTCTTTTAGGGGAGCAATCGCATTTCACTACCCTTGAGGGAGGTAATTTTTCTGTCATGAATGAGGATCTTGAAGAATGGATTCAAAAAACCTCACTTTGAATCAGATACAGAAACAATAAAAGACAATTATCTAGCCAGCTAATTTCTTTTCCTCAGAAAACCTCTAGATTTTTCATAATTTAAAAAGGGGAGATACTACACTGTGTATTGCCTGGGACTATCCTGCAGTGAAATGAGATGACCCAGTAGCATTTTATCATCTTGAATTTCTGAAAAGACTAACCACAAGTTAAATAGCATGTGTTGCAAACTGTCCACTACTCCAGAAAGTGCTGTCAGTAAGCATTTCAATAAGCATTCATTTATGTTAAACAAGAAAACCCGAAGACACAACAACTGTGATGCAGCAAGAGAGACTATGGTAAAGACAGGCCTGGAGAAACCATCTACAAGAGAAGGGCTGTGTTTTAACCAAAGATGAACAGTTCTCACTTGAAAGCCTTGCTGTGCCAGGTGAGTGAGGGTTACACAAACTTGTGGAGTTTCTGAGTGCACAGCCTTAAAGGCCCTCAGGGATATAGAGACAAGCTCCCTAGGAAAACAATTCTAGTGTTTACTTACGCCACTCACAAGAAAGCTTTTTCTAGTGTCTAATATGAGTTTTCCTGGTTTCATTTAAGGTTTTTATTAGTTTTGTCAAACACAAATGCAAACAAATGTGAGAAATGGATTAGAGCTTTCACCCTTTCATACCTTACAGAAATACTTCATGTGTTTAAAAGATATATCTGCCCATGTCAAATTTTATTTTGGAGTACATATGTCTGTCCTTTCAGATTAGGCTTCATGGACCTTTGAAGACTGGCAATGCTCCCCCAACAAATCTTTGCAAAACAAATTATTTCTGAACTATTTCTGTTGAATCCCCTAATTAGGAATATTTTGTATGGGGTCCTGTTAGATTTCATAGAATTGTAAAAGAAAAATGTCAAGATCTCACATATTTTGTTGTTTTGTTTTGAAAACTAGCTCTACTAACAAACATTTTGCCCTGTGTTTCGGCCTTCTGATTTTAATTATACTATTACTATTTTCACTTACCTTCAGTATATTGACAGAAACAATTCTTACTTGGCATCTTACTTAGCCTTATTATCAAGTCAGAGCTCATAATTTAGTCTGCCCTGACTTTTTTCCTACATTTTCCTACACTTCTATAGGAGGGTACAGAAAAGCAAGGGAACTGAAAAGATGAATGAAAGAAAACACAAGAAAAAGAGAGACTGCCTCAACATTATGGAGGAGAAAGAAAATAAGGAATATTTATCTACAGAAAACATGACAACTCAAACATCAACAGGTATGTTACTCTACACACCCTCAAATATCACAGTATTTATTTATTTACATTTATTTAATCACAATACTTACATATGAGTGACTTGACTTAAGCTGTTGAAGGAATGGGCCTCCAGACTCTGGAGTGTTTCATCTATAGAGATATAACTAAACACCAGAAAACAGGAGAAGAAATACATCAGAGATCATGGCCAACCATGGCTAGTGTCCATCATGGAACTGTATTTTTCTCCTCATTCGTTTTCTCATCCACCTAACTTGGTGGCTGGTACTGGAGGTGCCTGAGGAAGGAACTTTCTGTAGGACTCTGGTCCGTGCTGATGCCTGAGATGCACAGGCTGCCACAGGATGCAGTTGTGTCAAAAGGCCACAGGAATGGCACTTAGCCTCAGGAGTGTACTTCCTGACTTCAGAAAGCTTTACTGGGTTGTGTTTTTTTCCCTTTTCTCACCTAAAATCACCTTGGAGTTCTTTGAGGACACCTACCTCTCAGTTAAACTGACATATTTTTCCATATAAAAGAATTAAAAAAAAAAGTGAAGGAAAGAAACAAAGCCAGCTGCAGGCCATCACAGCCATATTTGCCACAAGCTCATTAAAGAGAAGCAGGTCGACAAGGCAACTGATGTTTTCATATTGTAGAGAAAAAAAAAAAAACCCTCTAATGAATTTAGAGAGACACAATTTAGTCATATAGCAAATGTTAAAGCATATATAGAGAAATGCGATTCAGTAAACAATGAGCTTAATAAATATTTATCTATACTCAGCTTTTACTGAGGAGCGTTTATACTGCTACAGAATTAGTTGAAAAAATAGCTCTGCAGAGTCTCTTTGTCATTAGAGATATAGTAAGACTGGAATTTCTTTATACAAATATTTGAAGTGTGAATAAAGTTGCAATGCAACTAATTAGAGATGTCAGAATTGAATAGAGTATGATAAATTGAATATTTCTCACACCCTCACATATATGTGTATATAAATATAAAATATGCCTTTTCTTCCCTTTAAACAGATCTGCAAAGATATAGAATCAGATACTAACATATCTGTTCTAATATGGGCTGTATTCTATATAAAAATAGAAAAGATATTTAACATTCCTTTAATTTTCTTCCAAACATAGTACTAAAAGTAATAACTCTAGTAAATAAAATATGATCTTTTATCTACGAGGTTATTTTAATACAATAAATTATATAACAGATATTTAAGTCTTTTAAAAAATTCTACAGAAGATGTCTTTCAATGGCAAAGTTTATTTAATAATACTTGAAACATTTTAACAAATTAGAAGCAATACGTTGTGTCCAGGGGGCGCTTTAACAACCAGCAGATGACTAATGCCACTATCTGCTCTCAGGCAATTTAATTCCTCTCTTTTAGCTCCCTGGAGCTAAAAGCAGGTTAGCTGTAATAACTTTAAGTTTTCTAACATCAGACGAGCCTTTCATAAATGTATTCAACAGTGTTTGAACAGATATGGGAAAAAATAAACTGAGACTGTATGATGAGTAGATTCCCTTTGCATACTCCCATTGCATTAAGAAAACTCTTCTTGCAAAAAATCTAAAAGAGGGATAGAGAATGTATTTCTAGTCTGTAACTCTGTATTTGAGTATTGTTTATGTAAGATTGTTTAATTTTGGTTTCCTTTAAGCAGTGGATGTTTGCTTCCTGTGAAACTGGAGTTCCTGTCTTAGCAGAAAAAAAAGAGTAATTTTTCTATTTTATATTTTAATATACATAGGATAGGTTGCATCAATGAAAAATTTAAAAAAACCTATTCAATATAGCAAACAGCTTATGTATACACCAGCTTGACAGTAGATGAAATGAAAGCCAGAAAAATGAGCAGACATCATAGACTCATGCCAAGCAGCTAGGGCTAGGATTCAAGGGTTTTGTTTGTTTGTTTGTTTGTTTGTGTTTTCCCAGCGACAGAAAGGAGTCGGCTGGCAAATTCTGCACCTCCTCCCTGCAGCAGCTGCGTTTGGAGTGCAAGGCTCCTGACACACATTGTGAGGACAGTCATAACTTAAAATCCAAAAATACAACAGAAGTTGAAGAAAGTCAGTTTGCAGATAGCTCTTACTAATAATTCTTACTCATGGAAAAGGCCAAGGCAACAGGATTTAAAAGACAGCGGCATGTGACAGTGGCCACAAGGCCCCCTCTGCCCTCATTTCTCTTTCTTCTCCTGCTGGGATGCTCCCTTATATGGAGCAGCTGTGGGGAAAACTGTTGGAGAACTCCAGCTCCGGACCAGTGACCAGCAAAGCATCGCCAGGGTCCTCTGCGCCTCCTCTGAGACCAGGAAAATGTTCCCTATTCTTAAGGATCTTAAAGATACCATATGCTGAGCCTGACCTAAATCAGTAGGGGATGGAAGTACTGAACAAAGCACATGTTCCAAGATTTGATGTATTTTCAACATTAAGGCCGTATAATAGAAATTCCTATTGCATCTGAATACCTTATAAAACATTTTTTCTGTGGTCATATTGTCAAAATGAAGCATGTGCACCTGGGAGCACCAGTACATTTCTGGCAGGAATTAACTTTGCATTTGAACATGTCACTGAATTGCTTTTTGTTTCATTCCCATGACAAAGCAGCAAAAGGAAATAATTCCTGTTTCTGGCTAGCAAAGTGCATAGATAGGTATTAGTTCAAAACAAATAGTATCTCTACAATTTTTGTTTACACAAGGTTCATAAACCATCTGAATTTTATATTTAATACAGGTAAGATAAAGTTTTACTTGTGAAAATTATATAATATAAACTACATAGCAAAACAAAGCTCTGCATTGGGATCAATAAGCACACAGTTGTCCCACTGAAGCTTCAGAGCATTTATCAAGCAAGGAATAATTAGTATTTTCACTACTGATAGAAGTTACGGGCTGTGAGTGCAAGTTCAGGTGTGTGACACGTTATAGATGCCAAGACACACACAGCTTTAGTTAAAATATAGGTAATGGTTCTTCCTTAATGCACACTCTGTAACAACAAGCTAGAACTTTATGATATGTAACAGCAGTAATGTGATGAGAAAACTCAGAAGGTGTTGATATTGTCCAAATTAAGGTCCCTAATTATATTTTGCAGGCTTTATAAAACAAACAACAAAAGAGGAAATGTGGGCTCTCCAAATGATTCTGTAGTTCTAGAGAGTGAACCGGGAGGTGGCAGAGGAGTTCCCCATGCCGATTAGCCATGAACAATGTACTAGATTATGTGCCAGCCACCAAGAAGAAGAAACGAACTTGAAACTACTCTGATGACATTAACAACCAATACAGTGCAGGCACTTACAATGGGGAAAAAAATGCTCACGTGAGGCTAACATCTAGAGACTCACGGTGTATTAGTGTATCTGTGCCCGTGTTTAAATACAAAAGTGACGGATTATACCCTCTGGCACCCCACAGCTACTTACTAACTACTGAGACTAACAACTACTAAAACAATAATGTCAGAAACAGAACTTACATCCTAGAGATGTTGGGGAGATTGGAAAAAGCTTCACTTGGAATTGTTCTTAGATGAGTCTCCATAAATCTCCTATAGAAATAAAAGGTTGGCAGTTAATATTCTTTGATAATTACAATTTAACATCAAAAAGTCCTATACCACTCCAATTCTGCTTTAGAATTCCTATTCTTGGCTTTCCAGGATTTCATCTTTCTCTTATCTCCATTCCCATTTCATTATTTGGTTTGGCTTGGTTGGCATGCTTCCTTATTCTAAAGCAGAAACTTCTAAATTTTCTTTCCTAGGAAGAATAAGTCTTAGCAGTGGGAAGAAGAGAAGTTCAGAAAATTTTCAACCAGAACAGTCTATGATGAAGCAAAAATGAGAGTAATTCTAGTTTAGGTTAGCTCTAACAAGCTGCATAGAAAGACTGCAGCCTTACCCCACTATGTTAATATGCTCCTCAGCCTGGGGAAGCATCAGGTTTTGGAATCTAGTATAGGAAGTTTTAGAGCCCAAAGTCAGAAAGAGAAGAACGGTGCAGCTCAAGACTTAACCCCAGCTTCTGGCACCAATCAGGATATAACTTGTGAAGATTTGAAGAAATATTAGACCTTTTTTTATGCTAAGGGACTGTGATTCTTCCTGTTTTGCACACAGTAGAAGTTTTCTTTAAACCTGCATAATTCTCTCTGCAATTTAACATGTGAATTCACTGAATACATTCCCCCAGAAACTACGCTTTTTCAGAATGAACAAAAAAACACTTTGGGAAAATATTACTTTCATTTCCCTGAGAGAAGAACTGTGACTGTAAGTACTTATGTGTTTAACAGTCACTTAATTGAATCCTTTCTATCTTAAGGCAAAGATAACGCGTTTGAGAATGTTCAGTCCCATTTAATAAGAAATTACTCCTCTGGTAACTTGAGTACTACCATTTACTTTACCTTTATTTTCTCATTCAGGTTAAAAGCATCAATAAATTTGGAAAAAAACAAACACTTTTTTTTTCCATAAAATGCTTCAAAAGAGAAACCCAAAGTCTGAGGTAATTGTCAATGTCAAGAAAATGTTTCAATACACATTTTAAGTTTTAGAAGATAACAAGTTTACATCTCTTCGCAGGTCAGAGTTTCACAGGTCAGAGATTCAACTGGAGTTTTTAAATTTTATTTCTGCTTTGATATTTATACCAAAACTCTAGGCTATATGTTCCTGGAGGAGTCTACATTGCACATATCAGAGAAATGAGACCTAAGCAACTGATAAGAAATGTATTAGACTTCTTACCCTTTCTCTGCTTCAAACATCTGCCAGCCTCAAATGTAGAGTTTGTTGGTCAAAGATCAGGCACTATTGACATTCAACTAAACAATGGAAAAGCTCCTACTTTTAGGAGCTTTTTAAGACCTACTGACAGAAGGATTTTCAGTGCTAAATTAATCCTTACATGAAATGAAAGGTGTAGAATTATTTCTTGGATTTCATTTTTCATTTTACTGAATCACATATTTAAAGTGAATTTTTAAAATTAGCAAAGTAATCGCTTGCCATTTCTCAGGATTGACCACTGTGCCATTGCAAGAGTATTAGTTTAACTAAATCTTCATCAGAAATTCACAAGTGCGTATGAAAATATTACCTTCAATATCATTCCCTCCGTGATTCAGTAAAATTTTATGAGATTCAATATGTCTTGAAATCACTTTCCTTCTTCCCTCCAAAAATCCATGAGTTTGCCTTCATGTAAAACTTGCTGTCTTGAAAATGGGAGTATTAATCAGCTGTCATAATTTTAAATATGTTTTAAATATTTTTCTCTTTATGCAAGACATATTTAACTAGAGAATAAATTAATATGAGAAATATGAAAAAAAGAAGAAAAAAATACAAAAATAAATTAAGCAACTGATTTTGCACACCTTAATTTCTATACCTCACAAATATATCCCTAAAATGAGTTTGCAATAGAAAAGTGAGGAAACTGCTGATGCTTCTTTTTATGATGCTAAGAAGAATTTCATATAAACAGGAATGCTAACATTTTCACAAAAGACAATGGTAGCCAGGCAGGAGAAACCCATTTTCGTCTTTTCAATACCTGTAAGATAATTTTGGTCATCCTAATAGCAAAAAAACTCTATTTTTACAACAGAGTTTTCAAAGTTTATTTTCAGTTGTTTAACAGATTGTTTTTCTAAGTGTTACGGGTCACTGAATCTTGAATTGCTACTGTAGCCAGTTTTCATTGCACTGTTTTCTTTTAATGGTATTTTCTTTATCTGTTTCACTTCAGAGGCACACAATGGCTTTCTACTGAAAAGAGAGGACAGAGTTTATTTGTATAAATCTAAAAGAAAAGAAAAAGCTAAGAGGATTACAAAATTCAGCAATTACTGAGTCCCTGCTTACAGAGTATTTTGCAAAAAGTTATTATTTGCTATTATTATCAGTTAAAAAGACAAGTTTTCACAAGTTTTCCTGTCACAGACTTCATATTTCTAAAATAAAAGAATTTCTGGTATTTTCTATTTCTAAACCCACCCTAATGTGGGTTTAAAGAACTTCAAAACAGTCTAAAATGGGGCGATTATATTTGGGAAATTGGACCAGATTAGGAAGTAATTTTAAATAATAGAGTAATATGTCTTCCTTAACAACTATGAAAGAACAATTTCACATAAAGTATACCTGGAATACCGTGACAGACTGATTTGCCAAAACGGAGATGAGAAGTATGTGGTACAGTCTTAGTTCCTTAAGAACTCAACTTCAAGCACGTGCTTCAGCGTTCTGCTGTACTTGGCGCTCATGTTCACAAGATATATATTGAAAAAAAATCCAAGTAGCATAGAAACTTGTCAGCTACTCTTAGGTGTCTTTTAGGCGGTAACCAGAATTCTTGTATTACTCAGGGTTGG
>JAUBNY010000242.1:273987-284701 GCA_032275445.1 Crypturellus soui
CCGGCCCGGCCCGGCCCGGCCCGGCCCGCGGGGAGGCGGCGCCCCGAGGGCGGCGAGGCCGGCGCGGGGCTGCTGCTGCCCTCCCTGAGGCTGCACGGACTGTGCGGCAGGCACGCAGGAGCTCTGCAGCAGGCACTTCAGACGCGAGAAACAGTGTTTTTGAAAACTTTGTTTGTTTGTTTGTCTAGCAAAGTAGAGATAAGAGAGTAAATCCCACGCCCCTCAAAAAAAAAAAAAAAAAAAAGAAAGAGGGAAAAATTCTCCAACTCAGAGAGATATAAGGTGGAGTTATCATCACCTGAACTAGCAATTTGCTGTGCTCAGTCATCTGACCTTTTTTTTTTCTTTTTCTTTTCTTTTTCAGCGAGGGTCACGAAGCTGGTGAAGGGGCTGGAACACAGACCTTATGAGGAGCGGCTGAGGGAGCCGGGGTTATTTAGTCTGGAGAAAAGGAGGCTCAAGGGAGACCTTATTGCCAACCTGAAAGGAGGTTGTAGTGAGGCAGGGATCCATCTCTTCCCCGGAATAACTCCCGATAGGACAAGAAAAAATGGCCTCAATTTGTGCCAGGGGAGGTTCAGGTTACACATTAGGGAAAACAAAAACAAAAACAAAAACCCTATATGGAAAGAGTGGCGAAGCATGGAAAGAGGCTGCCCAGAGAATGATGGAGTCACTGTCCCTGGTAGTGTTCAAGAAATGGGTAGATGTGGCACTCAGGGACATGATTTAGCAGGCAGGGTGGTGAAGGGCTTACGGTTGGTCCCAGTGATCTTGAAGGTCTTTCCAACCATAACGATTCTATGATTCTAAGCGTTTTCTTTGCCACACAAGTTTCATAGATGCACAGGGGTGCTTTCGACCAAAATCTCTATAACTCTCTAGGAAAAACTGCATCATATTAAAAAAAAAAATAAAATGATATGCAGATACATCAAAGAGCAAATGAGTAAAAGTTCAGTGAAGCAGAGCAAAGATGGGCTTGGTTCCTCTGCTTAAAGACAGTGATCAGCCACTTAATTAATAAATGGCTGATCACTAGTAAGCTATGCGTGTATTACAGAATTCAGAGTGCTACAGCCCAGGGTTTTGCCAGAGCAGCAAAATTTTCTGTTGGTTTGTTCTTACTGCCAGGGTACCCAGCTTCAACCTGGACTTCTGTACGCAGTCTTAAAAACAGGACATGATAATCCTTTCATAGAGTAGTACAAAATCATCCAGTAAAACAACTGTGTCACCTAAGGAATTCCTGGCTTTGCTGGAACCAAGTCACCTACCTGTCTTGAGCCTGTTCTACACTTTATTCCCAAGCAATGGGTGCAAGTCACACATTTGATCATCCAGAAAGCAATATTGCTTGACATAGTAGCATTAAACTTTCCCTCCAGCTTAATCTCTGTCTTCTCATAACCAGCCTGGATGACCCAGTACGACTCAGAGAGCAACAGAGAAGTCACTTTAGTCACCACAAGGTCTGGCTGGCAGGACGGGACTGGGGATATGTAGCCCTTCTTCAGCAACAGTGCTGCTGGAGTGACTACTGCAGCTCTTGTGCTAGGAAGCATTCTGTGTTGGTTGTGTTTTTGGTCAACCAGGGTTAAATTTGTTATAGATCTCAATGTCTGTTACCTTCCCTATCCTGAAATTTTGTCTTTGTCTTAATTCCTTGATGAAATGAATTTTGATCCTATCATTTTTTTTTATGCAAGAACCTCTTCCTAAGTTATCACATGTGCTACCTTTACAGTTGTAAGAAATAGAAGGCATTTTATTTTTAAATATGATTTTAAAGAAAACATCAACATCTTTCCCTGAGTGTGCATGTCTCTGCATCACCTGGCTTGCTAATTTATTTGCTTTTGTTTCTTCTCCCAGGGATCTCTTTGGATAATTAAGAAAAGAACTGAAGTGGGGGTTGCCAGAGGAAGCCAGTCCTGCAAACACTTAGCCACAGAAAACCCAGGGATTGATACAGGGTTTATTACGTTTTCAATAAATCTTAGCACTGCAAGGACGTTCCCCAAATCTGCCTCTGAGTACATCCATGAACTGCTTTAATGTGAGTGCCTCAGGATTGTGTAGGCATGTCAATACGACATCAGTCCTCTTCGGCTCATGAAATAGCTAATGTAGAATTTAATAAATTAAAGAAGATGCTAATAAATATAGGTTTATAGAAAACATGTCCTTTTAAAGTAATTTGAATGTCATTAGTTCTGCAAGCTATATGACTTTGCTCTGTACAATAATACAGTCTGTAATCCATTTAGTGTGTAACGAGTTAATTAAATTATTGCAGTTCTTTAATCACATTATTGCATAAAACAAACTGCTTGACAAATCTCAACATGCCATTGTAAATAAGGAGTCCCAACAAAGTGGATGTTTCTTGTGAAAGCCCAGAAATACTCATTTTGAACATTATGGCATCTACCATTTTTATTGTCAGTCTCAAATTATGCAGGTTACACTGACAGCATTCAGAAACAGAATAAAAAGTTGGAGGAACCAATTACCCTGCATAACAAAGTTAATCTCAAAATTGCTGAACTGCTCAAATTGTTTCTATTACTCTTCTAACATATCTTTCTTTTTAAATTACAGCCGTGATTGTTCTTCCTGTAGAAGGTAACAAATATTTGTAACTGAGATATCAACATATAGTTTTGTTTTAAAATGGTGGTATATTCCAATTGCTTCCCCACTTTCATTCTGAATTCAGTGTTACTTTTGCTGTCTTACTGAGTGTGGACATGGCAAAGGAATAATAGTTTTATTGGTGGGCAGATAAGTAGTGTCAAGACCTGAGTCATTTTAGTGGGTTATTATAAACCTGAATATATTCATCCATTTGATGTATTAAAAGTATCCTTATGCTAACTGCCTTTAATAATAGGTGGCTCTGCATCAGCTGCTTCACAGTAACTGTGCCTCAGGCTCTCACCCAAGAGGAAAGGTAAGTTGTTTCCCTTCCTTTACAGAGGGTAAAGCACTCTGAATTACTGCTGCTCCATGACAGCAGCAGCCATCCAGGAAGAGTTCATGGAAGGGATAATCATCTTCCCAGACGTGACTAAGGGCTCAAAAATGGCAACTATAAAAGGTCAAGAAATAGCAAGGCAATATTCAAGTTGTAGATGCTCTGAACAGCAACAGTTCAGTAGGAGTAACCACTGTTTAACATGTATTTTCTAGACTGTAGCTCCAGGTCACCTCAGCCCAGGCTTTTGCCTGTGCCTTGTTAATTTGGACATGACCTGAGTGTTGAGTTCCCATCCCATCCGACCCCACCCCACCCCATCCCGCTCAATCCCACCCCACCCCATCCCGCTCAATCCCACCCCACCCCATCCCATCCTTGCCCCTGGAGGTGCCCGGGGCTCCCTGCTGGCTGGTGGGCAGGCCCTGGCAAGGAGGCTCTGCTGTCCCCAGCCGGAGCCACTGCCAGCGCCATGGAAGTAGCTGGCCCTGACACAGCCTGCTCTGATTTTCCCTTGATTTTTTTTTTTATTCCAAAATCAAGTTTAGAAAAGACTGCAGGTTTCTTAGCAGGTAAAAAAAAAAGACCAACAATTAGTTGTTCTGATCGCATCAGTTTTGAAAAATGATGGTGTTTAGTAGTTCAAAGGTGACTGGCAATCTGCCATCCCAGGTAGAATATTAACAAATGTTCTGTTTTTGTTCATATATTTAAAAATCTTATTGTACTAAAAGGTATCCTCACAATTAAAAACAAATTCTTAAGAACAGATTCTCAAAATCCTCTGAACACATAGAAATGAAGCTTTTCATCACTTAATGATGAATATTGCTTGTGCTCCAATTCTTATGAAAGAAAAAAAATAGAAAGATCTCTTCTAAACCCCAAGTATATTGCATTTTTCCCGGTTCCTTTTCAGATATGCTCTCTTCTTTCCTACTGCTTTCAATTTAGCAAAAGGAGATGCTCATTTTTCTCTGCTACAGGTGCTCCCTCTAGTGACAGCTACAGTCACTCACTGTGTTTTTCTATGAAGCCCTGCAGGGCTCTGAACTCAATTCTTAGGATGATACTTAAAAAAAAAAATACTTTTTACTATTTCACATGCTCATTTTCTCAATAAAATAGTAAAGGAATAAAGAATATATACTATTTAAGAAAATTTATCAGGGAATGTGCACTTTTCAGTTATATTTGACGGAGAATTCCAGAGACAAGTAGATTAAATAGATCTTCAAAGGCTGATCAACTCATCACTGTATCCTCTACTTCGTACATAGTGAAACTGAGGCACAGCGAAATGAGGTGATGCCTAGTGTATTTGGCATACAGCATTTAGTTTGTAGGTCAAACCTACGCTGGGTAATATGAGGGCTGTGATATATTGCATATCCAATACTTTTCCAGCAGCAGTAACCCATAGGTATACAGCACTGCTCTTAATTCAAGGGGGCTGCACACACAGTCCGAATAGACAACAGCGTGCAAAGACCACTGGAATAGCTTATCTGTGTTCTCCTGCACCCGAGCTAACACCATACAGTAAGCCATACAGGGCCTCACCTCACTTCTTTGCTCACCTGCTTTGGTGTATCTATGCTTAGAGTCCAGTGCATGAAATACACCGACTTGGAAGGATCAGGTCAGATGTTTATTAGCTTGAAAGTTTTGCTACAGCATTCTCCATCTCTAGCTGGAATCTAGGAGGGAAAGGACTTTATATAATTATTTCAAGATGAGAAATTTTGTAAACGTGCCAGTCTCACGTCCTGACTCATTGCTCAAGTTCTTTGCCATTCTAATGTTTGTTGCATTGAAATTAATAAAATGTATCAGATAATTCCTGACAGAATTGATACAGTATCTTGGGTGTCTTTGCACTGCTTTATGTGCAAACCAGAAAACCACAACAGGTTCTTGGTTCCAAAGAAGCAATTAGCTCTAATTGGTATTCTGTGTTTAGACCCCTGGAGGGATTACTAGATAACGACAGTTAAATCTTGTAATATCTGTATGAGGAAGTATTTAACTTGGGAAAATCATTCAGCAAAGAATAGAATAAAGTCTTTTATCTCTTCTGATTTATCAGTGTTTTTAGTTGCTCTGAACACTTACAAAATATGCCAGTTCCTACCTGTTCCTACTTTAGTATCTGAAGTAACTTATTTTTTGCCAGAAAATGTTACATAAGGGATGCTGCTTTGGCACAGTGCCACTCACCACATGCCAAGGGTTTGAATAGCTCACGAAAGAAAGTTGCTGCACATTTTGGAAGATTTGTGTCCATATAACCAATTTATCTCCAACTTCAAGTATTGGTAGGTATAGAACTTTATAGAATTTTAAGGAACTCTTGTGCTTCATTTATTTATTTATTTATTATTTGACAATAAAGAACCATAAAATGGCTGTAGAAATTAAATTACTCAGTTGGCTGAAAATTGAATAGAAGTTACTTCTGTGTGAAACCTGAGGTCTGTCAGTTCCTAATGTGCTCTGAGAGAATATTAAAGATAAAACTACCCCTGAGACTTGAGCATTTAGTAAAGCTGACAACAATGAAAGCTGCTTTTGGGCAAGTACACTTGTAATCTTTCTTATCCAGAAAGACTTATATGATGTCCTCTCCAAAACACAGAGGCAGAGGAAATAGAAAACAGATTTCTTACTATAGCTGCAAGTTCCTTTCTTCCTGTCTGGGTTTACCCTAAAAGCTTTCTATTTTTTTTGGCAGGCTCATATTGCCTTTGTCTCTCCAGCTAAGGGTGAGTTTCTAGTCATTTTCTGTGTGTTTCCATTCTGTTTTGATTGTATCTCTTCCATGTGTATCTAGGATCAGAAACAGCATACAAGACAAACTTGCTGGGCCTCGTAATTCAGACTGCATACTTTGTACTTTTCTTTGACTTGCGTGATGACATATACCTGCTTTTGTATATGGCTGTTCGGTATGTTAGGTGTGACTGTTTATTACAACAATCATGAATCAAACGAGGCTTTTAAGTTCAGTGACAATTCATCTAGCCCAGAATGTTTTACCTTCCTGTGAATCTATGCTACCTGTTCATGAAAGAATTTGGGTTTTGAACTCTGTATATGATGGCTCTTAAGCAAAAGCACTCTTAGGCAAGACTCTTAAGCAAGCACTAACCGGTAACTAACAGACACTTCATATAGAAAGCTTGGATGCTTCCTGCACACTATATAGAAAAAAAAAGACCCAGCTGTCACAGCAGCCTCATTAATGCAGAGTCCAGATCATGCTTGCGTTTGCCTTGGGCCAACAGCACGACCTGCGCTAACGTTACAAAACCCAGGGATATCACTCAGGCTGTTTCTGCAATCCTCTGCTTTGTGCTGTGGGCACCGGCAGCAGCTTTGGGAGCCCTGGAGGATCAGCCCCTCCGACGGCTGCTAAACCCGGAGAGTCCCCGGAGCTCCGGAGGTTTCAGGCACATCCAGAGACCTCCCTGATCTGCTCCGTGGGAAGAGATGCTGCAGGAGCCCTGACTTGCCCTGCAGTGAGGCCTACAACCACCACCCTCCACAGAGGAAGAAGCAGGGCAACATTTTGCAACCAAGGAGGACTTCTTTCTTCTCATTAATTATTCTTGTAACATATACACAAATTGTGAAAAGGAAGCTTAAATAAAGACACATAAAGCAAAGAAACAGGAACAGAGATACTCTTCTTGCAGGAAATGAAATGAGACACGTTGTGAGCAGCTCACGACCCCCTTTGAGTGCAGACCAGTCCGTCCCTTGGGCACACGAGGACAGACACCTGCCTCGCCAAGGAAACCGCGTTTGTTTTAGCTCCCGCTGTTTATTTCGCCCTGCGGTTTGGCAGACACAAGCGCCGGGAAAGCCGCGTCCGCGCAGCTGACGGACCAGGAACCCTGCGGAGAACCCTGCCCCCCCCAACACCGCCCGCACCAACGGCCGCGCGCAGGGCGGCCCTGCCCTTGCGTCCCCGCGGCGGCGGCGCCCCAGCTCGCCTCGGCCGGCCCGGCCGCAAGGCCTCTCGGGAGTTGAAGTCCTGCACCTGGTCCTCCTAGCGCGGGTTCGCCGCCTGCGGACTACTCGCCCCAGAGTGCCCCGCGCGGAGGGCCCGGCGCCCGGAAGCAGCCGCGGCGCCGGTGGCAGGGCGGCAGGTTCAAGTTGCCATAGCGGCGGGGGCGCGGTGCGGCGCGGCCGCCATCCCTGGGCAGCGGGAGCTGGGGCGCAGCGACCGCGCAGGAGGTGCAGCGGGGCCGGGTGAGCGGCAGCCCCGCGCGTGCCGGCGTGAGCGGGTGTAGGGGAGGCTGCGGGCTCGGCTCGCATGGTCCCCGCGAGCTGGGCTGGAGCGAGCGGGGCAGGTGCAGTCGCAGAGCGGCAACGATGCTGCTGGTGCCGAGGCCTGGCAAAGCAGGGACACCCTCCCGTGTCACCTTGCTGGGAAAGCTGCGGTGCAGCAGGAGCTACGTGGAAAGGGCCCCGGGAGCGTCCTGTGTCCCTATCTCCGGGGGCTGTAAAGTTTTGGGCCTGATTTTAAATACAAGTCTTCAAGCAAGACTTTAACACCCAGTTAGTTCCCTTGTGATGTATATTAGTCTATGTGGAGCTAAATTGAGTGTTTGAAAAATGGTCAGGTTTTGTCTATGACTTCAACTTCTGCTCCCTTGCTCCCTTGAGTTGGAGAAGCTGCTCCTGAAGTTTATCAGCTGTGCTTCATGTTTGTTTCACCCTGCATATCTCTAAGAAAGGAAATCCACAATGAAGCTGAAACAGACCTTTTCTTTTTTCTTTTTTTTTTTTT
This sequence comes from Crypturellus soui, assembly GCA_032275445.1. Classification (NCBI taxonomy): domain Eukaryota; kingdom Metazoa; phylum Chordata; class Aves; order Tinamiformes; family Tinamidae; genus Crypturellus; species Crypturellus soui. Next base: position 281,766 of record JAUBNY010000242.1, read on the forward strand.
TTAATTTAAGCAAGGAACATGTTGATTACTAATGTTTTCATTTCTGCAAGAAAAGCTGAAATTTGTTCAAGTGGACACAAACCCAGCAAAAGACCCCAAACTAGCAAGTGTCATGTCAGTTGTATAATCATGTGCTGAAATCAAACTAGGTTTATGGAAAAAAATGTTATTAAGCTCTTAAAAAATGTTATTAAGCAATTTAGCAAATACTCATCTAAAAGTGAAACTCTCATAGTTCCTTTAAAAATGCGGATGTTAACTTTTGTATGAAGCTAAACTTCTCCAACTTAAAAGTGCCTGCAGTTCCTTTTAGGTTGCTTGTTGGAACAAAGAAGAATGTTAATATAGCATCAGAAAGAATAGATAGGAAGTTTTCATCCAACAAAAAAGTCTTCCTGGGTCTAGTATTTTCTTTTATGTTTCCCTGTTTACTAGCATTCGTCACTACTTTGGCCAGTAAGTGTTGTAATAAGACAACTAGAATTTTTTTTTCCTCTCCGCTGTAAATCTCTATTTCACTTTTGTTTCATCTGGTGTTACAGCATTTCTTTATTTGGGACCATTATGGTTGAGACACTTCTCAAAACTGTTTTCAGCTACTTCTCTTGTGTGGAGCTGTGTGCAGATGCCCGCTTGCTTTTGAGTTGTTAAGAACTTAGTTCCCGTCAGCTGGGATATAATAAGTAACAAATATAGTATTCTACGAGGTTATGCCATTTGATACTGAAATGAGTTAAAACTTTTTCAATCATTTGAATATTCTTTCTTGTCTTACTGTTCTTATTTCTCTGTATATTTGGGTATCCTCAAAGAAGCTCACTTTCGTTAAGGTAAAACGGGTAATATTATAATTGACATTATTTTTTGATCTTTTATCTTCTAGAAAGAAATGTGAGAATAGAGTGAAACGAGTTATGCCTAATCTTTCACTTAGAACTACTTAATTCTTACTTAAGCTATCTAAATCGTATAATGTGAGCTAGTTTTCTAACCACTTAATGAGATAGTTCTGTACAGAGGTCAGAATACCTGATTAATACATAATACATGATTAATAAATCCAGTATATGCATTTTAGGCTTATTTGGGAGGAGGAGAGAAATAGTTGCTTCCTGTGGAATTCTGAAAGCAATTCTGAAGAATCTGATTTGCCAAAAAAAAAAAAAAAACCTATGACTTTGTATTTGAGATAAAATATAACAGTCATTGAATGTTAACCATTTGTTCAATGTTATGACCATTGAAATTAAATATATTTTAAATATAAAAATAGTAGTCTGGCAAAATTTGCAGGTGCCTGGAGCAAAGGTCCATGAACAGAGGAAGAGTAGACTCTTATGAATATGACGTGTCAGAGCTGAGTTTCTCTTAATAAGGCTCATCTTGTGTTACTTCTTAATATTGTCATTAGTAGGCATTTAAGGCATGCTTTACTTAATATTCTAAACAAATTTTCCACAAAATGCCTTAATCGCAAAGTCTGGAAATTCCAACTTGCTAAGCATGGAAAATGGTTGCTGATCCCAGCAACCATTATTGACTGAGTCACGAGCGATCATGCTGCCAGTCAGAGGTATTTTGATCAGACTGGAAGGGAAAACAGGCTGTGATTTTGGTGGGTTAGAGCAGGAAGAAATATTTTAGCCAAGAGAACTGACAGTGCAGTTACAGGAGAAATGAAAAGTTATGTTGATGGGCTGAAGGGCTGTAGAACCAGTGATATGAAACTTACTGGAAGGAAGTCATATTTCATGCTTGTACTTGTGCTCCATGTGCTAGAATATGGATCTTGCTGATGCCACGATGAAGTTCCCTTAAAGATCATGAGGAAAATGCAGTTTTCTGTAGTTAATAGTGGGAGGAAATTATTATTTCTTGGCAGGCACAGAATTATGGTAAATATGAAAATTATTATAGATTGTTAGCGGTAGCTGTGTCTTCTGTTTTTCTCTGCCTTGGAAAATACTGTATGCTTTGTTTTGCACTCCCAATGTTAATGTTTCCTCAGCTTCACTTTATACTTTTTGGTTGACTAGAGTGACAGGTACTGAACAGTGAATGCTGACTCTGACAGTCGGAATGTGCTTTAGAGAGATAAGGAAAGGGCAGATGGGATCAATTTATCGCTTCAGAAAACATCTCCCAGGATTATTGGTGTGCTTGAGCACAGGCATGATTATGGTGATTTATTCTCCTTTCATTTTCAAAAGATTTTTATCCAAGTGTGGGGGACACAAATTTACAACCTTTTAAAAATGAAATATAGAGGCTACTTGGTATTTTTGTAAAGTCTTGTATAAAGTACAGTATGTGAATTGGATCTGCTCCATGGTTTCTTTTGGAAACCTCTGTAATAATGGCAGCAAGAATGATTCCATTATACCATGGCTCTTTTGTGCTGAGTATCAGGCTGAAAGACATTCAGAGAAGTTTGCCAGTCTATTTCCTCTTCCCCAAAGCAGCCTCAAACCCTTTCTTCCAACAGGTGCTTCTTTTGCATCTTGATACAAGTCTTAATGATGGTTATTTTATGACCACTAGGCAATCTGCTTCTTTGCCTAACTGTTTAAAAAAAAATCTGTTGGCTATCTATTCAGTGTTGCGATCTTAATCAGTTATTGCTTTATTTTTATTTATTTATTTATTTATTTTTTAATTACAGCAGTCAGGACTGTTTGTTCTCGAGCTTTTAATGGTTTCCTTTTCCATGTCAGAAGACTGCTACCCACCTTTCTTTCCTCTACCCCCTTCTCAACATAGAATCATAGAATGCTTAAAGTAGGAAGGGACCTCTAGAGGTCATCTAGTCCAACCCCCCTGCACACACAGCATCTCTTAGAGCATGTCCAAGTGGGTTTTGAAGATCTCCAGAGAAGGAGACTCCACAATCTCTCTGCGCAGGTCCCCTCTCAGCCTTCTCTTCTCCAGGCTGAACA
>JAUBNY010000242.1:284801-320298 GCA_032275445.1 Crypturellus soui
GGAGCACTCTGTGCCTTCATCCAGGTCACTGATGAATAAATTGAACAGGACTGGACCGAGGACTGACCCCTGGGGGATACCGCTCACCACAGACCTCCAACTAGACTCCGCACCGCTGATCACCCCGCTCTGAGCTCTGCCATCCAGCCAATTTCCAATCCACCTCACCGACCACTCATCCATCCCACACCTCTGGAGCTTGTCTAGGAGGATGTTGTTAGGGACGATGTCAAAAGCCTTGAAATCCCATTCTTTTCTCCCAAACTATATTTTTCTGTATATCAAAAAACATCTTTGAATTCTAGTCATCTGAATTGCCCTGTGCTAAATGCAGTAAATCGGGTTATGTTGAATCAACATTAGATATAAATTGTGGAATGTTGTTTCTTTTTTAAAAACAGCTTTATCTTTATGCTTCTTGTATGGTCTTAGCTTTTTCTTTCTAGAACATGACCCAGTTGATTCATATTTTATTTTGGATCTACTACAGCTCCCACTATTACTTTTTCCACCCCCCGCCATGTTCCCCATACAAACATACCTTTCTAAGCTGGATGAATAGTGTTAGCTGCAGATTTGATAAACATTAAATCCTGTTATCAAGTCACTTAATGAAAAGAGTTATTGCAATCACTCTAGGTTTTCACTTGTTACTTCTCTCCAATTTGACATTTAATAGCTCTCAACTCCTTTGTGAATTTTGATAGTCAATTTTGCTTCCATTTTATGAAAACTTGATCTATGTCATGTATTCTTTGCTTACCTTTGTAAATGTTCTAAGTGTGTTTAAAGTTTTTAAATAAAAGATTGCCTCAACTGCTCATTTCCTGTTAGTAAATTTTGTTACTTATTATCAAAGCAACTCTTATGTATTTGGCATAAAACGATACATTGCATTATTGGAGAACGTACTTTTCTGGAGCCTTAAAAAGACTTAGAGGTTTCTTTTTTTTTCTTTTCTTTTTTTTTTTTTTTTCCCTGTAATGTATTGAAATTAAGATGGTTAGCCTATGATTTTCTGCCCCCGGTTTTTCATACTGTACAAGTCAGACTGTTTGGTTATGGTCAGCATTTAAGACTCATTGCTCTTTCTGATCTTCCTGCTTAGATTTCAAGATACCAATGGCAGAGTCATCTAGTGATTCAGACAACTTTCTTAAGGGTCGAGTAGGAAGGCGGCCGCCTTTGAGGGCAACTCACAACAGAGCTTGGAACCACGGTGCTGAAGAAGTTACAGAAAAGATCCACACTTTAGCAAGCACTTTACAGGTTGTATTAAGAATGTGTATAGTGTTTGAGTGTCCATAGTATTTTCACTTCTGAAGTTTTGTAAGGTACTGTAGTGATGGGAAACTTTGCTTTTTGTGCAAGCACAAAAGGATTTGGGATGTTGATTGTACTGTGTCTGAACTAAAAGTAGGTGGTCTCCTTGCTCACAATACTACCTGAAGTTTAGATAACTTCTAGGTGTGGAATAGCACAGGAACAAGTAATATTTTGTAAATTTGTGCCATTTTAGTTTGAACAGCACAAGTGTGAGCTCAAGTTTACAAGTTTACACTATTTTATTTTATATTTTTTTAATGGGAGAAGAAAAAAATTCACATGCAATGCTACATTTACTCTTTAAATATATTGGCTGGAAAATAATCATCAAGCTAAAGAAGAGATGGTATAGTAAAAATTCTTGAGAGCTGCTTTTTTGGCTTTTGCCAAAATGCTGTTTGTGTCTTACCTCTTTCTAGGTGCTGTTCTGAAACTCTGATTTTAAGCAAATTCCTTTTTGTGGGCTGTTTTTCAGCCAGGTCTGCCACATGATGCAGCACTTTGTCTGGCCTCGAAAGGAGAAGGAAAGACAGTATGGAAGGGAAGGACTGCAGTGTTGAGATGTCTAGAGCTGTCATGAAAATGCTGCTGTAGAAATTGAATCTATTAATTCTCAGTTTTCCTTCTTGCAAGTATTGGTATTTATTTTAAGGTCTTAGATTATAATTTTTTTTTTCTACAAGGTATCTGAAACTTTCCAAATCTTTTGTCTGAAGCTGGAATATTACTGTTGTATTGCAAAGGATAGCGTTTTTTTTCCTTTAGAGGCACTTTCCATCTTCAGGATTACTTTAATAGGATTTGGAATGTCCAGCCTTTTTTTTAAAGACTTGTCTCTTTTGACTTTTCCTCCATTTCTTTCTCAAGGATACCAACAGAAATCTGAAACATGTTGACTATATGCTAGGACAATACAGAGAATACAACAAGGAACAAACCGAAGCCATAGCAACTGTGAGCAACTTTCATTGTCTTTAACTTTTTTAAGTCTTTTTTTAAATGATGTTCATAATTAAAAATTTGTTAGCAATGGGTAATTTATATCATGAGAATGGAATGTCAAGTACAACGTGCATTAGTAAAATAGAGTATCAGGCAACAGGTTTCTTTTTCATAAATAGATCATAATAAGATAAAGTCTTAATTGCAGTGGCTAATTGTATTGTCTGATCTTCTATTCTACAGTACATTTTCAATCTGCTAACCAGCTTTGTCTAGATTTAAGGAGGGATAAAAATCTCATAAATTAGGGTTCTACAAATTCAAAAATAGGTGGCAACATAGAGAACTGAATCAGTGCCCCCAGGGTTAGAAAAAAATTATAACTTGTCTGTAAACAAAGTAGGGCAGGTATTGCCTTGAAACAGTTAGATAAGACCTGCTAAACTTGTGGAATTTCTGTTGGGTATAGAAACAATTTAAGGTCAACAGTTTTTAACTCCTGAGTTTAAATGCAGTTCGGTGTCATTATTCCCAAAATAATAGTCTATAAATCATCCAGATGAGTGTGACTTCACTCAAAAATTTTTTGACCTGTGTCTGCTCTTTGTCAGGTAGGTGGCCTTTGATTATGTCACAGATTGAGGAGAAATATGAAAACTTTACTCATTTCCTGCTTGAGCTTTAAGTATTCGAATAGAATCCATCTTATAAATCATTCTCAGAGCTCTGCACCAGGAATTTTATAGCTTTTTAAGTGCAAAAACAAGGATGGAAAAGGAACAGAACAAGCAAACATGTTTATATTATGTAAGCCACCTGTGGACCAGTGTTGTTCTAAGAGCACCTTTTCCCTGAATATCTTCATAGCCATTAATTCTTCTGGAAAATGTTGCTTAAATTCGGAAAGCTAGGAAACTGACAATATCTATCTAAAGATATATATCCATGTCATTAAGATTTTCAAAATAAAAATCTGCTATGACATAATTTTTAATGTCAGTTGCAAATGCAGGAGGAATAGTATTAAATTAAAAACAATCTCTTTAGAAGCTGACTTTGCATATCTTAGAAATTTATCCAAGTACTCAGATGTACAAGAATTATAGCTTGAATGCTACATATGTGTATATATAACTGTTGCAGGGGAGTATTTGAATTCAAAATTAGCTGTATTTAAATCCAAAATAATCATAAAGTCTTCTATTGCCAGCTTTTGCTTGAAATTTCTTTGAGATTGAAGATACTTTATCTGATGCTTATTTGTGTGCCTATTTTAGGTGAGAGAAAAGTGAGGTTTACTGATTTAGCATTTCTTGGCATTTACACTTACCATATATAATAATAATGGAAGTTGGGTTTGAGAAGGAAAAAGAAACATAAATGCCCATTACTTTTTTAAGGGCAAATCTAACATAAAATCACTGCTTTGACTTGACAAAAGGAGATGTTATTTTCTACTTGTTGACTGAAGCCAGTGCAACATAATGCAATATGCTTATTAAAAGCTTTCTGTTGTATGGGTGTGATAAAATAATCAATAAAGAAATTGACCAGTGGTGCTAATGGGGCCTCGGATAACTTGTGTTTGCTGTTTGAGAACACAGGGCCGCATACTGTGATATTTTAGCAAGGCTGTGTGGATATGCTCAGACTTCACTGTTATACACCACTGTTAAAGTTCATCTGTTTGTTAAAATAAGAGGAAATAATAATGTTCTTAAAACAACAGTATAGATTTTTGTGAGGGAGCATTACTGGGTTAAACTGTGAAGTTTTTTGATAAAGAAAAAGTGTGAGTTGTTGATGGTCCCTTCAGTTACAAAAGATCTGACCTGATCTTTCTTTACTGGAGAAGTTGAGATCAGTTTAAAACCAAAACTTCAAAACTGAGAAGTGGTCAACCTCAATGGAATGAAATGATACCTCTGAGAACCTGAAGGGCCTTTTCTTTAATTAAATGGTATTAACTTCCTAAGAACAGCTGGACAATACCATCTGCTGTAACTTTAAAAGGACTAAAGTGCACTTAAATATCAGTCATTGCCCTGAAAGGATTTTGATTGTAAAATAATTTAGGAAAAATATTATTCATTTGTATTCAGTACATATATCTTGACTGGAATAGTGTTTTCTCTTGTTTGGTAACTTATTCTGAATATGCAGAAAGCTCAGAAATGCTCGTGTTCTCTTTGTCCAGTTGGTGAGTCCTTCTCTATCTGTAGTACAATGCAAGTGAGTCGGGGGGAAAAATAAATCTTACTCTTCTCCTTTATTCCCTAACTTGCCAGAATTTATTGCATGTATTTCATGGTAGCGTTTCTGTGAAAAGTCAACTTTTATTAACAACCTGCTTGATGGAATAGCACATTTGAAAAATGTAGAGCCATAACTGAGATGGCAGGAGCTGGAAGAGTATTGAAGGACCCTAATTGAATCTCAGAACAACTAACTGAGCTTTAAGGGAGAAATGAAAAACACAGAATAGGAGGAGGGAGTAGGCGGCTTTAATTTGGCAAGTTTTAAAGATTTTTTTTTTGTTTGTTTTGTTTTGTTTTTTTTTGTTGACAACAGTCTTTCTCCTAAATAAGTAGAAATAGGAATAAGAAAATGGAAAGGACCAAAATATTAGGTACTTTTTTGATAGAGGTTATACAGTTTATAGGTAAGCAGATGAACTCAATTATGAAGTGATTGTCTGTATGTGAGAGTATGTTTTTATCTTTTATACTATCATTAGCCTCTCTTCTGTAAATACTTTGAAGAACTGTTATTTTAAGAAAACAGATATCTGTGTAGTATAAAAATGTTAATAAAAGTATGACTTTAAAAATATTTTTTGTCATTGCTTTGTTCTAAGAAACTGAAGCATAAGACTATTGATTCTTAACACTGTTATGGTACTTTTAAGAAAGTGATCTGTCTAGGCATCTGGTTTCATGTAGAGAATATGAATATTAGCAATATGAAGCTAGAACACACAACCTCAGCGCTGTTTGCTTAATTCACTTTTTAATTCAGCATCATTAGATATGCAAGATAGGTCTTTGTCAGAGTGTGATTAGGTTTGAAATCTGAGTTCTTGCTGTTCCTTCCATTATCCTAGAGCACTTTTTAAGATTATTTTAAGGCTTATTTTTTGTAACACAAAAGTTATTTTTAAATTTTTGTTAAACATATTCATTGCTGTAATTTTTTTCCTCAAATAGTTTGTCTTTTTGAGAAAGCATTAGAACATCCTAAATTATTCTGATTTGAGATTTTTATTAAGATAATTAACTTGTTTGAGCAATACAGTATAATAACAAGAATGTATGCATACTTGAAAAGGTTCAGAAAAGATTTAAAACAATATTTTAAGCCTTGAAAAAATTATAATTCTGCAAGAATAAAGTGACAAATTAACTGCTGTAGAGATGTATCTGTTAAGTTGAGGACAGATGATCTACATGTTATGTATGTGGGGAGTGAAGGTAACAAAAACCTACAACTAAGAACCTAGGTTAGCAAATGCAAATAAAAAAATAATGTGAAGGAGAACTAGTTTAGGAGTATAATTAGGTCTTTTTGGACTCTTAAGTCGGGAATGGCTGCATTCTTTTAGAAGGTATAATTGTGCAAATAGGTTTTGATGTACAATCACAGTATGTACAGTGAAATTCTGTAGGTTATATTGGTAGGTAGGGCTGTTTTGAATTAACTAAATTCCAGATCTTTGAAGTTACTTTCTTGATTTTGCGGGGATGTTTTTTGCAATTGCTGGTAACTGCTTATTTATTTTGTCCTGGTGTATTGTGATGCTGAGGCTTCCACTCTTAGTAAAACTGTAAATTTGTAATTTCTCCTCAGCTAAAAGAAACACTAGAACAGTCCATAGGCCAATTAAGGAGCCAGCGGTTATCTCGAAACTCTGGAATAAGAAGTGCTTCTCTTTCAAGCTTATACGCTAGTGATCTGGATGGTGAAGCAGTTTCAGGTAAAATACTCAAGATGTTACAGTGTACTTAAATTACAATAACAATACAGCATAATTTAAGAAACTTTAAAGAAATCATTTATGTAAAGATACTGACATGAAAAGCTATTGCAAATTACTTTAAAGAAAAAAAGACATTTTGTGAATAAAAGCACTTTGCCTCCTGCATATATTGTGATATGTATGCTACAAAGTTCAGTTTGAAGGGTGGTACAATTTATGAAGTTTGCTTCACAGCAAAGAGGAAAAAAGTGTAAGATTATAGGCACATGGGTGAAATTTGACAAGACTGAGGAAAAAGATTACAGAAATAGTAGGTGTTTCTTCTACTCCTTTCTGAAAATAATTTTTAAAATTATTTATTTTTTAGAAAAAAAGGTTGGTTTCGGGAATATTCCTCTGTAGCATTCATGTGTTCTAGTCAAAAGATGTGCAACTTTTTTAGTGCCATAGCTGTGTGAAAGTACAAATCACATAAACAGTATTAGATTCATGTGGAGGAAAGGCTATTGCTTGGGCAGTTTGAAGAACAAAATCCCTGTGTTGCCTTTAATGTTGGAAAGATCAGAGACAAGTTTTTCCTAAAGCAGAAGTAAAAATTTCCCTTATGAAATGTTGCCTTCCTACTTTTTCTTTTTTTATCTCTTATCTTAAAGGGAATCATCACTTCATGCCTACTTCTCCTCTCAGGGATTATGGAGATTTACAGGGCAATAGACATCGAAGGTCTAGATCTGCAAGTGTTCGGTTTGTCAACGGTGCAGATAATTTGGTCCAGGTACAGTGTACTAAGAGGAATTCCTTTGCCCTGTAGGCATGTGGTCATGAGCCTCTTCTCTTTTACATCAGAGGGATTTATTCTGATGATGAAGCTAAGAATGTTTTGGCTTTGAAGTGTGATTCCTGTGTTATGTGTCATGCCATTCTTCATTATGAAACTAGTGGATACCAGAAGTGACTATCTGAAGTTTAATAAAAGAAGTGAATGGTAGAATCAAAAGCAATATCTGAAAATAATATCTATACTCTTTAGGCCATGTAAAGAAAAGAATATTAATCTCTGTATATTTAATTAGGGTTCATCTCCCTACGCTGAAATTCTATGTGGAATTTTATATGGTGATGTATTTTTGTCATTTACTCTCTCAGGATCTCATTGCTTTTGCCATCTTACTTCAGCGTAACCAGGGTTGATCTTGAGGCAGTTAGTTTCCCATCTTAACTCTAGGTTAGACCTGTGAGTAGAATGATTTGCCCTTGATCTTCAGATGGACCAGGTGAGGAGGAGGAGGATGTGCATGGCACTAGCATTTCTCAGAACCTTAACCCATGTCTACTTGCTTACTTTTCAGAAAATATAAAATTGTCTTAATGGGTAAGATTATAGACTTTCTATATCCTAGAGATAGTGTTAATGTCGGTATCTGCTTTTGCTCTTTCAGACAGAGCGGCTAGACCTACTTGAATAAACCTGTCTATTTTTCTGCAAGAGTGTTTTTGTGCTCCTTTTTTTCCAGGACAAATGTATAATGACTAATGCTAAAGCAACTGTTCATAGGATTTTCATATTAACTTTAATACTTTAAAAGATAAAGTGTTTATGGTATGTATATGCATTTTTGTTGGAAATGTCATAGAAATTCTTAAGTTATGTACTTTAATTTACAGCTGCATTCTTTCCACCAATCTCTTCGAGATCTTAGTAGTGAACAAGTTCGCCTAGGAGATGACATCAGTCGGGAGCTTTCAAGAAGAAACCGGTATGATATATTATATAATATATATAACATATATAATATATTATAATATATTACTCTATGTGCTTCTAAATAATTCTAAGACTTCTTTGTTCTTTTGTATTTTAAAAAAAAAGTTGAGGAGAGTGAAGATTGGACAACATGTAGATGAAGTCAGTGCCAACATTTGCTTGTTCCATGTGATCTCATACAGTATTTATGGATGCAAATAATGCCCATCAGTTTGTATCATATATGTGTCTGTAAACAAGTTCATAATTTTGTACTTGTTAACCTGATGCCTAGCTTTCCAAGATAGATGCTTCATTATCTTCCCTTAAAGAATGGGTATGCTTTTTATCATGTTTTTGCCTCTTGAGGCTAATCTTTAATTATTCTAGAAAGTTACAGGCAGTGCATGTTAGAAGACATTGCTGTAGCCTAAAAGTCCAAGACATTTTTGATATTTGGTTTGTGCACTTTGGAGTGTTCATTTCAAGTCTTACCTGTATTTTCCCCTGAAGGACTGATGCAGAAATGAGAAAGACTCTAGCAGAGTTGTCTGAAAAGCTCACTGAGGCCCAAAGACAAGAAACTGTGAGTTAAAATAATCTTAAAAAAAGTGATATATATTTAGTATTTAAAGGAATATTTGTAATGAGTTTTGCTAATAGGTATCACTTTCTTTTTATATATATTATATTGTTTTGTTGATTTCATTGCAGGAGGGTGAATATCCAACAAGTTTCATTTTTCAGATGGTTGTTTGAAGTACAAATGTTTTAAAAATGTGTAACTTTCTGTTTCAAATGGGTGTTCTTTGAAGAAGGCCGATCTTTAACTTGAAACAGTGGTTTATCATTTCAACAAGAGAACTTTTGAAAGATGCAAGATAGTTTTTCACAGTGTTTGTCATTTAAGAAAGAAATTTCCTATTTGAGTGTCAGTCTTCATGTAGAGTCTTGCTTTAGAAACAGCAGAAGTTGTAAATTTAGGGGGCAGAAAATTTAGATGAAATTTTTCACTTGTCAGACTTCAGGCCAGAGGATATAATCTCTTTATAGCAATTATGGGTTTAATATGGTAGAATTTGTCAGTGAAGGAAGATTGCCTCTTCAACATTCTAGGAAAAATGTAACAGGCTGTCCCCATTGGAACATTAGCTCTACTTTTCCCTAATAGCCCACAGGGATAGATGATGTTACTCTGATAAAGAATTCTCAGATATTTGTGAAACTCAGTTTTCCTTGTTATAGGCTGCTTTTTCAGTGTGCATTTTTTTGATCCCTTATGTAATAGGAAATCAGCAAGCTCAATAAGTTTTAACCTAGGTGATTTTCAAGAAAAGAGATGCTGTAGCTGACTTCAGTACAACTGCTCAGTGCAATTGCTAAGTCTGCTAGTGTCGAGAGGATCTGTGCAAACAGAATTGGTATTGGTAACAATTACATTATTGTATTAAAGATCTTGAGAAATAGTTTAGTATCAATACATACAGTTTCAGGTCAAGATGAGCTGCCTAAGAAACTGAGGACACAGAAGACTTGCCCTGAAAATTTAGCATTATCATAGATATCACATTAGCATATACATAAAACATAACCTCCAATCTAATTAATCAGGAATTTCATATAGAATTTCTGCCTCCTGCCTGTCCAAGAAACTGACTCTTTTTCAAAACCTAATCTACGATTATGTTGGTGAAGCATGAAGCAAAAGAGAGATTTAGTTTGGATGCTGAGGGAAAAAATTATTGCAGTGGGAACTACAGCAAAGAATGGGATTAGAGTGCCTGTGGAAACTGTAGTCTGTTACTGTAGAATTTTAAAATCCTTTATTGACTCTTGGTCTTTAGAAATTTTTCTAAAGAGATTCCTTACTTCAGAATTGATTTCTTATAGATGAAGGAGAGTTCTGTAGGAGACAATATTTTTTTCTGAAGTTCCTCATAAGAAATTGTGCAGAAATGTTTTTCCTCACTGCCTTTATTAATTTCAGTTCAGAAACACCCCACATCACCATCCTTCACTCATGATAAAATAGGTAATAACAAGAAAGGCAACAGAAATCTATTGAAATAGACTTCAGTCAGCAGGATTGGTGTACCAGAAATAACAGCGGAAAGCTGGAGAAAAATTCAAGAAACAGGATACTGCTTTTTGCAGATTAAGCATCCAGCATCTTCTACAGGATTATATTTAGTTGCATGACCTACATGTTTCCCTGTTTTTGAGTGGGACATTCTTTTTTTCTGTGCTTAATTGGGCTGTGTGGGAAGGAAGAATTTCATCCAGTCTAATCCATTTTCGCATATTTTTGCTGCTACTTGAAAGCCTAATACAAAGGCACAGCTCTTAGTGTTGTGATTATCATTCAGATACTGTATGCTCTAAAAAGACATCCATATATCACATTCTAATATGCAGTGAATGCAGTAATTTAGAGTTAGCATTTTATCTGCAGTGTAGGACCTCAGAATATGCTGCACTATTATTCAGTGAATCATTTGTCTACACCTGGATGTCTTTTGATAAGATCCGGAGGACAAGATATATGCTGTTATGATAGGAGTGTTGCCCTGAATCATTTGGCAGGAAGCAAGAGAACTGAGTTCTGGGGTCTGTTTTGCATATACCAGTTAACTCATTAACAAAACAAAACAAAAAGTTGAAAAATGTTGGGAAATGAGGTGGGTAAAATATTTCCAGTTTGGAAGTGATGTGAATATATTATAGTAATGACTTCAAGTAAATTGCATTAAAAGATGTGAAGAAGATAAAAAGTTAGCTGATGTAATTTCACAAGGTAAAAAGGGGTCCTTCCAAATGTTACCATAAAATGATAAAAGTAGAAAGCCTGTAAACCTTTTCAGCATAGAAAAAAAAATATTTTCAGAGAAAATGTCAGAGGAATGACCTCAGATTTGGAGGGCCCTGCTAATCCAAAGTATAAATAACTTGGAAAATACTTAGTGAAATGATCCAACTTGTAATAATGTAATGATGCTAAATTACCCAAAGTGGAAAGGTAAGTTTACTGTGTTCCAGGACATTTTATTGTTAAACAGGACATAAATGCAATGTAACAGCTTTTCTGGAGAATGCACAGAAACCTGTGAAGGATGGTGCTTAGTTCTATAGCGAAGTACAGCATAATAAAGCTTGGTTTGCTAGAGACTTGCATGCTCTGTGCCTCCCTACCATACGAATGCTTTGAGATTTCTGCAAGAAAAATTCTGCTGCCCAAGAACTTCCATGTTCTTCCCATATCTAATGGGAAACCTTTTCAAACTGACGTGTTTTTTCATAAAAACAAAAGGACTGTTACATTCTTTACATCTGATGCCTTGTCCTGGTGAGGCCGAGTATAAATGTATTCTTAATTATGATTCGGTTGCTACGTAACTGTGTTACTCTTGTTAAACTTCTGTATCTGCACACGTGCCTTGTGTTTACTCCGTAGTAGGAACACAGTGATAAAAGTAGTGGATGCAGAATGAGAACTGGTTCTCCACCATGCACATCTGAAACTAGCAGTTAAAAGCTGTTTGTATTTTTCTATCTTTCTATCAGTAAGCTTTATATGGGGCAGGGAGAAGGAGATTGTAGTTGTATTCGTTGCTAAATATCTTCTGGTTAAAGGAAAAAAATGCAAACTTGTATTGAATCTATGGTCAGTTAGTTATTGCAATAATTTAGCAGCAGCAAAATGCAATGTAATGTTTTGGAGGAGTAAATACAAATTCAATTTTAAATGCAGAGTAAAATTTAGCTGTCTTAATTTTCATTTGAAATGTTCTGTTAATAGCTTACTTATTTTGATCTACAAATCTTGTTTGATCTTCATTAGGAAAATGATTTAACTTTACAAAGTAGCAATTAATTGCTAAAAGCAAGACATGAAGCAAAGCTAAATAAATCTATTGGAGCTCTTCAAAAGATATTCTATTTTTAATCTTCCTTTTTTGCTGGTCAACTAGTTACTTCCTTTGTGAAATTATCAAGTTATTTTTCTAATTAAACGGGCATAGAAGTTTAGGATATATATAATTTCTATTTCTTTCTAAATTGCACTTAAAAGAATCAAGACTCATGTCAATGTCAATCCACCAGTCCATCCACCCAGATTACATCCCTACCTAATAGTTTCTGAAAGTCGTATTTTCCACTAAATAGGAAGATAGTATTAAGAATTTTAATTTTTACAAGTTGAATGAGAATTGATGGCTTGAGAGATAACTACAAAGGAGTGTGTCCCTGCTGAAGGATGAGGGAAGAAGTACTGGGCTGTTCTGCCTGGCCCATCTGGCTCACTGTTCTTACTGCCTTGGTGGTATGGGAGGGCATGGCTAAATATGACCTTTTGGGGTTGCAGATTTGTATTTTTAAGGGGAAAAAAAAAGTAAAATCTGTATTAGAGCAGGCTTCGTTCCATTGTACAAGAAATAATTTGTTTAGGGTGGGCAGCTGGCCCATCAATCTTCATGTTTTATTCCATGAGAGGACAAAGATATGGGTTAGGGTGTTTTTTGTTTTTTAAGATGTCATTGTTTTCAGTGGTCAAGTGAGGGTTGTGAACAGGAAACTGTTATTTAAAGCACTACTCTAATAATTACACTGCTTTCAAGTGATTGTTCAAAATCTTTTATTTTAAAATAGAGAGAAAGGATGTATAAATATTTTTTTTGTTCATCTCTGCCTTTTAATTATGGCCTTTTAATTTGTTGCCCACGAGAGGGAGCTATCTGCTAGCGTCTTCAAATGCAATGACAAAGCAACTCTGGTTTCAGCTGCAGGTTGAATTACTGTGTTTTCATCTGAATTGCTTTAACAAATGACTTATTTGTATTAGTTTGCATATTCATTTACAAAATATTGGGGAAAACGTCTTAACATGAGTCAGTTATTTTATGATAGTCATCCTTGTGTACTTAGCTCTCACTTGCTACTTTTCGCTAACAAATATCCAAGTCTGAAGGAGACAAATGTTCACCTATTTTACTGGCTAGAAATATGAAAGGAGTGACTTTTTGTATATCAGGACAGTACCTCAGGCTAGACTGCAACCAAGTAGAGTAAGACTTACTGGGAATATTTAACACTTGGTTATAATCAATCACTATAAAGAAAAATATGGATATGCTTGAAGGATATTGTTGAATAGGATATCTTTCCTATTCTACTACTTTTGGAAGTAGTTAGTTTCTATCCAATTCTAAATTTTATTTCATAAAATAGAAGTTGTATTTTCCCTTCTTTCTGACTCATACTCTCTTTATCTGTTTCCTCAGAGGAGTTTAAGTATGTTTTAAAAGGCACTGATTTCCTTCAGGCTTTTTTATTTTATTTTTCTTTTTTTTTTTCTTTTCAAGGTGTCAGAACGAGTAGAGAGAAGACTTCAGGAGATAGAACAAGAAATGCGTTCAGAACGACAGCTTGTAGAAAGGCGCCAAGACCAATTGGGACAAATGTCTGTTCAATTGCAAGAGGTATGCAAATAAAGACTTCCCCTGATTTTCAAATTAAATTAGGACCTTGCTGTGTTTATGAACCCATTCCTATGAAACAAGCGAAATACTTGTATTTTGGTGCATTCTTTCAACTGTATCAACTCACTTTGGATTTTGATACCAGGTGATAGCAAGAACAGTCTCTGTTACTCGTGATACTGTCAAAAAATTATGTCTTTAGCTGGACTTTTTTTTTTTTTAATTTGAAACATTTCATATTTTAAAATGTAAAATTCACAATGAACAATATATTTTTAATCAATTTTGACTAGCAATCAAGTGCACTGGATTGGACAGCCAGCCTTTGAGTTCTTATTGAAGAGTTTCATTTAAAGCAAATTATCTGATGAAGTATACCGTCTGGGGTAAAAATATGAAAGTTCATATTAGGAAAGAAAATTGAAGATAACTTTCTATTATTAATTTTTTTCCTGCTTACTTTAGAAATTATATGACTATACTGCTATTTGGAAAATCTGTGAGTCTCAAAATATTGTAGCCTTTTATTAACTGTTTTAGAGATGACATTACCAATCATATCTTAATCTGATCTATAGAAGGCTATATGTGAGAAGATATGTGCAATTCCATATTTTGAATTGTTAATATTAGTTACAACCCTATGCTCTTTAGATCTTTGCCAGTGTGTGTTGTGCAGTGGTATTGGGTATTAATTTAGAGTTATATTTCATCCAAGATGATCAACTATTCAAAGAGGTAATAGCTGAGATGAGAATATACTCTCTTAGTACAGATAAAAGTAATGTTTATCAAAGGACTTCTACTTATATCTCAGAAATAGTGTTGCATTCCTCCCCTCACTGCAACTCCATCCTTCTCTCCTGTCTCCCTCCCCCTCTACCCCAAAACCAAAATTCTAGTGGCTGAGAAGAACTGGAATGTTTCATTACAGATTTCAGAAAATGCCTTATTGACCATGAATTTCTTAGAAACAGATCTTAATATGCCTACTTTCACTTCTAAATGAATCTGTTGGACCTTAAGTCCAATAGAGGGGTGTTAGTGAAAGGAATTGGCCTGATTTGATATTATCTGCAGACTGAAAATAACTTTTTTTACTTTTAAAGAAATAATGACTTCTACTTGTAAAGATAGATGGATATTGGGATTAATGATTTCCTGAAAATAAGTATTTTTTTTTAAATTGAATGAGGTCAAGTGTATTTCAAAAGCTTTCATATTATTGTGCTTTGAGTTATGAGCTCTCATGCATGGGCTGGATACTTTTATTTTTTCCCTCATTCTTCTAGCAGCTCACCTTTTGTATTTTGTACAAAATTTAGGACTGATCTACTCCTGATTTAAAAAAATAAAACAACTCTCAATTGGGTGTAACAGATTGTGTTATTGAGCACCTTTTTTTTCTTGTATGCAATGAAACAAGTGACTTGATTCAAAATGGTGACCTAAATACGTATAAGTGACATTATTCATTGAATGAAACTGTTGACAAGGTTTGTCATTCAAACAGATCTGTTTCCAGGCTGAGCACTAATTGGCTTGTCGATTTGTTCATTGTTCACTGTGGGAGCTTGCTTACCTGACTGCCTTATAACTGATATCTGGAGAGCATCAGCTTCTTAACACAATATATGTTTGCTGTTTTTTTATTTTTATTTTTATTTTATTTTTTCTCTTATTGCTTGGAAGTATTGATACTTCTATGAAACTCAGCTGATCACAAAAGTTTGCAGGTATCTCATTAGTCCACTCATATGAACTCTCATGAGATGCAGCAAATGAGATTGAGGACCTGCTTCCCAACGGGATGGATCTCCTCATTCTATATAACAACACAAATGTACACTCGCCCAAAGATTATTGGTGGACATCTGCGTTCATTAAGAATAATTTCACCTTGGATCAATATGGGCATAGGTTAGCTGCATTTCCCTGATGCTTGGCTTTTTGATCAGCTGCTTCCTTTGTGGTGCTTCTGTCTGGCATCAAGTATCAAAAACATCTGAAGCAGCAGCAATCTGCTTCCAGTAAATGAGGTGTCCTTTATTGGTGAAGTGGGAATGTTTAGGGATAAAGCATGGAATCCAAGTCAGTGAACTGTAATATTTGTGCTGGTCCTGTGCAGGAAAGCTTGGAGGTGGTGGTAGCAAGTGAGTTTCATTTTGTAAAAAGAATATTGCAACAGAATTTTACTTGTCACTAATACAATTTATTTGAGTCATGATACTTGCCAACTTCCTATTCTTTTTTTTTTTTTTTTTTTTCCTTTATCCTCTTCTGGAGATTACTCTCTCAATTCTGGGATTGAGTGTTGATGAGGTCCCTCATTTATAGAGAAGAAATGTTTAGGGGAGAGGGAAGTGTCTCCTATGCTACATCCTGTCTGTTACTCATACTGATTATGTCTGTTACTCTGTTACTGAGCTAGCTATTCATTAGGACAGAGAGCTTTCAATTTGAGAGTTTAAAGTGTGAAATGCATATGGATAATATGTAGCGAGGAAGGTATCAGCAAATCTCTATTGCAGATAAATGTTGACAAGGTTATAGTATAGATTTCTATAGCCTAAGTTACTGCTGAAGAAATAATTCATCAACATTGTTCTTAAATGTTATATGCTCTTTTCCGTGCCCTAGTGAAAAGAACGGAAATATCTAAAGTTTTTTGCTGAAATAGTTATTTGTGTGAAACATTTCTATATAAAGCTTTTACTTTGGTATGCCTCTTCCTCTCCTTTGTACTTTTAATTATGAGTGAGATGGACTTTTAGCTCCTTCTGTGGCCTCCGTCCTGTGGTGATCATTGTGTAGATTAAATGTCTCTTTCTGCCCTCTTTTATTTCTCTAAGATGTTTCTCAAGTAACATTACTGGAAGAATGGCAGGGTTTGGACTGAACTGTGAAATCCCATCATTTAATAGGGCTTGAATGATTTATGAAGGAGTTTTATTTAAACAAGTTGTGGCTATTTAATGAGGCAATTGTTTCATTGGTTTGCCAGTTACACTTTTCAAATCAAAAGCAAATTTACTCTTTGCATCAGCATTTTTTTTTGTTTCTCTCCAATCTTGTGAAGTTTAAATGAGAATAGTTATAATTTTAAAGGAAAGCGCAGTGCCCGTAAGTGACCACTACTTGTCAGTATTTTACCGTCCTAGGAGAATCATTCTCATAATCTGTAACTACTAAATCATACATTTTCACTATTATCATCATAGATGGATATTAAAGCAAGATAACGTCTGGTTATATACTAACTGTGAAATATACTGAGAATTTGGCATGTGAAATTTTGCATCTTTTAGCATCAAATTATGTGTTACTATTCTAAATCAGTAGTCTGTGTTGCATCTAACCGGAAACATAAAAATATACAGAAAAGTATTTTGGTTGTTGGAATTAGTGTGTATTTTTAGAATATTTAAACCTTATCTAGTCATGAAACAAACTTGAAACTAGTGTAAATTGTGCATGTTCGCTTATTTTCATATCATTGTTGCAAATCTGTGTCTGATTAGAGGAAAATAACGCACTCGGTATTTTGTTTCACAATGTTATGAATCTGCACATATGGATTGGTTAGAGAATCTGACAGTTGTTTTAATTGGACAAGAAATGAATCCCCTTATAGTTTTATTTTGCACCTGAAGACACCTTCCACAGTGTTGTTATTATTATTATTTATGTTTATATACCCAACTTCTAAAGGAAGGTGAATTATTATTGATAAAAATGACTTATGTATCCTGATAGTTTTGCTAGCCTTGGATTTTGGTGAAATGAGTGCGACTGTTCATTCTTTGCACAGTTTAGGCAAACAGAAATGTTGTTAGAGAATGTCTTGAACCCCATATCTTCATCAAGGCAGTTACTATAGTAATGTCTTTAGCTGTTAATTTTGGCAGACCAGGAAGCATTTTTTGATTTTTCTATGTGCAACTGATACCCAGATTGCATCAGTTCCCTACTACACACGCTGTGTTTTGCTCTCACTTTGGCTTAGGATATGGCCAGGTCTCATTTATATTTGTCTCTGAAATATCTTTAGATGACTGGTTTGTCTAGGTAATACAACTGGACTCATGTTAGCTATTAATGTAGCTGATGAGGGAAAAAATTCCTTTTGGAGCAGACTGAGGTATACTTTCCCTTATGGTGGAGTATGACTTGAAGGGGGTTCTGCATCTCTATTTCTGCTAGTATCAATAGATTGTACTGATCAGTCTCATACAGACAGAAATTCAGCTTGTGGTCTGTGGGCTATTTCCAAATCATCAGTTTTTATTAGGAAAAAGAAAAAAGTAGGTTTAAAATTGAAGTAGAAATTCTGTATCTCTGCTGGAAAACATTCATTAGCTGGAAAAGATTGAGAATTGTTGTTACAGAGGCCTCAGGCATTTGTAGTACCTGTTTTTCCCCATGTATTTCATATATATGTCCAGCAAGGACTGAACGACTTAAGTTTTGCAGTTGTATATATCTTCTGTGGATGAGGAATAGTGGTGCGCGCGCGTGTGTTTGTGTGTGTGTTAATGTTCCCATAGCATCCCAAGCTAGTAAACTCTAAGAAAAGACCTGGGGGAAATTCATGTAGTCTGTCAGACACCATATCTTGTTTCTGACCATGGCCTGCCCCAAAACCATGCCATCTTTAGAAGTATGGCATCTTTAGAAGCATGTTTCCCTGTTCCCCTGTTTTTTCCTCCCTGCAAATAAAAGGATCTTTTACTACCAGGCCAGTTTGTGCTCCAGGCTGCCAGGAATATAAATTGGAAAATCTCCTGTAAAAGCAAAATATATATATATATATTTTTTCTGCTTTGTGTACATATGTGTGTATAAATAATTATATACACTGTGTGTATGTATAAAAAAAAGTATTTATGAAAGTTAAAATATACTACTTTATACTATAGTGTATATATAGTAAATATATTTTATTTCATTTGGGAAATATAATAGTAATTATGCATATCATGTGTTATGTTATAGGTAGTATATAATACATACACCACAATATTTAATATATTATGTAAGCGGGTGTGTGTATGTATATATATATATATACATATATATATATTTGTTTACTAAATATATGTACATTGGTTCTCTGGGCCATCTTATTTGTGACCTTTATGCAAGAAGGATGAAATATTGGTGTACGTGCATGTTAATGTTGCGAACTTCCTGTTGGAGTTCTGTGCTTTTCCCTTTCACACTTTTTTCTCCTCTTCAAGTCACATAACCTCTCTGTCAAACAGATTACTTGGCTGACACACATTGGGAAAATCAGCTTTTCATATTTGCAGCAGTGCACGTGTCATACTTAATTTCATTGTAGCCCCATGTTCTTTGTGAAGTAGTAACTCATGTGTCTATAAATATGAACTATTTTTTCTTAAAAATGAGATGATTATAGGCTATTTTTAGTGCATCCAGAAAATAAGTGAACTTCTTGATTGTAGTATCAGTGGTATGAAAGATTACCTTTTTATTTGAAGTTATTATTGTTTAATGGCCTAAATATCATTGAGTGATCTTGATAAGTTGAGATGGTATATCGATTTCTGTGGCTTCTCCCATGGATTAGGATGCGTTACTGACGTAGAAACATAGCCTTTGTTTTCAGTATGGAAAGTCTATGAAAAAATTCTCAGCATTTCTAATTCTACATTAGCTTTAATGTTTTCCTTGAGATGCTGGAATGCCAAGTTCTGCACATAAAGTCCTGATTATTTTTAGTCCTATAGTTGCAAGTAGTTTAGTACTGAAAATAAGATTGGAATGAAGCTGGCTGTATGTAACAGAACTTCTAATTTGGCTAGTACAAATGAAATTAAATTGTAATTAGAAGGCAACTCTCTAACAGATTTCTGAACTAATATATCTAGTCATAAAAAATCATTATTCAATAAGAGCGTTAGCTGAAGTATTGATTTTCTTGGCTGTTTTTTTCCTGTAGCTTTTGCGGTTTCCCAAGAGCCTTTTCTGAGTAAGTGAGTGTGTAGGATTTGTGTGCAGTTGTAGTTAACTGGAAGGGTAGGCCTGAATCTGTAATGAATAGTTAGACAAAATCCTAAGCAAGTTGCAATCTTGCAATATCCGAGTATGAATCAGTACAACCAAAGCTTTTTTCATTAAACAGCATAATATGTTTGCCCTGTTGTTATAAATATGTTCCACAGAATCAGATTTTAATATAAACTATATTGAAAAACTATATTGAATCTCTGTGTTTTGAGAGACGGTTGTAATTGAGAAGTGCACCAATCCGCTTATTTTCTCCAAAGCAATCCTTGTGAAGCTGAATGCTTGGCCTTGCTGAGGTTGATATTTTACTGTTACTTTGATACAGTGAAATCTTTTTGCCACATACAGTGAAGTCTGCAGACTGGATAGAAGACCTTTCTTGAAAGGCTGTGTGTTTCTGTTGCTGTTCTGCTGTAATTCTAGCAAGTAATGATAGAAAGAATAAATGTATTTCTGCTTCATGATATTGGAATAAGATAATAAGATCTCTAGTAAAGGGACTTGTGGAAAGCATTAAAAATGCATGGTGGTGCTTGGTGTGGCAAAGAAACAAAAAAGCAATTAACAGTTGCTCAAATTTGCGACAAATTATATCGGGATGGCTAGAAATCTACTAGCCGGAGCTTTTAACAAATATTTAAGATAACTCAATGATACTGTTATGATTTTGGTTCTCTAGACCTGTGTGTGTATATTGTAAATTATATGTCGTTAATATCTGTGATGGCTACTGCATTACTTTGCCAGTGATTCTGTGACCAGTCTTGTTTTTAGAGGGAGTCTGAGTCTGAGATTCAAGGGAATTCTATTGATGTAAGATGCTCTAGAAAAAAATGTACATAGACAACTTTAGATATTTCACTTTGAGGGAGATAGGAAAAGGGTGTAGAATAACTGGGAGAATATTTGACAAATCTGATAATCAAACCATATAGATTTTTCTCCCACATCATTCCTCAAAATAGAGCACCCCAAAAGCAAGTAATCTTTGATGTAAAAGTTGATCTTATTTTAATGCTGTAATTTTAAGCATGTGTCCAGATTCATATAAAAATAATGAGAATATAAATGTGTATATTTTCTTAATTGAATAGCTGTGTGATGTCTATCTCAAACTCTTATTTCTCCATCTCAGTGTCTGGGCCAGCTTTCACTATCTGGAAGTCTATATCGGAAGGATATTAATGCTGGTTGCGACTTTGTATTTGGCCTAGTGCTGTGCATGGGTGTGTTTATGTATGCATTGTCTTGTATTTATTTTTTCTTAACAATATAGGTTGGCTTTATCTGGAAATATGAAACATAGTCAGAAAGCATTTTTTTCTTAAATATATCAGCAGATTCTTTCATTTTAACAGACTTGTAAAGAAAACTTCTCTAACTTCTATAGTGATGATTCCTATATACATATTTTTTCACTTTAAAGGCTTTAAAGAAACGAGATGCAAAAGCAGATGAAACAGAAGAACTCATGAGAAATAAACTTGTGAAATATGAAAGCGAAAAGAACCAGGTAAGACTTAAATTTTCTCCCTTTTTTCTCTAGTTTTAATTGTCTGTAGTGTCATGTTATAGTCTATTCTTTCTCTTGTGGAGAAATCGGTGAGGTAAAAGAGCTATTAGTTAGAATTCACTGAAAATATATCGTACTTTGCTTTTTTGAAGTGGTACCTCATTTTACTCAGTATACATTGCTCTTAGTATTATGAAAGATTCTATATGTTTGGAATTCTAAACACTTCAACCTATCAATTTTGTTAATTTCCAGAATAATTCAAGTTTAATTGCTTTGTAACCCCAAAAGAGCAAAAATTATATGTAATTATACAGTTTTACCAAAAATGTAGTCTTTAAAACTTTTATGAATAAACTGTGTAGCAAAGGCTTAGAAAAACTAAAAGTGACATAATATTCAGAGTTTGATATTCTCCCCCAAATTTAAAGCATTGCCTGCAAAAATTTCTTTGTTTTCCTATTTAAAAACTTCTTAGTTTTCTAGTCCTTTATTGGTAATCCAGAGAAAAAATGTTTTCATACTCTTTTCTTCTGGATTTATGTATGCGCCATGCTGTTTAAAAAAAAAAAAAAAAAAAAAAGAAACAAAACAAGCAAACAAAGGAAGCTCTAAGTTTAATTTGCTTTATATAATGCAAATAAAGACGTCAATGATTTAGTAAGCCTAAAAGTTTTCTTTAAGATTTTTCTTTAAGATTAAGTAAGGATTATATGCAGCGTACTTTTGAATAGATGATTTTTATTTATGACAAAATTGACTATTTAAGTTAAATATTTTAAATCGGAATTAGTGCTATGATACATACATTGATTTTTGTTATTGTTTGTTTTTCTTATTGTACTAAAGCTTGAGCAAGAATTGGAGTGGTCCCGGAAAAAGCTGGATCAGTCAGAAGGCAGTCGAGAAGCTCTTTTGTGCCAGGTAGCTATTTCTGTGTGGTCAAAATCTTCCTGTTTTCATCCTAGGATCTGAGTCATCTTGCTTTATCTCTCTATTTTATACTCTGCTAACATTGTTTTGGGGAAGGAAGAAGAAAACACAGGATGAAAGGTTTAAGAGTCTAAAATACACGGATTGAGCTCTATTTTTTTTTCTGCTTTCCATCTTTTTTAAATAGTTTTGATATGGTATCAATGCATAAAAACATGTTTTTAATGATCCTTCAGAGTGTCTTTTAGCATAACTTCTTGATTAGTAAATATTCCTTTATACAGAGTGCATTCCATAATTGGTGATTCTGACTGAGCCAGGGACATAGAAATTTTTGTTATTATGTATTTTATCATGCTGGGAAAATAAAACATGCTCCAAACAGTGCCTGTTAATGTAGATGTGTTTGAATCTAAAAAATGCACAATCCTGGATTATTGCATTAGGAAAGTAACTATTTTCCTAAATTTATTGAATTGCAGAGAACTTCAGATGTATCAGATACTCCTCGTGTATCGAATGTAATAGTGGAATTGTGCGTGTAAATTGTTTTAAAAGTTATTTTCCTTTCATATGGTTTCAATATGTCATGTTTTCTTTAAAAAGTAATTAAGTAAAATAATTAAGTAAATTAATAATTTAATAATAATTTAATAATAATTACATTTATTTACAAAATATGTTGTCAAATTTATATAGATTTTTTTACTAGCAATGCAATATTTAAGAATTTACAGTTACAATGTTGAAAATTGATAGGACTGAGTATGGTCTAGAGAAGTTAATGCTCTGCTTTGCACCCTAGCAAAATAAAATAGTTCACTTTGAATAGTTGCTTGGCCTACATCTAGGAACTGTTGTTGGGTAGTTGTTTGGCGTACAAGCCAATCTTCATTGTTTTACCATCTGGAGCACTCTTGGGATTTATTTATAAAATTATTACCTATGTAATGCTGTATAACCCTTTTACTATTATTATTTTGGTTTTGCTTTTGTCAAGCAGCGCTCTATTTACTCTTTATTTCCATGCTTTTATTAAGCATTTTGTACTTGTGTATATGTTTTAGATTCAGGATCTTCATTCCCGACTCTTGAGAGCAGAAGAGGATCGTGTGGAATTGCAACATCAAATTTCACATGTTGCTGCACACCGCCAGAGCTTCCAGGATGAACAAGAAGAGAAGAGAATTAGAACAGGTACTGTTCTCTCACTTTGCAGTAGATGTGTCATTTACTGTGGAAACTAATTCTGTTTAACTTTCAGTCCAGTTTCTCTGCTGTTTGAACTAAAATAGTTGATTAACAGCTCAAGTTGATTAGTACCAATATTTGAATGTAAACAAATAAGCAGCAAATACTAAATTGAGGATAAAATACCTTAATTTCTGTGGTTAATACAAGATTGCTATAGACAATTTCAACAAAGTGAATATTATTCTTCTGGCAGAAAATCATTGAGAATATTTTGAAAATACCCATTTTCTGTATTTTACATTTTAGTTCATTAGCAGTTTAAGTTCTGCCAAGTTAAAAATCATAGCAAAAGTTATTTCCATAGCTAATATAAGACCTCTGAACTTTTGACACAACTTCTAAAGGGTAACAGCATATTCCAGAGAGATGAAGTCTGTAATCCAGTATAATTCACCCACTGCTTTTGTTTGTATCTTAGAATTTTGAAGAGCGACCCATGATATTTGGAAGAAAAATATTTTAAGCAGTTTCAATGTGTAATTACATGTTAAATTACAGTCGTAAATAGGCCTTCACTACCTCGTTAGCTATTATCTATATTTAAAATTTTGAAACATAATCAAAATATATTAAGAAATTATTTATCTCTTTTTCATAGTTAACATAGAAATACATTACTCAAGATAATAGAGGAACAGAACTGCAAGTCCAGTGTCTCAGTGAATGTTTAATTGGTTTGGTTAATGACTTCTTTTTATATTTTCATAGTGCAGCTATTGATTATTAAAATACAGCTCTCCATTCTACAAGTCTCATACAGGTCTTCCAGAGGACTGGAAAATGAAAAGACTCCATACATGGTTTAGGTTCAGACTTGTAATGAAGGCTTTAACAGTTTTTCTTCATCACTTGAATGTTACTCTGTTACCTTAAAAGTGATTTATTTGTGGCAATACATCTTTTCTACTAATAAAAGTGTATTTTAATTTTTCCATTTGTCTTGCAAATAGAGCAAAATTATTATGAAACCATGAAAAAAGAAAAATTATTACTGGATCTATTAAAATGCACGGAGAGTAATTAAGCCGTTAGTAATTGTTTCTTTTTCGTTATCTTTGTTTCTTCAAAGATACATGGAAAGAATACACTCTGAGTTTTTCTTTGTCTTTAACAGAAATCTTTGTGTGAAGATCTTTAAATTGCCGACTAAGGAAAATTTGGTACAGTTATAGAAATTTCTCATAAAAATACATGATGAGTGAAATCGTAGTATTTTATTACTTATAGATAGTATGATTTTCCAATAAGGATTTTTTTTTGTGAGATAAAATCCTGAAATTTGTAATTTGTGGCAGAATTTCTTTGGCATCAGAATTTCTCCCCATAGTTTCTTCCCTTCACTGCTCTATTCCTTATTTGTTTTTTTTATCTAAAAACAGATATTATCTGTATATTGTCTGTATTATCCAAATAACTAGATAAGAATAGGTAGAGAATTCCGGTCTCATTAAGTAGAATGTTGTGATGTAGATATTGCCTTTTTTCACTAATGCCTTGATTAAAAACAAGAATTGAAGAGCAGTCATATGTGGAGAAAATATGGCTAAAAGAAGAATGAGGAAACAAAGTAAAAATACTTGGCATGTTTTCTGTTTCTGCTTTTTGTAGTGGTTGAAAGATATGAGAGGGAGAAGCAAGAACTGGAGAAACACATTTTGGAGCTGAAAGGAAAGCTGAGTCATAACACTGTAATGTCAGAGGTAGAAGAACTAAAAAGATGCATAGAGCGTAAGGACAAGGAGAAAGCACAGCTTGCAGAACACATACAGGTAATGTTTCCTTGTAAATCGTTAGATAGGTGATGCTCTAGATTAGAGAGTAAAATGTAAGGTAAGAGCAAATGTTACACTTTTTTAATTTTATCCTATAGATACCACTGAAAGGTGGCCTGAATTTGCAGAGGTTTTTCCTTCCTGTCTTTGGGAACCAAAATTTGATAAACCAAAGAAGGTATTTGCTATCATCCAGAATTCATGGATTGGTTTATTTTTTTTCTTTCCTATATGCAAAGAAAAGATTATTTGATTGATTGATTGATTTTTAAATTATTATTACTACCTGAGGTTTACTTGTGCAAGTTGATACTTGCTCCCCATTCCATTATGCTTTAGATCTAAAGTTTGACTTTTAAACAACCAGCATCCTTGTTCTATAAGGTGGTGCAGTAGAGTTCAAAAGTTGAAACTAGATTTTTTTTTTCTTTGCATAAATTTATAGGATTAATGAATATAAACTAAGACACAGGAAGTTCTACCTCCATGTGAGGAAGAATTTATTTACTGTGAGGGTGACAGAGCCCTGGAACAGGCTGCCGAGAGAGGTGGTAGAGTCTCCTTCTCTGGAGATATTCCAAATCCGCCTGGATACCATCCTGTGCCACATGCTCTAGGTGTCCCTGCTGGAGCAGGGAGGTTGGACTAGATGATTTCCCGTCCAACCTCGACCATTCTGTGATTCTGTGTGTGATTCAGTTTACTTTTGCTTTCTTCCCACCACTACCTTTTCAACTTGTATGCTGATTTAAAACTAGCCTATCAAACTATCTTTGAAAGGTTTCAAAAGACCTCATTTCTAAAAGTTTTAATAAAAATGGCCATTGAACAGGATTAAAAGAAAACGCTTAGGTAATGAAGGAAAAAAACCCCAAAAAACAACAAACAAACAACAACAACAAAATCCACTCTCAAGAAGAGGTAAGTAGAACTCCTTTGATGCTCGAAGTTTGTGTTCTGGCTAGCCAGTTGGTTTGGTTAAGCTGAGACATGCTGTGTTCTTTGGTTTGTTGGGCTTAAGAGATTCCCATGACTCCTGGCAGCAGGATGCAAACCATAGAAAGGCTTTTTAAAAACTTCTGCTGGTAGAGAACTCTCTTGTGAGTGGGCATGAGGTTCTAGTGCTGCTTCCTGCTCTGTGAAAATACCGATGGAGGAGGGCTCAGATAGGGTCACTGTCACTGCTGCAAACAAACAAAAAAAATTGACTTCTGTGATTGTCTCAACAGAAGATACTTTGTACTTCTTATCTGCTTCCCACTATCATTCCCCTACAGAGGCAGTAACAGGAAAATAACATTTTTTTTGTTACATATTTTTCTTCCAGTAGGACATCAAGGAACACAAGGATGTGGATTTCTAAACTTATGTACTAACAAAGCCTTTTGTCAAGCCTGTTCTAACAGCTGCTCATATCAGATAGTCAGATTCCCAGTTGGAAGTGACCAGTCATGTTTGATTTGAGTGTAATATGTCTTTGGGTAGTGGGAAGGATATGACTTTTTGCCTCTGTTGCATGCACATGTGATATTATAAATTTCTTTTGATTTGTTTAAATGGCATTGTTTTCAGCAGTTTATGTTCCAAGTTGTACATTTAGTCCTAGGCGCTTGCCATAAAATCACAGCATGATATAAAATGGGAAAGATAAAATGTATTATGTATTTTTATTTATTTTTTTAAGAACACTTAATTCTTAAACTCAGTTAGGAGTGAGTATACCTGAACTTGCTTCTGTAAGATGTTAAGATATTGCAGACATATAACTATTTTAAGTGTATTGTTCTGTATGGAACTACCTAGAAATAGCCTAGGCCTAGCTGTTCTGGATAAAAACTAAACATACAGTATCCAAATTTTCATGTTAAAATACCTTAATTTCTCCATCGGTGTCAGCAAACTCTCATGTTACTCCAGGGCAAGAGAAAGTTAGCATGTCTGAGGAGATGTGCCTTCTAAATTCTCTTATTTTCTACACGGAAATTAGATTTGCAAATGAAAAACTATTATAATATCTTTAGCTCTTGTCAGTTAGCATTTTCTTTAGTTTGTTTGATTTAGCTCTTTCTGAAGTCTTTAATATATGTGAACTATATTTGCACTGAACACTTTGATACTGAACCTCTGACAGGTTATTAGGGAATATAGTCCTAAAAGAATATGTGGTTCAAACATTATGGTACATTGTCTAGCTTGTGAAATCATTTGATTCACTAAAGATTTCTCATTCTAATTATCTAATGAAGAATTTTACACTAATGTCCAATGCATAACAGCAGATGATTACTATGTTAAAAATTTGCTAGCTCTGAGGGGAGAAAGATGTTGATTTATTTATTTAAGAATAAAATTTATCAATAATAAAGATGTTTCAGTCTTCGTTTATTTTTATCCTCATTAAAACCCATTTTTGTTTTTCTCTTGTAAAGATGATCCACTTAGTCAATAATTTTCAGTTTGAGTCAATTAAGATATCTGAAAAGCAATAAATATCACTGTTCTAAATTTAAAAAAATACTCATGAGAGAAATCCATAATTTTGCCACAGACCAGCTGATATCTCTATTGCTGTGTCAGTAGTTTTTAAATACGAATACTTGTGATTTTGTCAAAATGGAAAGTGTATATGCATTAAACCTATGTAAAACCATGTATCAACCTTTTTTTTTTTTAAAAAAAGACGTTTTAGCTTTATGTTTACGTGGTTAGATGTTTATATGGATAGGATATTACTTTACAAAACTGGTTTTGTGCACTGTATCTTTTACTGAAGGAATAAGATTTTTGACAGAATATATATATGCATCTTATATTTCTATTTTATTTTGTGTTTTCTTCTTCAGCTTACCAATCTTCATTAAGCTGTTCTGCTTGTATAAAAGGTTCAAACTTTGTGGATCAGAGGTTCTTGATGCTTAGGTACATCCTGATTGGTGAAAGATGCAGATCGGACTCTGATGAACAAACTAATATTTGCATTCTGCATTCAGTAGAGATTAGTAAGAGAAATAATTAGGTTCCTGATTTAGCACAACTGAAAGTCATATCAGAATGCCAAGCAGAGTGATTTTTATTAGAAACTAGTGACTGTACTGAGAGACAGGGTAGAAAAAGGAATGAAGGAGAAAATTATGGATAAGTCTACTTTAGGTGACTAATAACTGGCGCGGTGGGGTGAAATGTGGCTTACTGTATTTTTATCATTGTGGAACATTTGTACGTGATAACCGTAATTTAAGGCATTTAGTTTTGATTTACAGTAAATTGTGCCAAATGGCTTAGCCTTCTTTCTAGCCTAACTTCAGCTGTTCATAAATGTTTTGAGGAACGTTGCACTGAATACACGGTATGCTGTGTTTTCTATACTTAAAATGCCTTTTTTTTTAGTTTTGTGTTAAAATATACATTTTATATACAAAATTGTATATATGCATATATGTATATCTTTTTTTTTCCTTAAGTGAAGTGTTAAAAATGATGGTCAAAAGTGCTGGTGTGTATGCGGCCTAGCCTGGAGCTGGTGAACACGTACTTTCACCAGAGTGGAGCTGAAGCGGCCCAAGTACAGCTCGGATATGTTTTAGCTTAACAGTGTATGGGTATCTTTTGTAGTCAGGTTGAGGTAACCGATAAAAGTAAATCCCGACGGATGTCCTATGAATGCTTGCTCAAAACTGTAAGAAAAACTAGCAAATGTTACCAAGAACCATACTAGCAGAAAAGGGGTCAGATCATTTGCTTTTCAAATTATGCTCACATCATTTTTAGCAGCTATACCTGAGGCTGCTCTCACATTTGGCCTCAATTTGGCCTCATTACTTCTGTTTTTGCTCTTAGGCAAGAGTTAGAGCTTTAACCAGTTCCCTTTTATGTTACCCCAGCATGGTTTCCTTGTTTGGAGAGCCAGCTGATGCATCCAGAATAGCTCGTGCTCTGTATCTGGTAGAGGGAAGGGATCTGCATGTGGTTGAAGTTACGTTGACTTTCCCTCCTTTCTACCTAAGCTGACACCTATGTGAGCTTGGGAACAAGGAACCACTTGAGGGAGGAAGGAATGGATGTCAAGTCAGAATAGCCGAGACAAGCTTCCGATCTTCCCTGCTTCATTTCTGGAATATAGCGACTCTCCAGCTGTGGCTGTTGTAATAAGAGAAAGACACAATTTGCCTGAGCAGAAAATGTTTCCTGAAATATTTGCTTTCACATGAACTATTTTAAGTCTGGTCTGTGGTTTGTTCTTATTTGAAAAATTGCACATTTTCCCATCTTTAATATTTTAAGTGTAATGTGAAGTTTATTTATAAAAGCGACCAGTATACTTCTCTGTAGCTAAATAAGCTAAAACCATCCTTCAAAAAATGTACTTGCTTACTAAACATGACACAATAAAAGGGAAAAAATCTGATGTTTTGGAATGAGCTAGTGTAATTTCTGCAAAATTTATGATATATTATTTGAATTTAACAGCATGTCAGATTAAGTAAGAGTTGTTTTCCTCATTATTTCTTTTGAGGATTGTTGTTTTGCACAAGAAAATAAAATGTGAAGACTAAAATGCACTGTAAAAAAGCATGTTTAATAATTTAGAACTATTAAAATTATCAAAAAATAAGAAGAAAATTAATTAGAAATTAAAAAGTTAAATATTTAAACAAATTACTTTAATGAGATTGAGTGCTGCCTTTAAAGTTTTGTGTAAAATACAATAGAATTCATGCAGTGATTGTGGATGAACTTTAAGTACATTATGTTGCTTTTAAGAAAATACTTTTTTTGCTCTCATATTGCATGACAGATGATACTGAGAATTAAATGAGAAATATTTTTTTTTTGCACACACTAGCTCACTCTTACAGACAATTCAGATCTAGGAAGGAATCCTTTCTATACTGTACTATGTCAAAATAAGTAAGAGTTTTACAGAGACATTAAAATATAGGTAGAACAGCCTCTCTGAATGGATCGAGTTGCCTGTGCAGTTTTGGCTAACGGAGTAAGGTGTCCATCCTCCTCCTTGTGCACTAATGTTTGGCTGTGCCTGTTTGCTGTGATGTACAAATTTGAATCCCTTAGCATTTCTTGTCCAAGAATAAGAAGTGAGAAGGGCACTACTATCCCTAGGTGTTGCTGTTTGAGAGTTGACATTGACCATCCATTGCAGAATGCAAGTATAACATTGACTGTGAAATATTTTGCTACTGTAAAATGAAATATAGTTTTCATGTCTGAGATTGAGAAGTGTAATACTGTATATCCAGCTTAATTATCCACTCCTATTAGTAGTAGAGATAGCTTCTGATTTTCTTTCCTTTTAAAGTAGTGGTAGAGGTATTCCTTGCAGAGCATTTACCTAACTTGTCATTCTACATACTATAGCTGAGAAGTCGATTACTCTTTCTTGGGAAAGTACTCTTCCCTTGTCTATTCTGAATTGCATCCTGTTTATTTCAGGCTATGTCTCTAATTTGTTTTAAGTCTGTCTGAAAACTGTCCATTTCTCTAAAGTGTTTCTGTCCCTTGAAGCTAAATAATATTTTTGACTGACTACAGAACAGGCTTCTTAAATCATTCTAAATCATTAATGAAAGTATCGGATGGAATGAAATCAGTCTGAATGAGCTTGAAATACAAACTACTAGTATAAAATTCTACTTGATGCTCTTAATAAAATTCAATTTTGGTAGTGAAGCTTCAATAACTGATTTCAGAGTATGTTTTTTTGCGGAGTGTTCATGGAGGATGTGGTCTCCTGACTTTCCTCATAAATGAAGCCAGATGTTCATTATATGCCGTTTTTATTTTTAAAAATATTTGACTTCATTCTCTGTGTGTTTTTTTTTCTGTGTGTGTGTGTGTGTGTGTGTGTCTTCTAACATATTTCACTCAGTTTTGAGATCACTTCCTCATGATCCTGCTCATCAGTTGACGATGCTACTAACTCTAATACACTTACTGCATTTCAAACTGATATCTTGCACTTTGTTCTAAAAACATCCATCAAGCTACTCTAGTCTCTTGGTATTCATATCCTTCCATAATTCCCTTATTCATGCT
The DNA here is from genome assembly GCA_032275445.1 of Crypturellus soui. Lineage (NCBI taxonomy): Eukaryota > Metazoa > Chordata > Aves > Tinamiformes > Tinamidae > Crypturellus > Crypturellus soui. The sequence goes on from JAUBNY010000242.1 coordinate 315,826, forward strand.
GATGTTTCTGTCTAAGTTCCTGACAGCCAGTTCATATACTGCAGATTTCTGTTCTGCGAACTGCTTTCTTTCCTTGCTATTTTTCTTTTCTCTTGTCTGTATGTGTTTATTGCTGTACCTCTTATTTTATTCTGTATTTGCACATAACATAGTAGGATCTTGGTCAATGATTCCTTCTTGCACTTATGGTCAATGAAATGAGCAACCAGAAGAAGAACAATAATAAATAAAACACAGGATAAAGTAACAAATTATTGCTATCTATGTAGCATGCTAATGCTATGCCAAATGTTACCCTGTAATACGAAAAGCTGTGTTTTCTTTTTTCTTTTTTTTTTTTTTTTTAACCACTGCAGATAGGGAGATTCTGTAGGTTAGCAATGTTTTCACTAATAGTCAGAAGTCATCTTTTATGCTGTTGATATTTTAGATAGGAATGTAATTTAAGCATCATTGTCTATTGTTTGGTAAGACTTCATAGTGTCTTTAAAGTTTGGATCTTCATGATTTGCTATGATGATTTCAGGTGTTAACGTCTGACCTGGAAAACAGGGAAAAGCAGCAGCAGAAAATGCTGGACCAGCTGAAGGAAATACAGGATTCCTACAAAGCTTGTGAAAGTGGACGTAGGCAAACTGAACTCCAGTCTGCTGAGCTGGCTCAGCAAGTTGAAGAGAGCGCCAAGGAAGCAGAGCGCTACCTCATTGAATTCAAGCGGTCAGAGGCACTTAGGTTAGAGACAGAGAAAAAAAAAGAGGACTTGAAAGTGAGAGCACAGGAAACAATCAGACAGTGGAAGTTGAAATGTAAGAAACTAGATCGTGAGATGGAAAAACAAAATGAAACAATCAGTGACCTGATGAACAAGAACAGTCAGGTGAGAGCAGTATTTGTGATTGTGTTTATTTTTCTTTTGTCTTTTGTACCCTTTCCATTTAGATTAGAATTAAAGATATGGAGTTTATATAAACTGTGACTCACAGTCCACCTTAAATTCTTAGTTGAAGCTTCTTGGGGGACTTCAAACCAGCTAATCAATGACAATATTGATCTGAGATGAAGTGAGATGAAAGCTCTCAAGTATTAATTTCCAAATTCTCTGTTTTATCTGCTATTTATTCCAATCTTTTCACTTAACTAAAGCTTTATTTTGTAAAAATGAAAGTTTCTTCACTAATGTTGATTTCTATATTAAGTGTTAACTGCGTAAGTAATTAGCTCAGATTTAGTAAACTTTTGTGAAGAAATTGTGCCACATGTTTTAATAAACTTTTAATCAGATTAAGTTATAACCCATGCTCAAGTTATGCATTGTATCAAACCATTATTCTTTTTGCAGTGAATCTGTGCTTCCTTATATTTTTCAGTGGTTGGTTCAAAAGATATGTGCTCCTATTATGGCCAGGATAGTGCTAAGCTTTGTGTCGTGAGCATTACTCTAAATCCACATGCCATGCTGGTGGAGTGTATAATATTGTGTGGCCTAAAATCGTTTTTATAGACTGTTCTGCACCTCTTTTTACATATTTTCAGGTGGCATGTGTCCTATATGGAAGCTACTAAATCCGATAGACCTGATCTGCTTTGTCTTATTCAAAGATTGAAATTTTCAGTAGACTACTGTTGTGAAGTGTGGTCAGTTTCCATTCATTCTGTGTTGTCTGATTTAATAATATTTTCTCAGCTTGGTATATGTCCAGTACATGCAAGTACAGTCAAACTACAGGATAAGCTGCAATGGGACTAATCTTTAACTGAAATTAATAAATGCTAGCAGATCTAAAAATGTTATTCCTCCTGGACTTGCTATTTCTTTTCTGAATTATCCTGCTAATTCTATGCTCTTTAGTTATTTTTCATTATCTGATGCATCAGTGTTCACTGTTATAAATATCATTATGTGGCCGTCTTGTTGTATTAGTGTAGCTCTAGCCCATTTGTTTTACGAAATGAGATTTCCAAATGTTTGAGAAGTTGGTACAGCCTCCTGGGAAAAGGAAGAAAACATGAAGCATTTAGAAATGATGTAGTCTTTTATAATATATGTCTTTTGTAATAGACAAATGAGAAGTAAAGAGTAGAGGAGAGGCACTTGTAGAAAAAGAAGCAGAGAGCCCCAAAGGCTCTGAAACCAGTGTCCATCTAAAAGTATAGATCAGCAGAGTCCTTGTAATGTCAATTTGTCCTGCTATCCAAGACTGAAATTTCATTTAGTTTTGCTACATAAGGTTCATTGGCATATTTTATTTTCCTTTGTCCTTAACGTTTTCTGCAACAAATGCATACAAACGCAAATGCAGTTGTTTTTTTTTTTTTTCTTTTTTTTCATTTAAAAAACAGATTCAATCTTCTTATTCTAAAAATCATCAGCATGTTGCCAACAAGTTTGAGATAAGTTCTTCACATCTGAAGAGCATCTCTTTATTGGAGGATATAGAATATCATTAAACTGCAAGTCATTATGGAAGAGGAGAAAAACACAAACAACATTTCATGTCCTCTGCAATATCAGAGACTGCTTCCGTATGAGGGTATAAGTCATCTAGATGTGAAGTTTTGTGATAAGCTTCAGTGAACTAGATGAATGTAATTTAGCTGGCTTTGAAATATATAGCCAATTCAATGTCTGAGGAAGAAAATAAATAAATAAATAAAAAGAAGGCGAGAAGAGATGCTCATGTGATGTCCTTGGTTCTGATATAGGCCTTCAAAAAGGTGATGGCAAACTTTCAAAATTGGATTCCAGTAGTAGTTCGCATTTTCAAGAGATGTTCCAAATGTTTGCAGATTATTTATTGGAAGGTTGAAAAAATCAATATTTTCCTTAGGTGAGGGGACAATACCTCTCCCCCACCAGCCCCTCCAAAAAAAAAAAAATTTGTTACTCCATATCCTTACTTCCTTATTTTTGTATCTACATTGATTATTCTTGGGATAGTTACAAATTCTTTTATTATTTTTAAACTGCATTAATTTAACCTTAATTGCCTTTTGTCCTAGATTATTTGAAGAAATTTTATCTTTTAAGGGAGAAATGTGCCTTCTGCAAATAGTAAAATTCAGTATGAATTTCTTTAATCTAGTTTAAAAAAACAATAGTTTTGATGATGAATCAGAAAAATATCTTTTAGTCCCTTTATCACTTTTATTATAGCAGCAATGATATGTGATTTGTGGCAGATGTACTGTAAATTCCATCTTGATTCAAACAAAAAGTTTAAAAAATTGTCCCAGCTCAGAAAGTTAGGTCAGTTAAGCATATATCTAATTTCAAGAACACCTGTTCTATGCCTAAATTTTAAATAAATGTTGCATATATGTGAACTGAGCTCATAACAAGTAATTGTTTTGTATTTTCACAGAGCAAAGTGTGTTACTTTCCTGGATGTTGTCTTCCAACTTTCCTTCCAATTTTCCTTAACTATTATATATACAATGGATTTCTTTTTCTCATTTTCTAGGCTCTGAAAGAAAAAGATGATCTCAAAAGTCAGCTTCTTTCTGCTATTCACCAAATAGAAAGTCTTCAGAAGGAACTAAATGATGTGCTTACAAAGAGGGCCCAGCAGGAAGAGGAACTCCGTTGCAAAGAGGTAAAGCTGAATGAGATGAAGTCTCACCAGGTATCTCTCGAGGAAGAAATTAAAGAAGTTCGAGGTACTGTATATAAGTTGGAGAATGAGTTGAAAAAGCAGGTCTTTGTACAAAATCAGATGCAAGTTGAAAAGAAACATTTAGAAGGAGAGCTTGCAACCACTAACTTGATCCATGAAAAAGATCAGGAAAGACTCTTAGAAATGCAAGCAGATGTAAAAAATTTGAGTGCAATACGTGTGGAACTAACAAACAGAATAGCAGAAGAAGAGAAAGCCAAAAAGGAATTACTTAAGAGCCTCTCCGATCTTCAGAAACAGCAGGAATCTAAACAGCATGAGATGACTTCAGCTAACAGGCAACTGAAGATGGAAAGAGAAGTTCACCAGCAGGAGTTGGCAGATCTTAAGTCGGAGTTACAGAATGTTAAAATCAAACATGAACAAAATAGTCAAGAGCTCCTGAAGCTCCTGAAGCAAGAAAAAAAGGATGCGGAAGCCCAGATTAGGATGCTAAAGGTATTCTGAATGATTGTACTGCCACTTTTTTTTCCTCTATTGGATGATGAAGTTAACAAAGTGTGAGAGTGGTGGAGTTTGAAAGCTGTAGTGGTGGCGACGGGGGAAGAAGATATCAAATCAGTATCAGATTGACAAACAGTCTGTGGACTGTAGGTTTGGTCGCCTTCCTAGGAGCGAGTCGAGTTTCCAAATAGTGTAATCTACTATAAGCTTGACTCTGACAGTATCGGATTCACGAACAGTCTCTCAACTGTAGGTCTGATCATTCCCCTCAAACAAGCAGTCGAGTTCACAAACAGCAGGATTTATTCAAATGCAACATTTACAAAGCAGGTTTCGGATGTCAGTATAGGAAATT
>JAUBNY010000242.1:339552-350484 GCA_032275445.1 Crypturellus soui
TCTGCAGTTAATCGTTTACCACCACTGTCTCTGAAGCAGGTCTCCACATTTGAACAATAAATTGTAAAGTGTTTTTTGAAATAATGAGTTTCACTTTGCAATTTATTAAATTCTTGTAAAAATGGAACTCTTGTAAAAATGGAACATATATTTGAATATTTTCAAATATATTTTTTGAGGAAAGGACAGTGGCATTCTTTGATAAGGTAATTTAATAGCCTTGTGCATAGTTTGCATGCTTTTGCCTATATAGTAAATGTCACTGGTTATTAAACGTTGTTAAAGATTGTTGCTTAAGATACTGTTTTCTTGCTGTAAAGACTCAAAGTCTTAGAGCCAATGCGATTGCTTCTGTTTGTGTAAGAAAACTAAAGGAGAACTAAGGATAAAGCCAGCTGTCCTATTTCCCTGTCTAAATTCTTGAGCTCTAGATCATCTTTTTGTTAGGAAATATATATATATATTTTTAAATTCAGCCATTTCTATGGCAGTTCAATTTGTCCATATCTCATCTTTGGGCAGCATTATTTACTGCTAAGTTTGTGAATCTCTGTTTAACAAAAAGCATTTCCATGTAAAAGATATTTATGACGTTAATTAGTATTTAAAAGTACAAAAGTATGAAAAAAGGTACTTAATATTGGTATAGGTGGTAAGCTTAGATAACTTTCTCTAGTGGTATGTAACAAGAACATTCACTCTTCTAAAGACTGAATTTCATAAATGAACATATACTCCATACATACTTCAGCTGTCTGAATAAAAAAGTCTTTCAGTTTTTAGTTACTGATGATACACTCATAAAACACTAGTTTCTTGATTGTTCTCGTCTCTAAAAATACCATTGTCTGAAATAATGGTCTACATTTGCAAAGTGAAATAACCCCAAAAATGTATGACCTCAAATTCAAAATTCTAATGAAAACATTTTATTTGAATGCATGTAGTTAAAATCTCTGGAGCATATTTTTCATTAGAGAACAGGTCAAATGACAGTTAATTCAGCACAATTTCAAGAATTTGAAGGATTATAAGTGTGCCTAAGCATTTTTATAATTTCAGAATCAGAAATTGAATAATTTTTTGGTTTAAAAATAGAAAAAAAATTTCATTTGTCTTCAGCAAGGTATGCTGTAAAGAGGAGTAGATCTTTATCTGGTTATTTTTATCCTGGCTTTCAAAGACATTTGGCACAGTCTTTGGACTCTCACTGTCTAATTAAGTAGTACTACTTTTCAAGACAGCTGGGTTTAAAATATTTCTCTTAGCTCTGTTTTGTGGTAAGATGATGCCAGGAGACAGTATTGTGTACAGTTTGTGAATAACAAGAAAGCTGAATCTTGCTTCACTTCTTGGGAGATACACTGTGGTGACTTTTAGCTCTAGCAACAGTGCTTTGAGGTGGTCTACAGCATACTCAGTACACCTTCAGAATACCCAACACCTTAAGTAGTGTCAAAAAACCCCCCATATAATATTTAACACAGATTTGGTGATGAGATATCTGAAGTAAAGGTGAAAACCTAGTACCCAAAGAGTATGCTGCTTATCTAGGATTTAATTCAGTAGGAAACAGTCACTATTCTGAAATTCGCTTATTGTCTTTGGTCAATTTTCTTTTCCTTTTGAGACATTCATAAAGACGTAATCCTTGTTGAAAAGTTAGGTTATCAGTTAAAAGTGTTAGCTTGTATTTATCTTCATTACTCTTTTAGAATCATGTTCCAAATTAATTTATTCTGTTTAGAAATAGCTTAGAATACTAAGTTTAGTCTTTTTGTTTACAGAGCAATGAAGCAAACTTAATGTTCAGTTTACAGGGAGAAGTGTAGGTAAGAATTTATTTGAGAAAATATGAACTCTCTTAAGTCCATATAAGCATTTAGTTGCATTATGTTTAGCTTTGTGTCCTGCAGTTTTAAATTGTTGAGCACAACTAAGGATATTTCAGGTAGCGTGTGCCTAGAATCTTACGAACGGTGTAGTGGAGATAGCAATTATAATGGTTTATTAGCAGATATATATATATATATATATATATATATATATAAAAAAAAAATTAGCGGAGATGTGTGTGTGTATATATCTGCTATCTATTTGTGTGTGTGTGTGTATATATATATATACACACATACATACATGTAAGATCATAAAAAGGTGAAGATAATCTCTGTTCTAGAAAAATAATCTTTTTCTCATTACTTTTACAATTTGTCAAGATGGAGAAATTAGTTTAAAACAACAACAACAAAAGCTAGCGTAACTCACTATCAAGGCTAATAAAAGCTTTTGCCTTTCAAAGTCACTTAACTCATACACTGAATCAGTTTGTGGTTAGAAAATGGGTTCAGTCATGATCCACAGTTTCTCTATTCATGTCTTAACAAAAACAAATATTTTTGATTTCTGTTTTTACCATAAGCCTGTTTAAAGTGAAAAATACCTTACTATTATGGATGTTTAACTCCTTTTGCTTCAGTCAAGACATGAGCTGTGTGATTGCATTGCCTAGTTTTGTGTCATTCCTGGTTTGGACAAAGAGGAGACTACCTTTTCCAAGGCTGTTGAGCTGGCACTTACAAAGAACACTAAAGGGATTATAAGCATGTTGGGCTTTGTTTTATTATTGAGGCAGCCTCTTAAGCAAGAGTGCAATGCAAATAGGCAACTACGTGCATGCTCATTCTACTTAAGAGCTGGAAAAATATTAATACTTCATTCTTGCACAAAAAGGCTTACGCACAAAGATGGGTGTAATGACGTTGTACCATGGCATTTGTGTGGATTACAGTGAAACGACGCTGCAAAGCAAACAAAAGCATAGAGTCTAATCTTTAAGCTTTTAATGTTTATAACATCTTACAAAAATATTTGAAATTAAAATAATCAAAATGTTCTGTCCTTCGCTAAGTTTATACATATGTTTGTTTTTGATATGTGTCAGGTTTATATACATATGTACAAAAAATATATATATATAATTACATCTCCAGACTGGCTTTTAATATACTAAAAGGTTTAATTGTGGGGGAAAATAGTCACTGGAAGGCTTCCAAGTTTTTTTCTGTCTCTTTTAAATGGGCTGTATTTAAAATGCAGTATGTTTTCTGTACATTGCAATTGAAACTTATTTTTTTTCTATTTTTAAAACAATGATACCGATTTCTAAAATTGCTTTATAAGGTATAGCACCTTCTTAGTGAACTTTCATCAGCAATCTCCTTAACACACCTGTATTTCGATCCTTTCTCTTGTTTAGTTTGAAGCTAGCTAATCTGTTCTGTAATGCACATTTTACTGGTTCTTTGAGAAGCATGGTATATTAACCTACACTGCTCAGGGTATAAGCTGGAGAGTAGATTTGGGAGGGCAGGGATGGTTCTAGATCTAAGCATATAATTTCAACTTTTGTAAACTGTCCAGTTTCTGTGACGGTAGAATCAGTGTGGAAAACATTATTTTAGAGTTAGGACTTAAAATGTTATTTTTAGGCTCAGGGGCTTTATTGTGCTCTCATCATGCTTCATCTTTTACAAACTAAAAACACATATGAGGGAAGAGAAATTTAGCAGTTTATTAAGATTGCTAAGGGATATAAAAATGTCAAAATATGATATTTTCATCACAGAATACAAGTTTTGATAGACTAGTTAGCTGTAAGGACTTAGCAGATGGTGTGAGAGGATCTGTGCTCATAACCAATGTGCCATGACAGACAAACTTTTTAAGACTGGAACTGTCCAGCAGAACACACTTAATACTTGCTTGATACAATTCTTCCTCTCACTCTGCCTCCCTGAGACTGTTGAAAATTAATATCTATTCTAGGAGATGTCACATCAACTATTAAAAGCGTTTTCTGGGTTTCTGTTGCTTAATATACTTTATAAAATGTTTTATTAAGAGAGGCGTTTATCATGCAAATATATCACACATTTTATCAGCTTTGCGATATTTAGTTCATTTCTGGCACTTTGCTGAGACTAAACATGACACGTAACTAAGATGTAAATAGATATGAGAATTAGGTGTGTGAGATGTACAATATGTTCTCAGATTTACAGTGGCATTTTCGTGGGATTCTGACAGACTCAGTTTTTCCTGTTTTTGCTAAATGCTAATTGTATGTCTCTACCTGTACAAATTTTATAGTGTTGGGAGAATGAAATTAGCAGTTTTATTATAAGCCTGGCTATTTCACAGCTCCTGTAAATCTTCAAATAAAATTTACAATGCCTCTGTTCCACAAATTCAATTTTACAATATATGTGTGTTATAATGCTCTTAAGGCTCACTTCTCCATGTAATCTTCATTCTGTTGATGACAGTAATCCCCTTTTACCTTTTTACTTAGTAAGCAGTGTAAATTTGGCTCTTTGGTGATGAGTTTCTCAGAATTAAAATGATCAGAAATAAAAAGCCAAGCAACAGGAGAAAATGACACATACTCCACCACTCAAGAAAAATATGTTGATGCTGCAATATTGTCCTTCAAAGTTTGTTAGATTGGGAAAAAAATCAATTTATGTTTATATCCCTTATGCATGAAAATCAACTAGTTAATTTTAAGATCATGTTCCTTTTAAATTTCCTTTTTTGTTTTATGGTATAGGAGACTTTTTTTATCTTGAGTATTTATATATTAAGTGTTTTAAATTGAGAATTCTCCTAAAATTATAATACAGTTGATGTTTTGCGTGTGATTACAAGTGCAAATAAGGTACTGCATCTAGATAACAGAAATTTTTAAATAGCATTTTAGGTATAAGTGAAATGTCAGCTGTTAATTCTTTTTAAAATCTTTGCTAACATAGTTGGTAAATCTCGTTAGTATATTATCAGTTACCATGGGACAGTGCAACAAGATCCCATTGAAGGAGAAACTTGAAGCAAAACTACAGCTGAGAAAGTTGGGAATAAATCTTATAATTATGGGGTTTTATGTAACTGGCAGTTTATAGCTTCTTGTATTTTTTTTCTAGATATCATTTGATACAGAATGTTAAATAACCACTAGTTTCATTATACTGTCAAGTCTAATAGCTATCTACCTATGATGAGGGAGCTTCTGGAAATTTTGGGAAGTTCTCTGTTCTGCTGATGTAACACATTGTCCTCCAATTTTTAATCAGGATGCCAGATTCTCTAAAGTCTTATTTCCCCAACATGTGTGTATGTATCTATCTGGGTGACGTAAATGTTTTTTTAGAAGTTGGGCCTTAGTGATATATAGAAGTAAACTGCCTAGTAGAAGTAAAAGCTTACCTTTTACTTCTGTTAAGTCCTCTGTAAGATTGAATCCTACAAAGCTACATCCTACAAAGTCAGGTCCAGTATCTTTCTGCTTTTTGTGGTACCTGCTGTCCTTTGCTGAGAATGTTGCAAATGGAATGTTCTCCTTTGATCTTCAAACAGCCCAAGTAAGAAGTACGTTTCAACCCTGAAGAATTGCCTATAGCTAAAAGAGCTGTGCTGTACTATCTTAGCTCTCTACAGTTTGCTGAGTTACTGCAATTTCAATGAGCTGTATTAGTTGTCTCACAAACCTTGATGCCCGTAATCTCAGGCACATCCTTAACTGTTAGCTCCATGATCAGTTCTGGTGTGTTTTGTGCGGTTTAAGATAAGCAGCTGCCTTTTAAATGTAGCCAAAAGGAAATTCACTGATATGCATAAATATGGTTAGGATAATAAAACATCCACAAAAGGAAAAACCTGAGGTATTAAGACACAGAACTTACTGAAGAAAGTGGCATTCAATTTTCTACTGTGTCATTTATATATGCCATATCATAATTTTTATGTAGCAGCCTTGCCTGTAGACATATCAGCATAATTTTCTAAAACAAGAAATGACAAATTGTCTTTTCAAACTTGTACTCGGTGAATGAAAACAAATTAAATTTCAATTTCTTTCTGGATGCTCCTGGGAGATGTTAATCATTGTCAGAGAGAAAATGTTTTTCCATTCAGGAGAGAATTGTTAAAGTTGCATGCTGTATACAAACAAAAAGATACTCAACTATATTTTCTGTTTAAAATGTCAGCTCTTCCAAACACCTCACTTAATTCGTTGTGTATTTTTTGGTTTATATAATTGGGATCTTTTTTTTTTTTTTTTTTTTTTTTTCCTTCCAGGGCATTTGATATGATTTCTAATCAAAACTATTGTAGAAGAAAACCGTTTGGTCAGTTAGTTTGAATAGGTCTGTACTAAGAGAATATAATCTTCATAAGTTGATACTTAACTTGTAATCAGGAAAGCATTGTGAAATTCCAAACTGTTTTAAAAACAGCAAACCAAGTTACTAGATTAAAAAGCATTGAAACAAATTTACTTTTGACAACTGTATTCTTCTTATTTTTATCCTATTGTAATTTTCATGGCTATGCTTTTCAGATATGCTCTTGCTTTACTGGATCTGTTTTCCATAATATTGTTCAGGTTTTGTTTTACTGTACCTGTGCGACAACTGTGGTTCTTGCTTTCATACTATTTATCTCTTTTATGAAATAATTATTGAATATGTATGCTAAGTATGTATATATAAAATGGAAGTATGTATCATCCCACTAGATTCTGGAGGAGGCATTTGTTTCCTTTCGGGATGGAATTCAGCTTGGTTATTTCAGTGTTATTTCAGATAGCAAACAATAGTGGGGGCATCATCTCTGAACATTCATATCTGTAGATGATAAATCTCAGTGAAGATTCTCACTGAGATTTATTCTCACTGTCATGTGAGCAATCCCCCCTACGAGTATAATGATTTGTTTAGCATATGTGAAGATTAGTTTTTTACATCAGTGGTGGCATAAGATCCACGGTAAGGTCTCTGAATATGTACCAGTGGCAGGAGAGCACCTCTTTAATCTATAAGCATGTGTGCTTGTTCTGTACTTCTGTTAGGTATATATTATTATAATCCATCTGGACCTTACTTCTCTCCCTCATTCTTCTAACTCTACTTATTAGACATCCTTATTAGACCTTGCTTTGACTTGAAGGGTATTTTTTTTTTTTCCTCTCTCCTCCAAGTGCCATAAAATATGTTTCTTGGCATATGAACAGATAATTTTATGGTAACAGAGGCTGAGAAAATGTTTTTAATTTAAGAAAGATGAAAGCCTGTATTGAAAAAAATCAAATTCAACATGCTGACTGTCAACAATAACCTGCTTGCTCTGAAAAGGGAGGTAGTTCTGTAGCTCTTAATCTAGAGGACAGTTATTGTCTATCTTGATTGCATTTTCATATTGGAACTGTTTTTGATTCAGAATAAGACAAGCTTTTTACTTTATCATTTCAAGGTCAACCTTCTGATTTTTTTCTATGTCACTGAATATTTCATCTATTGGTAGACATTGGAGATGCATGATAAAGATTTGTCTCTTGACAACAGTCTTGTAAATGATAATTGCTTTCTCAGAGCAGTGAAGTCTGTGAATACAGTCTTAAGGGCTGAATTTAGGCCTCAGTGAATGTCCAGAAACTTCAGTGACTTGTAGCTGTTTCTCCCTGCAGAAGAAAGATACTCTATTCTAAAATGCTTGTGTTGGTTATATCTTCAAAGGATCTAATCTAAGATTTCATTCCTCATGAAAGTTGTTATTCCTTAGTGCAACCTTAGTCTATTCTTCTCTTTTATAAGAAAGACTTTTGAATGTGCAACCACTTAGTTACTGCATCACTCATTTATGAGAACAGTTCTCATTGTAATAATTGCCTTTGTGAGAGGAGTATGTGAGATTGAGATCCCTCAGGTGCTGTTTGCAGTCCTCTGCAACATGATTATTAGCACACAGCTTCATTCAAAGGAAAACAATGGTTTACTTACAAGCGTACAGCTTCAAAATATTTTAGCTGTGTGTACAGTCACAACTATCCCTCTTATTCCTTCTGTGATAGGTCTCTGTTGAGAATGAATAGTGTTCAGAATAAATTTGGCAAACATACTTCAATGTCTCCCTTGGCTGATAAGCTGGGCCATTTCTAGGATATAATGAAATGTAGGGCTGTTATTAACTTTTGCAGTTATAATAACATCTTTTGCAAGTATTTTAGGGTACTTTAATCCTAACATCAGCTCTGTGAAGATAGGAAAATATTTTCTCTAGCTTTTTTAAAATAAAGCATAGAAATTTTCCCAAGGGGATATAAACAACAGTGGCAGAACCTGAAATAGCATTAAAAAGTCACATGTGAATATTAGAAAAATATCTATCTCTTCCTTATCCAAAGACCTCTTTTAAAAATGCAAAAGTAATATGTTGGAACTAGTATTTTTGTCTGGTAATTTTGTAGTGTAGATTTCTTAATCTCATATTTCAGATGGAAATTATTAAAAGACATTTTGAAATGTTCCGAAATATGTTACTGAGTATTGAAGAATGAATATGAACTACTTAATTCAGTGTAACACAATCACTGCCGTAGTTACAATAATGGGAAGTACAGAGAGGTTAGAAGTGGTGAGGAGAACTTAGGACAGCTTCTTGGGACAAATGAAAAGTTAGGAGAGGTTTGCTGAAAGAAACATTGGCAATTGGTCCATATTTGATGCAGACACTCAAATGTGAGCAAAGTGGAAAGAAAAGTCTTAAGGGAACAATGAGAAATAATGGTGTGAAACATCAGGAAGACAGATTGAAGAAAAGAAATTAGAAGCGAATTTATACATGTTAATAAGCCTTTGACAGTTCAGACATGGAACTTAAAACTAAAGGAAGTAATTTTTTCACACAGTGCATACTTCAGTTGTAGAAATTTATTGTTGCAAAATGTTCTGGCAACCAAAACAAGGAGGATGGATATATTATGGATGGTCCAAATGCAGGACTGTCTCATAGGAAGTCTCTAAATTGTTCATTGCTGGATGCTGGCAGTGTAGTAACATTCTGTTTTTTATTCTGTTCTTCTCCTATCCACTACTACTTAACTGTCTTAAGCAGGATGTGGGCTAGGGGAGCTGTGGTCTGACCCAGTATGGTACATTTTGTTCCTAAAATTACCATGAAAGTCATGGGCATGAATATGATGTGAATAGTAAAATATCTGAGAAGCTTGAACTGCACTTTTTCTCTCCCAAATAGTTAGTTTTCCATGTTATATGTCAGTCTTTTTTTCTGACGAAACAGATTAGCTATGCTAAAATAAGTTTTGATTTTGAAAATCTCATCACCTAGGTATGGGGAAGGTATGTAATAGGTAAGACAGGTAATGTAACTGGAACATAAGATTCTACAAGCTACTTAACAATCCTAAAGAGTTCTAGAGAAGAAATTTTTGTTCTTTACGAGGTCAGACCTTTCAATCATTGCTAAGCGTCTGTTACTCCTGCACCATTGGCAAGACACTGTGAGGAGAACATTCACCAGACTTCTAGTAATACTGGATGTATATTTTAAAGTAAGAATGATAAGAGTTAAAATAAATATACAGCAAGGCAAATTGATCAATGCAAGTTTAATGATAAAGTGATCAGAGTATCTAACTAAGTGATATCCCAAGAAGAGGTTTGTACCTTATGCTTCTATAACATAAAACGTAGGCTTTTACGATTGCAAAATTGGGAAAATCAAGAACGCTTTTATTAATGTGTAACTGAAAGTACTGATTTGAGTGTTAGTTGAATGGAGTCTGGGGAACAATTGTTTTTTGTTTGATGATGTTTAAAAGAAAAAAAAAAAAGTCAACACTTTTCCAAACTGCAATTCATATCAAATAAGACTTAGGATGTTTTGTTTTAATGGCGCAGTATTAGAAGTACTTGTACTTGTACTTGTACACAGTATTAGAAGTATTTGTACTTAGTACTTATATTGCCCTTTCTTTGTGCACCATTTAATAAGTCTGTGTAGCAGCTCTCATTGACTGAATTCCAGATTTTGGAGTCTTTCTTTAATACAGAGATTTATTAACTTTCACTAATAACACTAAACATTTTCCTTACAAAATATCAATGTTAATAGTGCTATATAAACCGAGCTTCATTAATACTTGTAAAGAATCTACCTAAATTTGCTTTATCTGGATGTAAGAACACAAAAAGCCAAAGAATTTCACAGTATACTAATTCCTATTAGTTTTATGTTAGGGGACTCAGTGAAAGAGTGGTGGGAGTCATTCTGAAATGGGCACCTAAGTGCAAGTACATACATTTAGGCTGGGGGGGCTCCTCTCCCCTTGTGGAGTGCAGGTAGTTGCTCTGCTGGCTGGAGGGGTTTAATCCACAGTGGCCCTGGGATGGGCACCTTGTCCGTGTGAGGTGCTGGTTAGTTTGCTGGATGACCTGCCGCTCCTGTGCTAGCCACATACAGAAATCTAGGATAGCTTAAAAAAATCTTTTCTGGATCTGCAGTGAGGTGCAGGTGTCAACTTCAGAATAATCTGATATACTTTTTAGGACCCTTTCACTGTATTGACTAGATCTCTGTGACTATGATAAAAATTGATTTTTTTTTTGTATAGTTCTTTATTTGTGTATTTCCCTTTACTACTCTTTAAAGAGCAGATATCAAATTTTACTTCTTGGTGGTAAATATATAAATTTGGTCTTTATGCAGGTTGCTTTTTCTCTGACATACCAGTCTTGGTACAGAATATGCAGCAAAATGTGTTCTGTAACCATCTTCATTTCTTAGAATATAAACTCATGCAGCTCTGTTTCCTGAAATCTGGAGTGCAGTGTTTAAAATTCAGCTACTGCGTAATAATGAATGAAATTTGTTTAATGACTGTGGAATGTTGTTTCAGAAATAGTTCCTTTTCTCCTGAAGCTGCTCCAGCTTGTATGAAATCACTGTCCTGATTTCCAGCTTTTTTAGTCCCAGCAGAGAGGCAAAAGAGTTGAACGGCTTTTAACATTCTAGAATGAGTTATTGTCATATTAGTGAGTTATTGTCATATTAGTGAGTTATTGTCATATTAGT
>JAUBNY010000242.1:350584-360968 GCA_032275445.1 Crypturellus soui
GGCTTTTAACATTCTAGAATGAGTTATTGTCATATTAGTGAGTTATTGTCATATTAGTGAGTTATTGTCATATTAGTAGATCAGCCAGTATAAATAAGATAGGACTGCTGTATGTTTTACCCATTCTAATCGCTCCTAAGTCTGTGTGCCGATGCTTTTCACCATCAGTGGAAATTACAACTGGGAGGTGAAAAAGGTTTCTCTGAATAACTGTATATCTTCTTTCCTTACTTACCTAGGAGTCATGATGGAGTATAAAATACTAACCTCTAGGTCAGTATTTAGAATATTTTGCAGCATACTCTGTTGTTTTAGTGTCAGACACCAAAAACAAGATAATCATTCTTATGAAATGTTTTAAGTCATATGTATCTATTTCCTGGAATTTTGATCAGATAAATCTAAACCATGGTAATATAACTTTAAGGGCACTCAGCTGCTAGTCACTGGTGGATAGTGGTAACCATAGCTGAGATGTAAACTTTAGATAATTTAGAGTTTAACTCTTGTTATTTTACTATTGCTTATTTTAGTTTAGCTTGATACTTATTGAGCTTGAAAAAAAATGCTGATGAATACTTTTAATTGTAAAAGTCAGTCCCCTTGTCTTTTTCCATGTATTAATCATCTTTTGGGAAGAATGAAGCAATGTCTGAAGGTGTCTTTGTAATGTCTTTGTTAATGCTGATCTTTCTAGACAATCTGTAAACTTACGTATTCTGTGGTCTGTGAGAATGATGTTTTCCTCCTGTGGTTGCATTAGGGCTAGAAAAAAAGGTCGAAGCAGAGTCTGTTCTCTGAAGTAGACATTCATGATGTAGTACAACTTACTTTAGGAAAGAAAGGCGAGAGAAATCCAGATTTGGTCCACTGGATGAAGGGACATATTTCTATGGCCAGTCACAATTTTTGTCCGTTACAAACACAATGCAAGTCGTTAAGTAAGCTAGTCATTAAGATTAGCTAGCTGACTTAAAGTCATTGTACTTTTATTGTCTGGCACTGAATATATAAATGTGTGTATTTCCATGAGTATTTAAGGAACATATATACATATATATAGGAAATCTTTTAAAAATTTAAAAGAAATGAGAGCTTTTCATATCAAGCAGGTAAAGATATTCTGACACTAAGAATGTCTATTTTAAAAAGAATTTGAGTATGTTGTGTTTCTTAATGGACTTTGTGTTTTTTTTGCTTTAGTTTGGAGATAATATGCTGTAGTTTAGATGTAATATTAAATGGAATCATCATTTTAAATGATGACCTTCATTCTTAATTTTATTATTTATATAATCATCATTAATATAATTAAATATGTAAAGTAAGCACATGTTGAGCACTTCTAGTTAAATCAAACATTTATAACGTCACTGAAATACATACCTGCCCTGTTTGTGACAGTTTTTATGAAGCATCTTAAGGACAGCCAAGTTAGGTAGTTGTATAATAAAGGGAATGGATTCTAGATAGCCCTATTTTCAGATGCAAATCTTTCAGGTTTAAAGATTGCTAACAGAAATTAGCTTTGAAGACAAATTTGTAGTCCCGTCCTTTTCACTTAAAACAATGTGTATAATCTGCAAAATGAAATTTCAAATCTTAAAATAAAGAAGAGCAGAGTATGAGATTTTTTTGGTCAAAGAGTATGTGTGGAAGAATCTTCCATGGGATCTTCCATCTCTCATTTCTTTTCCAAATAAATATTCTTTCCTTCTCTTAAAAAAAAAAAAAAAAAAAAAAAAAAAAAGAGAGAGAGAGAAAATAAAAAAGAGCTGTTATTCCAATACTAACTTTACCATCTCAATTACAATCCTGGAATATTCCCAAGGAAAACATACAAGACATTGAGTTTCCAAACCGAAATTCTCTCACTAGCTAATGTTGATGCAACTCATTTAGCCACAATAATTTGCACAGCAATTGAATCACTGAGCTGAAAAACAAACCAAAGGATAATCCAGAAAAACATAAATGCACAAAAGAACTGCGTAGAATCTAGGAAGAAAACGCAGCAAGTAAATCTTCTTCTCTGTAAAAGAAGTAACTAGAATTTATTGCATATGGTCTACGCTACCTTTTAAAAGACTGGTGCATGAAAATAGGATTTAAATCTGTATACAGTCAAAAATTGATAAGGACTGTGAGGCTAGAATGAAATAGAAATGAAACAGAAGATAAAGTCAAGAGACACATTCCATAGAATTCAGAAATTATATGCCAACCTGACATGTTAAACATGTGCGTGTTTTTACTTAGGTATCTAATTGTCACAGAAATGAATATAAGGTGATAGGATTTTATGGAGTATTGATTCTAAATATATATATATATATATATATATATATGACTCTTGTAGTGTTTTTAGAGTTTGATTTGATTATCAAAATTGTTTTATTCCATTTTTTGAGAGAAGATCATTATTCTGATAGTAGTCAACAATGCCTGCCCTGTTTTCCCTGGAGGATTTGCTGTTGTTCAGATCTTCACATGCACTATAAAATGATTTAAATATAAGGAAGTTTTTCTGTCGAGCCCCTGGAATAGTGGTGTTTTTTTTTTTTTTTTTTTCCTCTCTTCTTGAAATTATCAGAACCAAATTGTGTTCTGCTAGCAGTAATCTAGTCACATCAGTATCTCATGCTTGGGAACAATCATGTCCCTGACACTTGGTCAGTTAATTAAGGAATACTGTGAAATGTATGAAAAAAAATCACGGACAATATTACCCCTTGCTCTTTCTGTCAAGGCATGACAGAGTAAGTTCAATTTTACAGGTTCTATTTTTCCTCTTACAGAGCTAATAGAAAAGACTCTAAGAAGAGAGGAAGAAATGGGATCCCTACAGGTACACCTTCTATTAAATTAACTAACTTCACTTCTTGTAACTTCTAAAATTTTTGAATTTTATTACAGTGTTATGTTTTTTAAAGCTTCCGTGTATCTTAAGTTCACCTTTGGAAACATAAGGAGCCAAAAACTGAACTGCTGCCTCGTGAGATTCATACTTGAATTTCTGCCTGACAGTTAAGCTGTATTATTCTGCTCTGAGTTCATACATCTAGTGCATCAATGAGAGGAATGCTTCTTCTTTTAAGTTGTTTATTCTTATTTCTGACTTCATTGAAAATGTATGTGAATGTATGCAAATCTGAATGCAAAAGTGCAAAAAGGCTTTTTATTCTACTTTATTGAATAGGTTAGATTTCTTGGAATGTGTTGTTTTCTTCTGCTAATTAAAATCTCTTACTTCCAATTTTAATCAAAGGCAGTGTATTAAGTGTCTGAAACATTAAATGTCTGTCACCTAAGGGAACAGTTGCTGTATGTTAGAATTTGATGCAATACAGTAAATCCTTATAGTATGTCATCTAGCAGTAAAGCTCTTTGTGCTAACTACATAAAATGTATGCTTTAAAAGTATGATTTACCTTAGGCTCTGCTTGGAATAGTATTTAAGCATAACAGTCAAAGAAAGCATGTATTCCTTTGAACTGAAAATGGCTAAGAAAGCAAAACCAAGCTGGAATGACTAAACAACGAAGTGTAGAAAGCTGGTGTATATAATCTTCAGAAAACTGAAAAGGAATTTTTAGCAAACTGCAAACAGGAATACACAACATGAATACTGAAAAGGTTAGATAAAACCTCTAGTGCTCTAGAGCTATACCAGAAGTGGAAAACTTGTGAGGGCATCAACCAAGATACAGCTGTTAAGTAAAATGAAATTATGTATTGATCTGTGTTTTGACTGTAGGAGTTTCTTTAAAGATATGACTTCTCATGTATTAAATATGGGACATTTTGAGGGCTAGAGATATCAAAAAAAGTGCAGAAACAGTTTGATCCAGTAAGAAGCAGCAACTTGCAAGCACCAAAAATTACACAACACACCAATCCAGCTGCTTCCTGTTCAAACAAAAATCTTGGCCTAGCTTTCTGGCAGCTCAAGTTCAACAAGGCCGAGAGCTTGTCTGCGCAAGCAGTTTACACAGGTGCGTATCTAGTTACATCAGTGTAAAAGGATCTCCTTTCATGTGAAGCAGTTCTGTATCTGTTTTCATGTGAATCCCCATAGCTGACAAATTGTTCTAATGATTTTACTTCAGATTGAATCGGAGGTAATTTTTTACTAGAGCAAGTTGCATCATAATACTATATTATGCAGTATATATATGCTTGCATGCATTTCTGATCATCCTGATTCTGCTGTTCCTCATCAGATGCCTTTCCATAACACATGGTTCTATCTAAATACATGGCCTGAATTTCTCTGATTTTTTTTTATATTCAAAAGCTTGCTATAGCTGGGTTTTACTTCTCCATATGGACATGCTTTGACAAGTCAAACTACTTAGCAAAAACATCTGTTTTTATTCTAGGCAGTATAGTGTCCAGATTGGTCGATATGTTTTGAAAAGATCCCATTCTGGGATCCTCTGTTATTACTCTGCAGAGATAAAATGTAGGAAGCTCTAGTTTACTAACTAGCTCTTTCTAGTATGTTTTATGTCCTAAGAGAGCATGTAGTACTTCATAAAAGGAGAGATTCACCTGAGTAGGGCTTCTGTGTAATTCCACAGCCCAAAAAATGCAGAAATGAACTTTATTGGTTAGAATCATTTTTACCTCTTAGGGATAGTCTACTGCCTTTTGTTGTTGTTGTTGTTTTTTGTTTTTAAACAATTTTTAGCCTAATTCACCTGGAAAGGAAAAATCTCCAGCGTCCTCTCCCATGCTTTAAAAAAGCTAACAGCTTAATAAGCTGAGAATTCCTATAATGTCTTGTGGCTTCACCTAAATATTTAAATGTATGGTCTTTCAATTCCTTAAAATATCATGCCTAGTTCAGATGTGGTAATAGTCCCTTCATATATTATCTTGATTTTACTATCTTAATATTTTTCTTAATATTACTACAGGATTTGAATAGAATGAATGTTGAAATTTGTACCTTCTATAAATTCCTACTGTACAGACAGTGAAAGAGTGATTTTAGTTTTGCTGATTTTTATGCATAATATAAGTTCTATATTTTTTGTACTTGGTGGTGGATTAAAACTGAAACAAGCCTGTTTTATTTGCTTTTTATTTGTCTAACATGGAACTTTTTACTGATAACAAGATGATAGTCATTTTTCAGAGAGATTTCTGGTAACAGAATAATGCTAAGAAATTTACTTTTTTATTTTTCTAAATAATTGTCTCATAGAGATACTAATATGGCATTAATTCCAAAATATGATAGATTTACAGTCAAGGAGTAGAGTTCAAGAAACATTTTAAAATAGGTGGTCAGTAGGTTAAAAAAAAAAAAAAGTCTACCTCTTCCTTCCCAAAAACAAACAAACAAAAAAGCCACACATTGGAAATTAAATTAAGATTAGTGAAAATGTAATAGTGCTAGTTGAGAAAATATTGTGGAATAAGTAAGTTTTTCAAATACTTTCTTAACTGATTTTCAGAGGTCCAGTCAAGGACTACAGCTCCTATCCAGTGGCATTTGTATTAATATATATTACCGGCAAAAAAAAAAAAAAATTATTTAATCATTATTCAACTTATTACATTCCTTAATTTCTAACTGCATGTTCTACTTTATTTGTAGGAGCGTATTATGGCCCTAGAAATGGTAAGTTTCTTCATAATGAGATTGCTGCTATTTTTTTTTTTTTCAAATCATCAAATACATGTTACTTCTATGTATCGAAAAAAAAAATTCCATTTTAATTTTAAGTGAATAAAGATTCATGTGATAGTTGCACCTGCACTTTATTCTGTAATCTCTTTTTGCTATGGTATTTTAGTACCTGTTGTATAACATACTGTGTAATGTACCTTTTCTGTACAGCTTTTTTATCATCCTATCTCTGGAAGAGAAATATGAGCAAAGGATGCTATTCTGCTACTGCTAATAGTTCAAATAATTGAAGTCTGTGTAGCAGATCTAATCCTTCTAGTGCCAAGTGTTTGCTTTTTGCATGTTTACACTAGAAGGTGCAGACAGAATCAGTTCCTCTGATCATGTGAACATTGAGACTGCATGGCACTCGGCTGACACTATGCTCCCCCGTGTGGACTTGGCTATCTCTAGCATTTGTGCACTATAGATTTTTGCTCTTAACGTAGGCATAGGCATTGTGAAACTATATGCAATAGATTTATCAGGCCTTTAGTCTCTTTTTATTGAAGATCTAAAAGATTGCATCTAAAGAAACTACTATTGACACCATGTCAAGACTGCAACTTGAAACGCGGGAAATTCTGTCTAAACATGAGGAATAACTTGCCTTATTGCAAGGGAGACTGAGCACTGGACCAAATTGCCCAGAGAAGTTGTGGAATCTTGCAGATATTCAAAAGCCATCGGACACTGGCAAGGACAACATATACTGAGTGACATTGCTTGAGCAGGGGGGTTGGACTAGATGATCTGCGGAGATCCCTTCCAGGCTCAGTCATTTTGTGGTCCTGTGACCTATATCTTATAAACCCTGAAATAAACTGATTTGTGCCTTTCTAGTCTTGGTACAGCCAGAGAATAATTTCTTGCAAATAGCAGAGTGTAATACCAATTCAAACCATGTATCTATTTTTCTGAAGGTTTTGTTTTTTTTAATAAAAAACCATAGCTGGGAGGTAACATTTAGATGCAAGGTTGTGGTGCTGAATTCAGCTTGAAATCAATCACTGCTTTCATTATTACTGACAGGAAGATATATGGTGTTAAGGCCTGTGATTGCAGGCAAGAAAAGTATGGTCATAAGGCTGTTGCTCCCAAGGCAATATTATTACTTTTGGCATAAAGTTCTTTTATGATGTTTGGCAAATCACTTAAACTGATATTTTCACAGGCAGTTAATAATTTTGTGTTCCCCTCTTTCTGGGTTAGTGACTTTCTGACTCTTGAGGCCTGATTTTCAGAAATGCTAAGTTGTAGTAATAGCTAAATTCAGTGTCAGTTCCACAATATATATATATTAAGTGCATTTGAAAGTTAGATATTAGATAGCTAGTAGTGAATACTGTCAAATCGTAAGTAATTTTTACTTTTTTATCTGTTTCAGTTCTCTAAGGATGGTAACACTCTTTCACGCCTTTCCCTTAACAGATCTTAAACACACACAAAGTAATATTTATTTTCTCTGAATATGTCACAATGATCTGTGATAGGAAAACCCTGGAGCAAAGGAATGATGAAGGCTTGTTGTTGAAGGGATAGATAAGAATCCTTCAATTTACAGTGTGTACATATATATATAGCTGCATATCTATGCAGCATTTATAACATTAAGTACATAATAATTAAAGTACTAATATAATTGTAGAATTTTCTTACTGTCACCTGAGTGCTCACAGCAATGCAATCAAGAAGTACAATGCTTTGCTTATGATTTGATTCAAATGGAATGGGAATAGGATAGACACTTAAGCAATAAAATTCAAACTGAATCACAGTTCTTATTTTTGTTTCCTTAAATTAGGTAAGAGATTCCTTAAACTGCGTAGATAACATTTTCCTAGGAGTATTTTGAGGAAAAGATGGCAGTTTACATGACTTGAAGGGTGCATGAAAGGATGAGGGAGTGAAAGACATGCACAAGCTAGGCAAAATGCATAGAAAATCGTCAAATATCCAGGGCTAAGTTTAAGTGGGACCACCTATTTGCTGAATTAGGAAACTGATCTGTGTTTTCTTATATAATTTTCTCATCCAGTTTGAGACTGGGAAGAAATTGGTCTGCACAAGAATATATGAAGTTTTGTGCAGCACCATAAGCTTCTTGTAGTGACTTTTAAAATAATTTTTTACCCTGCACATATCTTTTAAGGAAAATAAAATCATGTACACTGCAATAAGTGCAATTCTTTAATCTCTAGCTCTGTTCTAGGCAATGACCTGGAGACTGTGGCTCAATGGATGTATTTTGAAAGGCGTGTGTGGCAGGACGTGCTCCTTCCTTTCTCTAACACCTATCTCACTTCTGCCTTCTGCAATTCACTTTAAAATTATTGATGTAGGAATGTCTTGAACTCATCAGCTTAGGCAAAAAGAATCTGTGAAAGAAATATAACAGCCCAGAGAGATCCATTTGAGAAATCTGGGTGAATAAACCTGCTGCCTATAGTAGGATGCCTGAAAGAAAACCCTTTTTAAACTCAGAAAGTTAAAGTTTGTTAGACCATAAGCTAGGATAATGAACTACTTAAGCCTGTGAAGCTCAAAAGGCATAGGTAAGATGGAGCAGGAATAGAGAGGTCTCTGAACAAATCTCTTTCTATCTTTTTGATTTTTTGACTTTTTGATTTTGCAAGGCAGGTCCTTGTATCCAAGTTTAGTTTAATTTTGTGAGCTGCAGCAACCCAAGTTCCCTTTTATACCTTAGAAGCCTCAGAGGCCTTTCAGCTCCTTCTCTCAGCAGCCTCTTTGAGCTGGAAGTTAATCCCCTACTTGTATTCTCTACAGTACCAACAGTTTCTTGAACCTTCTGTCACCAAGCAAACTCACTTGCTTCCCAAGGAAATTGCAGTATTTCCAGCCTCCTTCAGAACTTTACACCTGACCTACTATCTATTATAAAAATTTGTATTTTGGGTTTTTGTTTTGTTTATTTTTTTCATTCCCATTTTACAATCTGGTTCACTAGATAGCTATGCAACTCGTCATTGCTGCTGGGTGTACAAAGCAGGACAGGAGCAGAAGCTGTGAGGAAAGCAGCAGGGGCATCACTGTTGGATGTGATGGGGATAAAGGAGCGGGGTATGTTCTTATTGGTGGGTGATAGCATCCCTCAACTTCAGTACTTGAAAAGTGCCAAGGGAATTCCTGAGTAGTATCACAGGAAAACTGAAGTTACAAGTGCCTGAAGATTATCAGTGCATTTTGTTTGGATGTGTTTAATACTCTTTAGTATACAGAATTTGGTTATTATCATAGCTATTAAAAAGGATTGTTGTTTCTTAATTCAGCGATCATTTATGTAGCTTGATATTTTATTATCGTGAATATGATTGAACTAAAACACTTATCTTAAGATAATTCTGTGTCCTTTAGTTCTCATGAAACTACTAGCTTTGACTCTATGTTATTTCCAGACAAATGTGTATAGTTTTTCGTGGGGGGGGCGGGGAAAGTCTGTATTGTCTGTATTGATGCAGCTGCCGTGGGAAGTATATCTAATTCTGAAAAAGAAGCAAAGGTGTCTCTAGCAGGTGCAGGCTATGCTGACATGTGATGCTTGTAACTTCAGCTGCAAGTTATAGTCCTCTGCCTTAAAAGACACCAACCTTTTATTTAGACC
This sequence comes from Crypturellus soui, assembly GCA_032275445.1. Classification (NCBI taxonomy): domain Eukaryota; kingdom Metazoa; phylum Chordata; class Aves; order Tinamiformes; family Tinamidae; genus Crypturellus; species Crypturellus soui. The sequence goes on from JAUBNY010000242.1 coordinate 359,887, forward strand.
ACTCATGCCAGTTATTCCACTGAAGTTATTCAGTGAAGATGTGTTGTATTTTCCTTGATAGATGAGATGACTTGCTTTTTTCAGCAGAGAACTCTGAAGTGAGGTTTCCGCTTGCTCCGAATATTTGGGTCAGGCTTTTCAGGATGTGATTCTGCTTTCTGTTACAATGTCATAACTTTAGAATAATTCTAGTTATTCTGTAAAATATGTATTATGTAAATAATATTATGTAAAATGGTTCTTTTATATGAATTTGCTTTTCATTATGATAATCTATGTGTTCTGATGTAATTCGTTATGTTCATTCCATCAAAGTAAGATTTTGAATACCAATAATAGAGGTTTTGATGTGCACATACTTAGTAATGTAAGAACTATTAGTTTCTTATACTTTAGCAGAAGGCTAAAAGTTGCATCAGTTTTCTGGTTAATCACCTTTTCTAGCACAAGTATTGGAAGGGCGACAGTACCCCGTGCACTTTTTAGAGTTTGTGCCTTACACTGATCTTTTTATTGTGCCTGCAAACCCTCCTTCTCTCTCCGTCCACTTTCCATCAATAAGCAAATCTTGCAATTAGCTTTCATGACTTTTCTGGCCATCATACTCGATAACTATGAATGTTCAGGAAATCTCAAAGAGCTAATACACTTTTTCTCTTTGGTCTGCTTCCGTGGTGTCTTGCCAGCACTGACCTTACATCAAAGGCCTTCTCGTTCTTCTAGAACAGAGCTGTTCTTTGATCTTATAAAAATGACCGGGAGAGGAGCCGTGTTCGGGGTGCTCTGTCCTGCCTGCCTCACCCTTTCCTTTCCTTTCATCAGCTAGCAGCTGCGTCACTTCCTTTTGCTGGGGGTATAGAACTTTCCCAAGATTCACCTTTTCCTTCCTCTTCTCCCACAAAGTGCCTAGAAGTGCTCACAGCCGAGTGGTTCTCTTCTCCTGACACTTCCTCTCCCCTCGTGCTTTCTACTGTATACTCCTCCCACATAGCTAGTGCTCTTGAGTACCCCGCTTAGCCACCCATGCTGTTCCCCAATGTCTTCCAAAATGTCCAATGTCTAGAACTGGACATTTTAGTTGT
>JAUBNY010000242.1:361211-389879 GCA_032275445.1 Crypturellus soui
TGAATTACTAAATTAGAAATTAGATAACTTAGCATTAGAAAAAAATCTTTGTGCTGAGACCTTTAATTCTAAATTTACAAATAAATATAATTAAGGATAGATATTATTTTGTATATTTGTTAAAGAATGTGTAAATGATTGGCATAACAAAGTACTGGCGAACTGCTTGAGAGGTAGGTTATTAAATGTAGAGGATGCATTAAACTTTATTAAACTGCTTTTTGTTCAGGATGATGGTTTCATATTTAGTTGTTTATAAATAGCTATTGTGCATGTCTAACAGTCTGTCCAGACAATAACTTCAGAGTTTCTCTCATAGTGTTTTCAATATTATAATACATTCCCTAAGTAGAGCATTCTTTTTGATATTATCAAAACGTGTTTTGCAGGTTGCAAGTGTTGACCTACTCAGTCAGATTTTAATATACTTATATACTGGTTTCCCACAAGATAAAGTAAAAAAAAATCAAGATAAATTTCTATTACAAGGCAATGCAATTTTTTAGATATCATAGTTTTTTTTTTCATCTTATTTTAGCTAGGAATGCTGTTATTTTAGCTGGGAGTGCTGATATGGAGTGGTCTTCACTGAAGACTTTTTTTTTGGACATTGTGTGTGTGCGTGTGACACATGAATATGATTTTAAAAGGAGGCCCTGTGTGTTCTATCTGCAGGATTCTCTTCAGAAATGTCACACTTTCGTCTCTGAAATGTGTGTCTATGAATTCTTCTGTAGAATTTAAGATACTTGTAGTATACGGATATAATAGCATGCTTTATACTTACCACAAAATAAGTTAAAATTATGCTTGACAGCATACTAAAACTTAGAATGTTTTCAATGTGCTGCTAGGTCCTTCATTATAGTTTTAAATATTTTATATTTAATGAAATCTACAGTCCTAGGAAAGCAGCTATACCAGTTGATGCCACTGTAAGTTTTTTCATTCTTTCATTATCATGAAATTTGTCATTAAAATGGGGAAATCCGTAAGTCAGATTCCTGATTTTATTTTTCTCCTCCTCTAACACTTTGATTAAATCACATCTGCTTGTATTTACAATTTCTCTCAGCATTAAAAAGTGATCAACAATGTTTCTTTTTTGCTGTGAAGTGGCTGTTAATTAAATGTTTGTAATGCTTTTTGAAATGTTTGATGAAATATATTTAACATACAGAATATTGATGTAAAAACTCCAGAAAGTGTTCATGAATGATATGGAATTCTTTATACCCCAATAATATTACACTTCTGGACTCACTCTGTCTCCTGTGTTATATTTCCTTTAATTTCCAGTAATTATTTAAAAAACATCTTTCTGTTTGATCAAAGCTTTAGCAAATGTTTAAAAATTGATTCCCAAACTAGGGACTTCCAGTATTCCTCAGAGCAGTGACTGATGAATCATGGAGAGCTGGACAGCCGAAAGACAGCACTGCCTCCTTGCATTTCTAGTTGCTAGCATGCATCAAACAACTTAAAATTCATGAAATACTTTCCTAATATTTTTTCCATGTAAACAATTTCTGTAGTTACCACAGGGATGTTATATGCTCGTGAATGAGAGTAGAGGTTGTCTATGTCACTGCAAATGGGAAAGGAAGCATCCATGAAATGCTTAATTAAAACGTGGTCCACCCTTTGCAAAAACATCTGGAATCTAAATTAAAAGTTCAGTTATTTTGGCATTTGTACTGCTTTCTTATTCAGATCCTCGTGTTAACAAAGATCTCTTGGTTTTCATTACTATGAATGCAATTTCAGCTTTAAAGACCATCTTAGTAACCTCAATGAAACAATGTTGTGTAATGAAACCCAGCTGAACTTCTGTATTGTATAACTTGAAAAAAAGTCTATGCATGTTTTTTACCTTTCATAAGTTAATGTGAATTCTTAATATGCAAGTGTGTTGTAATTAAACCATCAAAACAATTGTATAGTTGTAGTAATGGTATGATTGGAATATATTATATCTTATTTTCTCTTCAAGTTCCTTGTGCTCTTAAGATATACTAGGTCATAGAATGTCCAGGCTATCATGGAATTTGGTATATGAGGGTCAAGAAAAACTCAGATGTTAAAAAATATCCACATCCGGCATAAAAGAAGAGTTTACCTAATGCAGTGTATTCTGCATCTATTGTGATGCCAAGGTAACAGAATTTACAACATGTCAGGCTAGTGCTGGAGATTGAATCTGAAACTGCACAGATTTAGAGGTATTAAATTGGAAAGCAAAGGATACCTTTTAGGCTGCTTAACTACTTGATCCTATTCTTGCTATTTAGGTATTCTGTATGCTAAGTTAATTTTAAAAAAGTCATCGTAGGTCACCTTTAACATTACATCTTTCATCTGAATTGTAACTGCCTGCTAAAATGCATTGCTGTCAGTTTAAATTATAGTCACATTTAATCTTTTTATGGATATTCTTTGGGGATTGGCTAACTGGTACTTAATTCAACTGTAATTTTCAAATCTGTACTCTACAGATAGCCGTTTGTTTTTACCTACCTCAGAAAAAGAAAGGAGCACTGTACATGAAAGTCCATAAAGTTTGGTTTCTGGTTTATGTTTTCAATATATTGACTATAAAGCCAAACTTTATATACAAACCAGCTTTGATTTATTTGTGTATAGCTTTGCAGCTTTGAGACTAAAAATAAAATATGTGCCTGATTTTGATTTAGATCTGCCCCTTGAGACAGTGTGAAACTGTCTATCACAAAGAATGCATCAATATAGAAGGATTAACTGTTCGCATGCACTTTAAACATCAAAGTGTTTGTATGAAGTCATGGAAAATGAGTAATTTGTTTTATCATTCCCTGTGAGAACACAGAACGCCCCTTTTCAAAGTAAATAATCTTTATTTTAAAAACAGAAAGATTAATAGCACTCTATGGTAGTCTGCTGTTAAGTAACATGCCATGAATACAGCCTCATTCAGTGCAGTTGGTGTTCCTTTCCCTTATCAGTACCATCAGTGAACTATATCAGTACCTTCTGTTCCCTGTTAAATAATGAACAGACAAATGCAATTGCTCTGCTTAGGATTATTTGTGTGTCTTATGGCATAGAGCTTTCTAGTTTCTGTGAAAAAAAAGTTTACAATACTTAATTGACCTCTACATCAGGTATTCACAACATCCCTTTTTGCATTTTATCCGAATGACTAAATCCATCTCTTCTAATAGAATGGAGTTTAGTCATTAATGATACAAATGTGGCATTTGATTTGATCTGTATTGAGGTTGCTGTGCATTTCATTAAATTATTAACAAGACAATTCTTTGAGCCAGCTAAAAGCTTTTTAATCTTCTTTCTCTCCCATTCCTCAACTTACTCTTTTGTCCTCTTTTATTGAATTTTCCCTAAGAAACTTTTTTTGTTTGTTTTTCATTTGTGTATCACACACCAGTCTTTTTCAAGGGCTTTATGAATAGGATGCAGTTTTGTCCCTGAAAGTGTTAGTATGAGTTATCCTTTTCAAATCATTTCACAAATTGCTCAGAAGACTGAAAATTTTATAGCAGATAAAAGCAGCTATAATGGGTAAGACAAATGGTCAGTCTAGCAAGCTATTGGAACAATATCCAATATTGTTGCTTAAGGAAGTGTGTATGAACAGGGCAGGCACATATTTTGTTTCTCTCTCATTCAGTTATATTCTAGCCATTCAAAGCTCAGAGTTGTCCTGACCTATTCCTATTATTTTGGAATCCTTTTATGGTTTTTCTCTTTCATTTCTCCCCTGAATCTGTCTTCTGTCTTCCTGGATGAAGAATTCTAGTCTTTGGAGTCATTCTATTTAATCATTTCTCATATGGAAAGCCTTCCGTGCCTTTGATCATTCTAGTTGCTCTTCTGTGAAACTAACCCACTTCTACCTATTTCTGTTTTGAGGTGGGGATCTAAAACTGCACTCAGCAGTCAGAGTGCAAGCACACTGTGGATTAACACTTGGAGATAATTATGTTCTCTAGCTGTTTATTCCTTTCCTAATCAAGTGTTGAATGTTGTTTTTTGCTTTTTTCAGTGTCTGAGCAAGCATGTAATTTGTGAACAGCTATTATCAAAGTAAGGATTAAATCTTAGGAATTTCATAAGGTTGTTCTATAGTTCTTCATTGCTGGCCCCCATCTTTACCCTGGATGTCTTGGCAGCAGTAGCAGCAAACACTGCAGTGGCTGTACCTCACTGTGCATTCTAGGTGTCTTATCTAGGTGTTCAATAGCACAGATTCTGGTGGAACTAGGTCACTTGGTGACCACTCTAGACCATGAAATCTGATCACTTCTGCAATCTTTTTGCTATCCTTTAACTGACTTTCTAACTCGGAAAACAGTTTTCCATGTTGCTCCTGGCTACTTAGCTTTCTTAGTAGCCTTTAATGAGGGATTTCTTCAAAAATCTTTCAGAGCTCCAAGTAGCCTGTATCAGTGAGATATCCCTTATCTGCAGGATTCTTGATGAGATCTAAAAACTGAGGACTGAGTATGAATATGACCTGAGGGTCGGTCTTCTGCTTTCAAGATTAGATTTAATAATGTAGTGATAGCTCTAAGTGACAAATAAAACTAAGTTGAGGTACAGTTTATTTTTTTTATTTCTTTTTCATGAAAAGCATATGGAGTAGCTTTTTGTTTGGGGACAACAAATGATGAGCATCTTCCTCAACTTTGTTTGCAGACAGTGTTGATGACAGCTTTTCTTGATATTTAGAGAAATGGAAAAGAGGATGGCTTTGACACATATTTATGGCCACATGTTTATGGCTTGAACTGCTGTTGATAAAAACAGATTGCAGATTTCATTTATAAAAAAAACAAAAATTTTCATAGTCTTAAAGAAAAAAATAATTGGTGTAAACTATAAAATGTACATATTGAGGACGTCCACATTAAATGTCCTCTGTCCCAAACAATTTATTTTTTTTCTATATAACATAACAAATATATATTGTCCTGCAGCTGGGAAGTGCAATGTCTTAGAGGAATAATTAGGCAACATATACCATAAACGCAAAGCATTATTTGATTTGCTAGTGGACCAAGAAAAGAGACTAGTTAGGTTATTTCTTTCCTGTGAGGACGGAGTTTTTAATGCTTGTGTGTTCATGTGGGAGAAGGAAAGGTTGCTTGTTTCTTGGGGAGAGGGAGGTGCTGATCTGCTCAAAGTCAGTAACTTTGTGGTAAGTGTCCCTGGGTAGCTCTAAGATGACGGCTGAACATTAGGATTCAATATTTTCCTTCACATATAGTTAAATTTTCTTTTCATTAAAGTGGATAGAGATATGGTTATAGAGAATCTGTTGTCTGTTATATTCCTCAGCTGTACAAACACACATGCAAACCAGTACTATATGCTGCTCTGTCACTGAGGGAGCAAACATTGGAACTCATCATAGATTCATGGAGTCTTCAAGGCTTTGATGAACATAAGACCCCTATAAACAACTCATGAGATATGAATACCACTTTACAATGGTAACAGTGAAACAGTGGATGCTTGTAAGGGGGAAATACTAGTGATCAATAGATACCTCTAGACAATTTTAATTTGAAGAGGAGACATATAGTAAGCATTTAAAAAAATACAAAGCTTTTTATATATAAAAGCAGTGTTACATTACAGTATGTGAAAATCACTTTGAGCAATGTGTAGACCTCTTACCTCATTTCATCCTGAAAAAACTGAGGATTTTTTAATATATATATATATATATATTTTTTTTCTTCTCCATTTAGTAATGTGTATCTTCAAATTCTGCAATTCTTTTCTGTTAGAGCCAGATATGTTACAGGAAAAATAAATTTTCTTCTTAAGAAATTATTCAATTATGTATTTTGTAAATCAAAAAAATTGCAAATGCAGTTTTATATTAAAATACAGGAATTCTTACAATGATAGAAAAATATATATTAATTTTGGTCCAAACATGGCTACCCAAATACAACATCTATTTAACCATGTTTCTCATGCAGCTGATCATAAAAAAGAAAGTATAATTTTGCTTCCTGTAAAAATAATTACCCGTATTAATTCTGACTTTGAATTTTGCAAAACAGATTCTAACTGACCCTACTTTATTCACAGGGAAACAGCACAAGTATGCACCTTCCGGTCCTCCCAAGATTTTTTCAGGATCTGTTATGGCCAATTGTCAACCTCTCAGTTAAGCACTTTTTCATATGAGATGTCCTCTGTGTTGCCCATTGGAAAAATGCCTTGCTTATCTTCCAGAAAATTTCCCCAATCTTAAATAATTCACATTCAATTTTTAAAATTGAATTGTTTATATTTAGCAAAATTCATACCTGAACACCTTAGCTTTTCTTGTAATTTTTGTTTTATACCTAGATCATCTCTACTTTGTTTTCCTGATTTTTTACCCTATTCTCACTAAAGGGCTAAAGAATCTCAGCTTTACCTTTGACAGTTTTTCCTGGGCTTCCTAATGTCTAAAATATCCTTCTTTGATCAATCCTTTTACCCTGTTTTCTAGGCTCTCTGCTCATTCTTCCTAGACTAATCCTCTCCTAGAATTATTTTCTCTCTGTTGTGATTATAGAGTTCTCACTGTTCTAGCTCTTTTGACTTGATTCTTATTCTCTTCAACACTGTGTGAAGAGTAGCAGGACAAGATTCAGGACTTATCTACTTACTAAGTATATAAACACGGTAGTCGTGTGTTTATATAGTTTTTTGTTTTTGCTCCCAGTGAGTCTTGTGTTCCTAATGCAATAGATTGGGAAAGTCCTTTCTTCACTAAACGTGCAGTCTAAGAATGAAAGTTCCTTCCTACAAAATGAGAGAGATGATTTGAACTCCCATCAGTTTCAGAAGGAAAAAGAACCCAAAGTCAAAGAGACTGTTTTATACAGAAGTAGGTTGTAATATATCACCATCTTAACTGCCAGTACCATTTTTTTCTGGTTAAATGAAGAAGAAAAATCACTGTCTCATGTCCACTAGCTAATGTAGTTTATTGGGGTGGAATATAGATTATGGGTCCAACTTTGTGAGGTACAAATGAACCTCAAGTTTGAGACTTGACCTCCATTTATTATGAAAAACATGTTTCTTACAATCTAGGGGCATGAAAGAAACAACCAGGCAACACTGCTGCTTCTAGATTGATAGTGTATTTGTGCTTGGATTATGCTGTTCAGTTCCAATTCCTTCTTCCTCTCTCCCCCTCTTCGTGTTAAAATCTAGAACTAGAGAACATCCTCAAGACTTGAGAACGATCGAAGGCATGATATTTCCTCTGTGTGAAGAGCCCTTAAGTAGGTTCTTCAGCCTGAGTGTGAATGTGAAAAGTTTGTAAAATGCTCAGTGGCGTAAAGATCAGTAAGGATTGGTTGCGTTTGTTGTATGAGAATGAAATAGGTGGCAAGTGGTTGATTCAAATAAAAGGCCTAACAAAAGTTCTTCACATATTGCATTATAGTTCTGTGAAATTTTACTACTTAAGTTCTTTGGAGAATGACTTGTTTAGATCAGCATGCTTGTGACTGATTGTTTATGCACTCAAATCTATAGTGAAATAGGGTCTGTGGTCACTAGGCAGTCATGGTAACAACATTAATATTTATGTTAGTGATATTCTTAATATAATATACTTTAGTATTAACAGCTTATATTACATCTTTCAATATACATTGTATTATAACTTTAGCAGTAAGGTTAACGAAAATATTGATATTAACGATGTTAATATAGTTTCCTAACTTGCCTGCTCGCGTAAGTGTTCATTCATTGCTTTTCTCATTTCATTTTTTTGATTGTTACATGTTTGAACCTTAACTAAAAAATATACCTAAGAGCTATGCTTTTAAAGAATAACATTCTTCTCTAAAAGTGAGCTTACAGAGATATAAACTTTTATTTTTGTAACACTGAAAACTATATAGAGTTCATAAAGTATATATGATTGGTGAAGTATTTTTGTTGTTTGTTATTACTGCTGATGTTTAGGTGGTCTTATACCCCGCATAGTACGTTTATACAGTCTTGAATCATTATATGGCTCTTCAAGTTTGCCATGCAGCAGGTAAGGGAAACAGCGTTTTGAGATGAGTGCACCTATGCTCAGAGGTGTGCACTGTTTTTTCTTTTGATTATTCAAAGTGTTGCTCTTCTCAAGTCTGAAGCCTAGGATCTAACCAGGGTGTTTTTCCTATTGGTTTGAAGAATGGAGCATTTTAAAATTAGCAACAAACCTTTATGTATTTAAAGGCAAGTTCACCTAGCTTGCACAGACTTTAGAGCATAACTATTTTTGACTTTAAGATTAATTTTGTCTGTTATATAAATTTTTTTTTTGAAGTCCCCATGCAGTAATATCAGTGATGAAGCCATTTATTGGTAGATAACCATACTAGGTTAACAGAATCTTATCCCAAGAAGCGTAATTTATAAAATGCTGGTGGAAATACTGTCTATTGTTAAGAAAGTATTGTTTCTACACATTATGGTTTCTATGTGTTTTTCAGCAAATAATAGGAGGGCAGCCTTTGAGAAACTCCAGAGAAATCTGGCTCATGTGTTGTGAATGCTCTTTATTCATAAACCATCCACTCTGCCTGTGCACTGGAACTGAAGCAGTGCTGCTCATTTTTCAGTCCTTTGCATCTTGCTACTGGCTGGATTTTTATCCTATTTTGTTACTGAGTCCAAGCCCAACCCTCCTTAAGGTGATAATTCATCTTTCAGCAGTACATAGCAGTCTAATGTGAAAACCTAGAGTGAAAATATAGAGCTAAGGAATAGCTGTATCTATTTATAAAATATAGCTTTGGTTCTACTATGTGCTTAAGTACAAAGGTACAAACACTGTGAGGACAGATTTATATTTTTGATATAGTCACTTGCTGAAGTGCAATACGTGAAAGTCTGGTTCATGGAGACTCAGATTAAGGAAATGTGCTCAAGGATTAAGGAAATTTTTGTCATTATTTTTCTCTTAACAGCCAATGTGTTGACTGTTAGCTGTTTACAAGTAACCTTTTCCCATAGATGCCATTTTTTTTTTTTTTTAGTGTTTGGGTTAAATGAAAAGCTGAAAGCCTTGATTAATTCTTTATATTGTATCCTATGCTCTGTTTTTTAGAGTACTCGAGTAGCTTTAGACCACCTGGAGTCTGTTCCTGGAAAACTGAATCTATTAGAAGATTTCAAAGATATTGGAGTAAGAAAGATGTGACTTGATTCTTTCAGTAGTTCTCAATTATTTAGGTCAATTAACGTCCTCTAGATATGTGTATATATAGGTGCTTTACTAACATGCATGAAAGTAGATAGTATTATATAGACAGTAGTGCAGTAATTCATTTTTATGATATGTAGGTTTCTTGACATCATAAATTTATTCTGAGTTACTAACCTAAGACTGCTGCGGTGTTTTATAATAAAACTAAATATTTATAACTGATTATAATAGCTAAAGTCATAATGATTTACTCAGAATATTTGTGTTATACTGAATTGTGCTATTAGTTTTTATTAATTAAAATACTGTAATAAAATATATTATCCCAATTATTTAAATATTTAAAGTAATAAGTTAAAAAAGTTGAGCTTTACATCTTTACAGGCCTTTTTTTCCCTAACGTAATGCCTGTGATTGTCACTTGGACTCAGTATCACTATTAAATCGAGATATGTTTGTTCTGACATAGTGGGACACCCTGTGAGTAGTAAAGGTATACTGTTAAAAATGATAAATGACTAGATCACTCTGTTATCATTAAATCCTATAATTGATCTTGTATGGCTAAATGACTAGATCACTGTGTTATCATTACTTTCCACTCATGAAGTCAGAGGCTTACTTAGAGAATTTGAGTCCTCATAGTACAATATGCATTTTAAATCAGAATCAGATTACATACTAACAAATACACAGTGGTTTCTTCTTTATTTTCTATAAAATTTTCCCATCTAAAGTGTTCATAAGCATTTCAAAATTTATTTGTTTGGAACACCTTGTATTCTAATTGTTCTTGAACAAGCTCATGATTGGAGCACAGAGTATTTTATGCTGTTTTCTTTCTGTCATATCAATAAGGCTAGGGAAAAAAAATACTGATTTTAATATTTTAAATTAAAAACAATTTCATATTCCAGGTATCCTCAGAAGAGCTTTTTGTTTTGACAGAGGTTGAGGTTTGCCTTTTATTGCCCAGTGGTTGTGCCATTCCTTTGATTTGAGTTGTAGTTTGTACATTGCTGAGGACTGAGCAAAAGTAGACAAACAAAAGCTTAAATGTGGCTTTTAGCCATCTCCTTCACACTTTCACTCTCTTGCTTTCAATGTGCGATGACATTGTCATTTTCTGATTTGCTGAAGATTACTTAATGTGATATAGCCAGTATTAATGAGATTAGAATCTGGACTTTTGTGTTAATTTGAGCTCTCTCCCTCTCTCTGATTTAGAGATTTTTAAAGAGTGTTTCTTAACATGAGTCCCTGCCAACAGCTCTGTATTATCTGTAAAATCATTTATATGTTTATTAAAGAGAGCTAAGCTAAGTTTATTAGAGAGAGCTCAGCTGCGAGAATGTCAATCTGAAGTTCCCTCCATCTTCTATTTGAAAATCCACTTGAATATTTTATTATACAAGGAAAAGGCCCTGGTCAATATCTTTACAGTCAAGTCCTATGACATTACAATAGGTTTCTATCATATTTCAGTCTCACGTAGTATACATGAAACTTGCATGTTTCTTTTCAATGCGAGCAAGTTACTGTTTATAGAAAGGGAGAAGGAAAACAAAAGTAATTGTTTGATAGTTGTTCACAAGTTGTGTGATAGTTGTATTCATTCAAGTGAATCATTATATATTTAATTGAAAAGTGTTATGCTTTTGTATTTGAAGTTATTTTTAAGTTCATATGCCTCAAACACTATTCTTCAAACGCTTTTTCCAAACAGAGCAATTTTTCCCCATTACAGAATTCCTTTGTTTGAAGCTATGATATAATTGCCTTTTGGAAAGTTACAAGACATCATGTATATAACCCCTCTATTTCTACCTCTGAAAATTAGTAATTAATTCTTCTTGGTGTATTCTAAATCCTTGGCAATACCTGTATTTAGAGTAACCAATCAACATTTATTACTTTTGACCTTACAAAATCATTTAGACTTTCAATTCATTTCTAGGAGTCACATTGCCGAAAGGAGATGATAGAGGAACGGTATATGAAATATAAAGAAATAGTGAGTTCCCTACAGCGGCAACTGGAAGTTTCAAAAAAAAGAGTCCAACAGTTGAAGGTGTGTACTCCACTTTTTTATTTAATATTTAATCAATGTTACCTTATAGCGCAAGTACAGACTGAAATAATACCCATATTTTTCTAGCACATTTGCACATAGCTGTTATGGCTTGTGTAAAATTGAGGACAGAAATGTGTTTCCATTAAAAACGTGATTTTCAAAATCTTAAAAATTTTCTGGAAAAGCAATACTGCGTCTTACTACTCTTAAACATTTACTTATGCCAGTGCTGTCAAACTACTGTCAAAAAAGACTATGGATTTTTTCGCTGACTTTTTCTGTGCCCTTTCGTGTGGAAGATAAACCTGTTTCCTCCCTGAAAAGAAATGTTTAATTTGCCTTGTATGCAGGTAGTGAGTTTTATAGTAGCAGACTTTTGCATTCTGTACAAAAGATAAGGTACCATGTCCATTTCACTATAGAGAAAATTCAGACAAACAGATGTGAAATGATAAAGGTCACTCATCTGACCAATAGCAGAGGGATATCAATGGTTTCTTGTGGTACAGAATCAGGAAGCAACATAAAGAAAAAAAATCAGAATCATGCCAATATTTCTGCTGACCATCCCAGACAAGACAAGATTCTTTGGTGTCTGTTCAGCTGTGTCTCTAGGCAGTTGGGCTCAAAATCTAGAATCAAGAACTGTGTATCAAGTAAGTTCAAACTTTTTGTGTTCCCCACCTCTTCCATAGCAGTTATCCTTCTGAAAATGGTTACTATATTGACCAATGAGGCTTTTAAAAAATAGACAAGATAAAATGAAGACAGAGAACTTGAATTTAGTATGTTTCTGGTGTAAGATGATATTAAGCTATTTCAGATACCCATGTTGTTCTCCTGTAAGGAAGGGTTGAAAGGAAGAAACAAGGCAGATTCAGTTTGGAGATCATCTTCAATTTTTCAAATTTCTCATGCCTTCACACAGTCACTAATTCGATAGCTGTTGAAATCTGGAAAACATTGAAAAGCTAAGTGGAAGAATACTGCAGTCAGCTGCATTATACTGCAGCAGTATAATGTAATTTTGCGCTAAACTAACCAAGTTTACTGAAGTAGCATGATATGAATGCTATATTAAGAATCCAGAATACGGCTGATTCCAGAACAATATTTTATCTCTCTTTAGACAACAGGACACATTCAATGGCTTCCTTTTAGATGGGCCTAATTGGGTTTTGCATGACATACAGTACTCTTTGCTGTCACAGCTGTAACAAATAGAACAGAATGTTCAAAAACAAGTAACAGACGGTTGCTAATCTGATTTCACTGATCAGGCTGGATTAGTCTAAAAAATCCCTTTTTAATGCTTGCCTTTCTTACTCTGCTCTGGAACGGTCTAACTCAAATATATTGCTTTTTTGTTGTGTTTTTTTTTTTTTATTATTTTTACTATTTGTCAATAGTCAAGAAACTTAAATGGTGGAAATGTGTACTCTTGAGGACATCTTTTTGCTAGTTTCAAATTATGATTTATATGCAGTTTAGTGCTTTTGCTACATAGAGTAGACAGTTATTTGGTATAAGATAAGATAATGCAGATTGTAAGAAGAGAGTTCTTATAAAAAAAATTTACAACAACCACTTTACATACAATCACTTACAAAAATAATCTTTCTCCTCTGTAACGACCATCTTCTGTAGTAACATGCTTCTTTCAGCTTGCTTGCTGACAGACATGCATTATTTAATCATGTATGTTAGCCTATTTTCATTTTAAGGAGGAAAAATGTAACCAAAGTCAATATTCCCCTACTTGCAGTTATTTTTTCTTCCCTCCTGTAATTTCATTTGTTTCCATTCCTTACTTTTCTGTGGTCATGTCAGTTACCTATAAAATATCCATAGCTTAGAAGCTTTAACCTATTTCTACAGGTTAAAATGAAAGAGTCCTTGTGGTAAAAGAGACCAGAGGTAGACAGAATAGGGAAAATAGTGGTGTGTGTGTATATATAATGTGTAAAAAAAAAAAGTTACAAAATATGATCTAAAACAAAATAAAAGGGAGAAATTTATAAGAAACCCAAAGATAGATTGTTATGTGGAATGGATTTAAATATTTTAGATTGGTTTCTTTGCCACAAATAAGCTGACCATCTAGTCAAGCACTGCATACACATGTAGGCATAAATAAAACATGCAAGAAAAGGTAAAATATATAAGTCAATGTTTCTCTAAAGAAAAGACCATTTTGTAATGCAAGTAGACACTGGTAAAAGTGTTTACTATTGCTTGTTCTAAAAGTCCTGTTGTAGGATAGCATTTCTAGAAGCAGAATAAAAAGATAAAAAAATCTATACTCTTTTTAAGTTATTCTTATCCTATGTACATTTTAGGCATTAAGTCTCTTATCAACACACAAGGGGATTAATATGTATAATTCCCATTAGTGTTAATAGGAATAAATCCCTCTTCATTGATGGGACAAAAGCTCATTGTATCTTTAAATTAACATTGGATTCTGTTTTGTTTTCTGTATTTCAAACCTTAATACTAACAGGAATGATAAATTTCAAAATGTTTTTAGAAAATTCCCTGAGGATAATTATGATGAAAATTCAGTAGCAAAATAATGTATTTTATGAACTGCTACATTTGTGCATCTCTTCTCATTTCAAGAACCAAAGTAATTTGGATATCAAGCCAAGCTTTTAATCTTATTTTGAAAGGTATTGCAATTGGGGACCACTTACCACAGTTCTAATAAAGATTTCTAGTGATTGTTGTTTAAATGGCCTTTTTTAAACAATTTCTTTTTCTAGCTTAGGGTCTTTGTTCAACAACAAATCCTGCTGTATAGGTCTTACTGTCAATGGTGACATTATTCAGACATTATTTAATGGTAAAAATAAAAAACATCTTTAGATATTTGGCTATGAATAATTTTACTATTTACTTTTTACTATTTACTTAAGGAGCCTCAATAAATTAATGTGATTCATTCACTAGTGATGAATTCATCATTTACTAATGTCTGATTATGCTTTGTTCTGCACCTCGGATGGGATGCAAACAGGAAAAAGAACACTCTTACAGTTTACTGTAATAAGAATATCTTGCAGTGCCGTCAGGGAAACTGCAGGGAAAGCAGTTTTTGAAAAGGTTTTGCAGTGATGAAATGGGCATGAAATTCAAAAGCAAATTATTTTTTACCTAACTGCAGTATTCTGTATTTAGTATTCTGAGAATTGAAACCAGAATTTTCCAGCTTATGCGAAATTACAGTATATAGCCATATGTATGTTACTATATTTTTATTAGCATTTATAGTTGTGTTTGATATAAACTAATACCCAATTTTTCACAGGATGTGAAAATTGATGCTGAAATTTCAGATATACAAGTGGCTGCTTCCTCTTCGGGCTGGCGAACACAAAGTAGCTTTTTGTCCAGCACACTGCTTTCAGATTCAGATTGTAAGTATTGTTTCATAGAGGAAAAAAAAATCCACAATAAAATATTTTCGTCTTTCAAAGCTGTTTTACTTGAATAGAGTGAAGAATTCCTTTTCTTCCTACAGATCTTTCTGTTATTTCAGTTTCAGATACTGGATGTCTTTGTATAGGATGTACTTTGCTGCATTACACTGTTTGTGTGTGGTTTTTGTTGTTGTTTTATGGGAAATGCAGTGAATATTGTTTGTCATCCAAAACCACATTGAAGAAATGAGCTGCCTTTGAATTTTGCATTTCTGGTTGAGTTAGCTTACTGTATAAGGCCCTTATCTTTTCAGAGATAAAAGATATTCCCCACCAAAGCATTTTTCCTAACCTTTCATTTGTACCAATTAGCCTCATGCTGATGTAACAGATTTTAGTAGTAAGTTGAATTCATTAATTCTGTTTCCTACTTCAGTAGTTGTTTTTAATTATTCTTTCTAACCCCTAGTGCATATCTAACTTGTAATCATGGAATTTGACAGAATCTTTCATACAGCTAGGTAGTCACAGTTCAGTAAAACATAGGTCATATTAGATCTTTATTTCCTCCTTTTCATGAGTTCCACAGCTGGCTTAGAAAAGCTTGGTGGTTTTTTTGTTTGTTTGTTTTGTTTTTTTTTGTTGTTGTTTTTTTTCCACAAAATGTGAGCAAGTGAGTATCAGAAAACTTTCCTTCTGAAGAATGTCACCTCCTGTTTCTTTTCCATATAGCCAGCTTGTATGCAGACAACCCGTTCAGTAAGTCTGGAAGTTCGGCTTCATTACACTTCCAAACCTTTGTGTCTCAGGTTGTAGCTCCGCAGGTCTTCTAGTCCTAAGACAGATACTGCAGCATATTAATACCTGTCAACAGCAAGTCTTAAGTTGATCTGGTGAGATTCAAGATAAAGGTTTATTTTCCTTTTGAAAACTGGCAGTTGTGATTAATATCTTTTAGTGAAGCAAATGTAATAACTGCACTAAGTGGTAACACAGCATAAGAGTCAATGCCTTAATCACATCTATACTTAACCAATAGCTTCCCCTTTTTTTCAAAGCTGTTTTTCCATATTCTCATTCCTGTCACAAAGCCTTTTCACACCAAAGCATGACTTTGCCTTCTTGGAGTATAGAAAACAAATAACCCTACCTAGTTTTGTTTAATTTAGTCTATGTAAAACATTTTTTATGCATATACTGCCAAGCTCAAAGGAACTGAGGAGTGCTCATCTTTGAAATATTCAATATACATTGAATACATTGAAATATACATTGGGCAGAGAGGTTGTGTCTCTCTCTATCCTTGCAAATATTCTAGATAGAATAGAGTCTAGATAGAGTCTCTATCCTTGCAAATATTCAAAACCTGACTATAATCCTGAGCAACCTGCTGTAATTGACCTTGCTTTGAGCAGGGATGCTGGACCAGATTGCCACATACAACAACTTTTTTTCTCTGATTTCACTGCAAAAATTTGCTTAAGTCTAACAATACGTCATAATTGTTCCTAAAATATTACAAGCATCTTTATATTGCTTGAATGGAACCTAAATGGAATTTGCCAGGACTTTATTATTTAGTACTTGTTAATCAATTTTAGTTTATTCCCAATAGAAATAAGATCCACGTGGTTATGCCATCTGTCTTCAACATTTCTTCTCATAATAACATATAAATTATTTAGCAAATTTTAATTAAAATTCACCAAGAAAATGGAATTCTCCAAGATAATCGAACTACTAGCAATTTTGTGAAAAACAGCTGCTTCAGGAGAAAGACCAAATTTATGACCCTAACAAAAGAAAAGTTCCACTATGAGCTCAAATTTCTCTGATATGCTGGCTTTCCAGGCAGTGCCTTGTATATAGGCCAGCTACTCTAAATAGCTTGAAAATAGCTGCAACTTTTATATTTTACTTTTTCATTCAGTGGGAACACAAAAAATGTCAATTTCTTGTTTTCTGCTTTGTTCCGTGATACGTGGGGTAAAGTGCAGTTGAGCTATCAAAGAACTATGCATCTGCCTGGACAAGTATCAGTGCCATTTTTCTTTTCTTTTTTTTTTTTTTTTTTTTTTTCTGCATTCATCCAACTAGGTATTCCTGATTTGATGGAGACTTCTGGAGGTGTTTTTTTTTGTATGTGTGGTTAGTTGGTTAATCTGAGTGGGTGTCTAGATGAAAATTTTATTCGGGTCTATGCAATCATTTAGAAAATGGAATTGAAGTTGAAGGGAATTTGAAACTAAGATATTTCTCAGCTATTGCTTTTATGATCTTTGAGTAACTGTTGAGAAGAAGATAGTAGCCTATGTCAGCAGTATCTCCCTTGCTTAGAGGTGATTACTTAAGCATGAAGAAACCTGTCTGTAGTACTTCAAGGGAATAACTGGCCAGGGACAAATCTAATTACTTTCCTCTGTAACCTAATGTGTTCATGCTATGACTAATAACCTTGACTCTGTTACTTAAAATGAATGTTTCTTTTAGTTTCTAAGTCTAAGGAGTAGCAATGTATCATTTTTGTAGAGATGTCTATTGCATATTTAAACATTATAATAGTTTAACATATTTAAACATATATAACAAGCTGATGCATTCAGAAAATTTCATTTGCAGTGCTACTTTCTACTGATTTGGTTAATCTCTAGGCATTATAAAATTTACATCCAGTTTTGAGTTTTACATCTCTATTTTGATAGGCCCACTAAAATGTCAAATGAAAATACTTTAGGTTAGAATTAATTGAAATATCTTAAATACGTTCTCTGGTGGAGAAAATCCTCTGTCATAGTAGAATGCAACAGCAAGTGCAGGAAATATGAGGCAAGGAGTAGTAGCCTGCAACTTCATTGTAGAACTATACGTGGTGCAGATGAAATTTGAGAATCTCATTTCATGCTCTGTTTTTTAGGTCCTTGCATATTAAAGGTTCAAGAATTTTTTTAAGAGTTTGAACATTTTTGTTTAGCTAATATATAAGTGTAAAATTTTGGTCAGCTTCTTACTATTGCTCTCTAGTATGTGACCAAATAAGGCAATTAAGGAATATTAATGTTTGAAAAAGTGATTTTTTTTTTTTATCCGATTGATTTATGGGATAAAGGAAGCAAGGTAAAAATTCTGAAACTAAGAAGATTAAAGTTGACAGAAGTATGTCAGAGATTTATAAATACTGTAGCTGATCAGCATCACATACGAGGGACATACTGTTGAGACTGAACTGTTTGGATAAAACCTCTATTGTTTTTAACAGGAACTTTGCTGACACAGGGCACATTATCAGGAGCAGGAAGGTTGCTTTTGGGTGAACATGGAAGTGTAATCAATTTATTATTATTGCTATTATTGCTACTTTGCTTAAATATTATTTTCTTCCAAGTAGTAGAAGGTGCCTTTTGAAGTGGTCAGATGTGACTAAGGAACTATTGGTTATTTCAGTGCTTAAAACTTTAGGAAAGTATTTTCATGTCCCTTGTGGATATATGTGATACCCTAGGGCACCAAGAAATTTGAATCACTTATATATTCCTGTGTGATTTAATGTTTTACTTTGAGCTGAACCTCATATTTACCAGTCAGATATGTGTTTTGAAGTTTTTGTTAAGTTGTCTTTGTCATTTTTCCTGACAACTGTGAAAATTCTTCAGTAATATTAGTGTTAAGGAGCTTGTCTCATAATTTCCAGGGAGAATAATTATAGAATCAAAAGGTAGTGCTAGAAGCTCACTTCCAAATGCGGGTCTCTTATGAGTTAGAAAGAATACCAGGGAGGAGAGGGAAGTCTGATGGAATTTAATTTATGAGGGGAGTCTTGGGATTTAAGTTTAAAATTGATAGGGAGGAATAAAAAGATGGAACACATGAAGTATGACAGGAACAACAGTGTGTATCCATATATATTTTTAGCATAAAGTTGACAATACAGCAGGCAGTTGAAAGGAGAAGTAATCAGAATTCTTGTTTATGTCTGGTCTTCATGTTTCTGGTTAATTCCTCCAATTATGAAAACTTTTCCATAACAAGCTATTTTGAAAGAAGCTGTGGGAATGGACTCTTATTTCTATACCCATCTTCTTAGAAAGGAAGAGATTTAACTGACAAAATAATTTATATGAGGAAGCACTCAGTAGACGTTTGCAGTGTATATTATTATCATACCAAAAAGGTTGGTCTAAAAAATCAGCTACCAGTTGTTATCTAAAAAATAATTCTCAGAAATTGTTTTTCATGACACTGAACTTATTCTTAAGTTTTATATTACAAAGGTCCCAAGAGTTACAGATGCTTTGCATTAGTGTTGTGAATTGGTTCCTGTCTTTCTCTTTGTACAGTTCATCATTTCAAGATTTTAACCTGGATGGTTTCCCAGAAGCCATATGGATTTCAGACTTTCTATTGTTGGGAATCTCTGTTCCAGGACTTCCTTAGCTGAGCCTTTAGGGAGAGGAAAATAGCCACCAGTCATCTTAACTTTTATAGTTAGGATGACAATCTTCTGACCCTTTAGCTCTGGTGATAAACAACACTCTTGTGTCAACACAGTGCACAGTAGGAATGGTATAATGGTTGAATAAAAACAAGTTGCCTGAATGTTGATTTTTATAGTCATGACTGTTATCCTCTGCAGTGTATACTGATATCACTTTTATCCCTCTTTTTAACAAATTCTTAAAATTATTTGAATTGACTGTTTTATAAAATTTGTAAGCAAATGAAAATGAATAATATATTGCAATATTATGATGCCTGTGGGACAGCGTTCTAGAACATAGAACATAGAAAGGTTAACCATAGAAGGTTAACCTTTAGAACTGTTAAGTGATAAAGACATGGAATAATCATTACTTTTGAAATGGTTTAGCATGGCAAGGATTGGTTTGTATGATTTTTCAATTTTACTTACTTTGAGTATTGTCAAAATCAAAGACTATACTATCAAAAGATCATACAACAGTATAATTCTAGGTGAATGCAGAAAACTTTGTGTCAAAAAATGGTAATTCGCTCTTCTACTAATGTTCCAAACATGGTGTTTTCATTTTTCTTGTGGAAGTGAACTGACTTGACTTTCAGTTGTATACTGCCAAGATTTTATTGTGATTTTCAAAAAGTTGCACTCTGATTATTTATATCAGTCAGAAAGGACTATGTCTCATATGCTTTTATGGTGTAGGTGAGGTCATTAGAAAAAGGTATGTTTTATGGATGATATCCACTTTCTTCCCCTTAATTTCTACTTTTTTAAAACATCATTAATATTATTTATATTTATCATTGAACATTTATTAGTATCATATTGCTTGTGTGTATTATAATGTTGCATAGTGAGGTATACGACTGATATAAACCTATTAATGGCTAGTCAGCAAAATGTATATGTTTCTCTGAAGATATTTACTTACTTTTTTCATCTGATATTTTTAGCACTTATGAAAAAAATGATTCCTTTTGATATAAGTGCCACCAAGGAAGATCCCATTAATGTTGCTGTCAATGCGATGAAGTCACAAGCAGAAAGAGGGAAGCAGTAGAATGCTTTACAAAAGCACATCAACTTTCACTGTGGTAAATTTAATTCCACTCTTTTGTTTCAAAGTAGTAGTAATTCTGTCTGCTTATGAGAGTGACGAACCTTCAGTTATTAATCTATTGCCAAAAACTTAAATGAAAGAATATCAAAAGAGAGACTAACAAACTCTGTTGATATTGTACATAATTTGTATGCCAAAGGATTTCCAGGATTATGCACTATTCTCTTGCATTTGTTTCTGTGGTCTTCCTGGTCTAAATTTGTTGTATACTTGAAACATTGATAGGTGAAAGAGCTGTGACATTGATCTTTTCTATAAGTTTATTAACACCTGCACAGAAATTTTGCTGATGTTATTTTTTATAACATTAAATAATGTTCTTAATCAAAACATTCAAAAAATACTTTTGGCCTAATATTTATTATGAAACTCATTATACTGTTTTGTACAGACACTTGTGATGCAAGTACTTATGACTTTAGGTTCTTCAGCTTACAACCATCAATTAACAGGTGATTAGAGAGAAGTGATCAATAATAAACAAAAACAAATTTCTTCAAAATTGACAACAGTTCATAATAATGGTTTCAGGATCAACATATCTTTATTATCAACTGTTATTATTCTTTAGAGTTATTATTCTTGCCAGAATATACAGTATCTTATCAAATGTTATGACAGATCTGATCTGTATGAGCTCTAGTATATGTGTGAGCTCTAGCACCTACTCGCACCCATCTGTATTAAGCACCTTGAAGAGCAGTGCACTCTGACTGTGAAAATGTTAATGGTAGGGTTTAATGATCATTTATTTATTTTGTTTTGTTCTTTTTTTTAGAAGTTTAGACTTGTTATATTGATTTTAACATTTTTAGAAATACATTATTGCACTGCTATACTGGGCCTGATGGCTCTATTCTAAACAGATTTAACACATATCACTGTTGTCTCAAGCAGCATATCACAGCCGAATCTTCTCTTGAAGATTCACAAGAAATGTCACAAGATATGTCACAAGAAATGTCAGTTTCTGATGGTCCTGGTTTAGTCCCTCCTATATTTAGTACTTCTGTTTAAGTCACCACTAATGTACCTTAAAAATTGACCAAACCTGCCAGAGTACTGTAGCAAAATGAACACCAGTGAAACAATTCTGTTTTGTCAGCTTCTTTCTTCCTAGGGAGCCTATTACTTCTAAACACCTTCTAAAACACTGTTTTGCTTTTTTACTGTTAAAAACCCTGTAGGTCTGTTGGTCATAATTCCCAGCTCATTATGCACTGCATAAAAATGGGACTTTTGTTTCTCCCTGAAGAGGTATCCTGCAGTTATCTTGTATTCAGCCTGTGTCAAACACCACCTTTCACTAAGAATGCCAAAATGAAAAAGGGAAATGGAAAAAACTTGAATTGATTTTGCTTGCATTTTCTATGCACTTGAATTACTTGATTGTATAAAAACAGCTATTTACAATTTTTCAATTCCCATTTTTTTCTATTTTGCTCTTAAATGTTTTCTTTTCTTTCTGAATGTGCATAATGCTATGCGTTGTGGTGCTGGCACTGGCCTTTTGCAAACTGCTGGCACATCTGCTAATTTAGAAGGTCAGGAAAGCAAAACAGGAACATCCATCTCTTCTGATCTGAACAGTAAAGACAAGGCCAGAACAAAAACATAAACAAATAATCACTAGAGTATAGAGAAGGCTGGACAAATAGAAACCTGTCTGTGTCATGGTGTACAAAGACTGTAGATGACATGAAGTAGTGCTTAACTCAGGCCACAGTTACCATAACTAAACTTATTTTAAGCGTATCCAGCATTTGTAATTTGTTTTTTTAATTGGATCAGAGTACTACTGTAAACAGGATATTTAAAGTATTTTAGCTGGTTTGGTGAAATGTTAAAAAACTGCAAAATAAAAAGTCAGCAGCTTGCAGACTTTATAGTACCTGCAAATTATGGCTAAAAAAATATAGAAAGGTCATTTAAAAATATTTTATGATGCAGTAAATCATGCTCTCAAAATACATCATGTAATGAGATATTTTTTAAAAAGGTGACTGATGCATAGATTGCTGATGGATAAATGGAAATCCAAGCCACTTTACGGAATCTGAAATAGTTTTTGGATGTGAAGTGCCTGTTGGTATGTGGTTCATGGTTGAAGAGCAGTATCTGAGAAGGAATATTTGAAAAATCGTATCGTTTCTTTTTCCAAAAGAACTTGTAAAAATCTGCCTATTAATTCTAACCCTCTTATTTATTTATTCAGTTTTCCTCACTTGAACCTCAGAAATCTGAACCATGTTTCCTTAAAACAGTTTCACTACTGTTTTACGATATTTTACTACTGAGGATAAGCAGTCAGAACTCCCTCATTATTACATCAAGTATTGAACCAATTTTCATACAATGTGGGACAGAAATCCCAACTAGGTGAAGAATTCTGGCTTTAAGACTCCTCAGATATGTTCAGTGCCCAACATATTTGCCTTTCGCCACATGACTAGGTTTTCAGTAGTTGTATTTCCGCTCTCAAATTTTCTAAAAGGCTGAGGGAAGGGAAGAAATTAAACCACAAAAAAAGAATTTTTTAATGAGTAGGATTTTGGTCTCTAAAGCCAGGAAATTCTTCCTTAAATTTACCCTCTTGGCATTTCAGTCCAGATAGCATATAATATTTGTCTCTGTTCCACCTTTGATAGAGGTTCATATTACAAAGTGATTTTTGTTTCCTTTTTATTGAATGCTAAAGTTCCATTCATGACAGCATTTGAAACTGTCCCTTTGCGGTTTAAGAAATAATATTTTTTCCATATTGGCCTGAAATAATATTCCTCTCACCAGTTTCAGTTTTTAAAGTAGAAAAGCAGATAATTTTTGTATAAAACATTTTCTATATTTCAGATCTTAAAATTTGCTGTCCATTTTGTTCATCAGATCTCTTTTGAATTTTAACCCTTTAACAACCCATTCCTCCATTCATGCACAGCAGTTTTCAATAATCAAAAATTGTGGGATCACACATACAAGTGGTGCTTTTTATCTTCGTTCAGTTTAATATTTGATAAATCTGCTTTGTATGTATGTACTAAATTATGGATTTAACAAGCTGATTTCAGGCAGCCGGATTAGTAGTCCTGAACTACAGTGGTTCAATCTTGAGCTTCCAGTATCGGGTTTGGTAATCTGAAGAGATGTACTGGCCCCTCAACATCCCTTATTTCAGTATCACGTAATCAAAAATTGGATTCCTTTTCACTTCTATCACAGTTTTTTTACTATTTACATCAGACTATAAGAGAACTTGTTCTTAAATAGTTTTGAGAAGGCAGTTGCTAAATATACAAATAAATTAATTTTTATTATGTAATTATATTATTGCAATAAAAAACTTCAAAATGAACTTGGAACCTAGTCCAGGAAGCAATTTCCTTCTCTTGTGGGATGAAGTGGATCAGAACTGAATCACAATATAAAACAAAGCTATTTTCATAATTTGTTTCTGAAATTTCTCATGAGAGATAATATTTAGTTAATATTCAGTTCCTTGGTCATTCAGACATCAGCCACTTCTTTAGTCTTTTTCCAGATATCCCACCAAAGCAAATATGATAAGATTCCTTAGCTCAAACAAAACACTTTTCACAGTCTCTAATATCCATTCTTGATCTAAGGAGTCTGTGGATCTGTTTTTCTTTGGCATATAAAGCCTAGTCTCTGTATGATATAAAACTGAAGAGATTTTTCATGAATTGAAATGCCAGTATCATTGTGATAGTAAACAAGTACATATTTTTGTAGCACTCTTTAAAAAAAAAAAAAAAAAAAAAAAATTGTAAAAGATTAATATTACAAAACCTGAACACATTGTCTTATTTATAACAATGTAAATAATGCATTAATATATGCATTGTTAATGTCAAAATTTACCATTTTTTATAAACCTCTTTATATTGAAAAAAGTGTTAGTAATGTTTTTATGTCTTTAATCACTGACTTTTGCTCACAAAAGTAGTTGACGCTGAAGTCAATATAAGCTATAGATCAGGATCTGGAGATATAGATTTGTCAAAAATGTATGAGCGGTAGGACAATATCCACTGCACTTCTAAATACCCTCAATACAAACTGATGAAAATGCAAAAATATTACCCCTCTATTTTCCATGCTAGTCTTGGTTACTGCAGTATCTTCAATATAATGAAACCCTCCCAAAGTAAGGATAGTTTGTCAGATAAAATGTGTGAATTGAATTTCACACACATGATTCAATATTTTGTTTAACTTCATTTTTTTTCAACAGATACAAGTACCTATAATAATTTTCTCATATATTGTTAAAGTTGATTATATCTTGCATTTAAAACTGTGTAGCATGCTTTGAGTCTGTTACTGCAAATTTGTGGCTTGATGTGGAGTCCACAGATATGTTTTATGTATAAGCTTGGTTAAGGGTCTGCCTAAAAATTTCATATATTTATTTAATCTCAACATGTGTAGCTACTTCCTACAATAATAATGTAAGATGTTAGCCAATGAAACAGTAACAGAAATGTCAATCTTCATTACTTTTTCCTGGCTTGGGACTTATTCCAACCTATTCCTGAAAGCAATGTTGTAAGTGTTTATTGCATCTCAGGTGATACTTAGTACCTTTGCGGGTTCAAAGTGGGTATTACTCATAATTTAAAGTGTAACATGGAATGTTATCATTTTGGTAAACTAAAAAATAAATTATTTTTCCAATCAATGCTTAGCATCTTTATTCATCTACCTAAAACTGCCAATTTTTTTTACATGACTCAGTAGTTTTCCTATGTCGTGTGTGATTGATCTCTTTGGTTTTGTGTGAATTTATTACTTCATTGATATGACTGCTTGATATAAATTTGTTGTGTCTGATTCTGTTTTTTAACTTGCCAATAAGAACTCTGATATGCCCTGGTTTTTTTCCTTCTATTACTGCTCTAAAACTTTGTTTAGAGAATAACCCATTAGTTTTTGTGTGAGATCGTCCCAGTATATTCCAGTATATACACTGTAATACTCATATTACAGTGTTATAATATTATAAAATGAGTGGGTCTTTTGGCCGTTGGCCTTGAGTTACTGAGTTTTTTGAGAGGTGTTCTTGAATAAGGGGCAAAGCTGTTGCAAAGCCTTTCCCAGAGGGTGAGATTTATCTGGCAAATGTGGGCTTCTACAGAATATGTGCCTTCATCTCAGCTAACTGGCCTTTATAGTCAACAGAGGATGTGGGATCTATATAGTATGATTAATTTCACCCCAAAATAAAGACCAACATTTGATCAAACTGCCCTGTGTATATTGACTAGATCTTTCTGTAGTAAAAAGGGAAATCAGACTGCTGATTTAGAGGGTCTTCATTTAGGTTCCTAAGTAAGGTGTGGTATGCCAGGTCCATCTCCAAGATGAGGTCCATTCATGTGTGTTTCACCAGAATTTTAAAATGAGTTCTTTATTACTTTAGATAAAACACTGCTGGAATAAAATGCATTTAAACTTGTAAAGAGTGAACCCTCTCAGTGTTTAATAGAGCAAAAATCATTCTTGCTAAAGAATTGTAGAGCTAAATTTCTATGGAAGCATTTCACAGAAAAACAGCTTTGCATTATATATTTAAAATGTAAAGCAAAAACAAAATGAAATAATATGCATTGCATCATTGCATACAAAATGTTATTGTTCTGATTTCTCTTGTTATGATGGCAGACTTTAATTATAGGCTGAGAAATCATTCATTAGAAGTTTGTAATTATATTTCTAATTTGCATGGTTTTGCACAGTTTTGTGAAATGCAATTGTTTTACTGCTGATATCTTTATTTCTTCTCAGATCATCTAGGCTCTAACATCAGGATGTCAAGTTCTAATTTAATCTGTAATGCTGAGATCAGTAAGGTTGAAAAAGCAACCGGTACTTGATACAGAGCTGGTGTCCTGTGGGTTTGTCAAATGAAATCAGGAACTTAAAAATCTTCATACATGTAAGCAGTAGAAGTATAGAAAAAGTGGTAAATTGGATACACTGAAGTCACAGAAACAGCACCAAGCAATTTTGACGGCTGAATTTATATTTTATTGCGGCAGCTAGATGCTATTTTAAAGGAATATATTTTAAACACATTCTTGCATTAAAAATGGTAAGAAAACATTTAGTAATTTAGATTAAATAATTGTAACTTTTCATTGGATATATTAAAAAAGTGATATTTGGCTCCAACCATTGCTACCTGTCAGCTAATCCTATTTTATGGTGTTATAGAAGTTGTCCTAAAATACATTGTTTGAATAGATCTCAGCTGTCATTTTGTTTTAAATAAATAGTCTTCTGTCCAATACTTTTCTTGATACATTTCTTAGCAGATTTCACCAACATCCATGCTCTAATCTGAATGTTCTGGCCAAATTCCAATTTAATTTGTTGCATACACTTTGCCTATCCTCTGGCATTTCAACAAGGTATGGAATTCTTCTTGCTTCATATTGATTTAGTGTTTTTATTCTACTCTCTTCTGTGGGAGGACTTATAGATAGCCCAAAGATGGTCATGGCAGAGAAATACAACAGAGAACCTGAGTGATATGAGCACAGAACCATTCTACACTTTATTGTTCACACAGATATATAATTTTCTTGTGTTTGAACTGTTTTCCAAAGTGTAGGAGCACAAATTTGGTTATAAATCTGTACTTTTCCTATATCTATAATATAATCTATAATTATGTTTTGTCCAAGTTTTGTAGTTGCATTGCTTACAGATAAATGTATATGGACTTACAGTAGCACCACAGAATTTTTTGGACAGTGTTGTACTTTAATATTAAGAGACAACCAAAGAAAGCAACACTTGATTTAAAAAAAAGCAATAAGCCAAAAGAGGTAGGGAACAAAGAAAACAAAACAAACAAACAAAAAAAAAGCCAACAAAAAAGAGGATAACAAAAACATGTCAAGAAAGCAAGGGAAAAATAAGAAAAATATGTTTTGAAAGCAGGAAAAGATACATTCACCTTCATATGAAAGACTGAAACTCTGGGAGAGTGTATTATTTAGTCTAAAGTCAGACTAACAACTGTATTTGCAAATTTTTGTCAAAATGAAAGAGGAAGTTGTACAGCTGTTACATATGATTAACAGGGTATGTAGAAAGCATTTGGGGTTCCAAGGTGCTACATGAACTTGAGCCTGGAGGATACTTTTACCAAAGCAGGGGTAATTAACTGCAATTGTACAAGTTGACCTTGTTCATGTTATTCACAAGACTGGCCTGATTTTGGACCTTCTTTTTACCCGACCCAACAGAGAACATAAATTTTAAAGATGATAAATTCCTGCAAGGGACTTGCATAATATGTGCTTTCTAAAACTGCTTTTCTTATGGTTCCTTTCCAAGTGCCAGAGAGGTACCATTTTCTGTTTGGCTCCCCTGGTAGCCAAGGGCCAGCAGCTGGCAGCCCCCGCAGCTCCCAGCTAGCCAAACCTTGAGCTGCCTCTGGTCCAGCTGGCAGGTCAAGGCAAGGTGGGAAGAGGTGGAGAAGGAGCTGCAGCTATTGCAGTTCAATTGTAAGACACGGAACAGCAGAAAATGGGGTTCCATTTATTCCAGTGCTCACAGAACTACTTAGATTTCTTAAATAATTTTCCCATATGGTTGCTAGTGCACAAGCATGAGCATGTTTTCAAGCAGTTATAAAGCAGCAGGGGGTGCAGGGAACACTGCTCAAACAAACTATTATTTTTAAAAACTTCCCACTGGTTTTGAAGGTCAGATTTCAAGTACAAGTTCATTTTGGGTTTTGTTTGTTTGTTTTATGTAATTTATGTTGGCTGGTATTTTTACATTACAGTGGAGCAAAGAGCACAACTCCATCTCAAAGATACTGGATTTTGGAAGATATTTTAAAGAGGTAAAGAAATTGTAAAAATGTTGTTATATATCTCTCACATATGCATTGTAACTTCTAAAATACTTCATATTTTATTCCACTATTATCTACTTCCTAGTGAAATTTATATTCAGTGGATGTTTCAGATGTGAAATCAGCTAAAATGTTTCTTATTTCCAATAAATACATTAAAAGTAAAGCAGTTATATTACCTGTTAAAATATTTTTAAGGTCTGTGCTTCACTAAAGTTACAGGAACTGCAGAGAGAACAGGATAGAATTTTGCTAGCATTTTATAAGAAGAAATGAATACAAAAGCAGAATAAATAGTCTAAGTATCTACAATGGAAAAAAAAGAAGTCAGGAACATCCCATTGTATATGATTTGCCTTATTAACACTCTTTGTTAGGGAGCAGGATCCCATTGTGCTAAATGTTATACAAACAGGAGTAGGACAAACAAAACAAGGCTTACTACAGATGCTTTAAAAAAGTCATTAAAA
>JAUBNY010000242.1:392429-407496 GCA_032275445.1 Crypturellus soui
CTGTCAAGAAGTTCTTCCTTAAGTTCCCGTGGAACTTTTTATGCTTCAATTTGTGGCCATTTCCTCTGGTTCTGTCATGTTCATTTCATGTTCATTTATTTGTCCACATTGATTCTCTGTCAGTCATTCTAATCTGTCCCCTAATTCTTCCTGCTGCCTGTGCTCAGCTCCAGCCTCTGCCCTTGGAGGAGCCAGATACTGCCTTCTGCCAGAAGGCAATTAACTTGTCACAGGTTAATTAGAGTTTTTTTTTTTTTTTTTCTTGATATCACATCATGACTTAACATGTACCTACTCCCTCTACTAAGGGAACTTTTTGACAATCCAAATGAAGTTATATAATCCAGCTCCTTTGGGATACTTTATGGTCAGATTCATGAAGGAAACTAACTATTCCACATGTTCTATCACTGCCAATTTGTGGGGAAACATCTTGATGTACAAACCTGCAATACATCCACAGTTTTGTTCAAAAATTTCAGCCACTGCTATGTTCAACTGGGTTCTTAAATCGGTTTTGATCTCTGCCTACTCTGGAAGTATTTCCTTCTTGCCTGACACTTTTTTTTTTTTTTAGTAGTTCTGGTGGAAGTTCATTGTTTTGTGCAAGAGGAGTGTTCTTCCCTGACAATTGCTATGACCACCAGGGTTTTGGCTGACTGCTGGCGGGATCTGTGCTACAGGCAGTATAGAGGGAGGGACTGTTCTTCCCTAAAGTCGGTGCTGACAGCAGTGTCCTCCGTGGTGCCAGGAGGACTGATGTGGGTGACGCAACAGGGGTTATTCTTCCATCTGAGTCGGTTCTGAAACAATGTCCCAGCATGATGCTGGAGGCTATGCTGGGGATGAGATATAAAAGCTTACTTTTCAGTGCTCCATTACTCTGTTTCGCAGTTGCTTGTGTTCTCTATTGTACATGTGATGAAGTTTTAATGATTATTTATTGTGTTGGCTGCATGCCAAATGCTGTAGATGCAATAAAAACGGTTGATAAATAAAATAAGTAGTATTAGGTTCAAGAAAAAGATCGTAAAAATTAGCCTCTTGTATAGTGACTCACCTAAGCAAGTTAGTGCTTCTGCAAAATCTTTTACTGTTGGCATTCTCTCTTTCTGTAGTTTTTCTTCCTATATGCCAAAGCTGTAATTAAATTTGCCCTCCTGCTTCTCATGTGGTAGGTAAGGAGTGATATCCACTTTTAACTTTTGGCTTAATTTCCAGGCCAAAGCAAAGCTTCAAGCTTGTGGCTAAACCAGGAACAGTGCTGATCTTGTCTACTTTCTCTAACTGTAAGACTCTGCAATAATCTGCTTAAGGCATTTATGGATCAAGTTCTTTATCTGCACTAAAAGTGACATTAAACAATATAACAAGTTGCTTTTGTTAGTGGGCTAAGCAGAAAAAAAAAAGTTCAGTGGCGCTTTTTTCCTACCATAAAATGTAGGGTATCATTCTGCTGTTCAGTTTTGACTTTTTTTTTTTTTTTTTTTAAGAGAAATAGTAGGAAGCTTGTATTATGTCTGTACATTTTGCATTGCTAATTTTTGACTCTGTGTGGGGGCGATACACAGCCATACCAAGCAGAGAGGAGAATTAGATATCAGTCAGGAGAACAGGGAGTAAATCAACACAGGAAAACCTTGAAAGAAAATGCACGTGTCAGGGCAGGAAAAAATACTTCAAAAGCCAGGAATCCGTGATTGGTCACAGCTGTCAGGAAGTATCAGTCCTGCTTCCAATCTTCTTTTCTATTTAAGGAAAGAAAAGAAATTCAAAGAATTTAATTTTAATTATATAAAATAACATGCTGGGGAAGTTGAGCATGCCAGGTCCTACCCTGTATCTAATGTTTCACATAATTTGCCTGCTACCCTGCCTGGGAGCTCATACATGCCTGTCATGTGAGCTGCAGTTCCTCAAGGCTTTGGGATTATTCTGTTTTTGTGCCATAACACTCTGTTCTTCTTTAAACCAGATTAATGAATTGGAAGTTGGATTGATTTAGTACTTCAGGTACCAGCACAGAATTAATGATCACAATAGCTTTCCTAAATTCTATTGCCTTAGTCTTCCTTTTATCTTCTGAAGAAGAGAGAAGAACAGTAAGTTAAATTTCTATATCGTTTTGTTTCATTGAGTAAATGCAAATAAGGGGAAGTGAAACCGGGTATAAATTATCCACCCCAATAAAGCCTCCAGGCAGTGCTAGACCATGTACATTAGCTGCAAAGACGTGCAAAATTGTCTCTGTGCTTTGCGTGCTTTCCGGCTAGGAAAGTCTTTTCTCCCCCTTTAACAAGAAAAAAATGCAGGGAACAACCAGGGTCTGCCCAAGTAAGGAGCAAATACCTTTCTTATCCTTGTTGGTGCTGCCTGGCAAGAATGTAGTCGGGTGTCCCGCTACTCTGGAGGGAGTTCAGAGCATAATCCAAAGTACAGCCTGGGAACAGGAAGCGGACCTGGGGACACAGAATGCTCCTACCGCGATGCCAAAGTGCCACAGAGCACTACTGTGTTTTCCATGCCTTCAGCTCAAAGAGAAAGTTTTGTTTCATCTATTCTGGCAACCTCACAATTCCTCTTCTAAACCACTGAAAGTGCACGGTAGTTCTGTCACGCAAGAAACAAAGTACAGGAAAAGCAGGTTGGAGTCAACTGTGCAACCCCGCTCCAAAATGCAAGTAAAGCTAAAGTACAACCAAATGTGGTCCATTGCTTAGGAGCAGTGGATGAAATTAGTGACCAAGGAGAGAAAGCTGCTCGGAGAGTCAGAAGTTTGTCATTAGGGGAGATTATAAAAAAGCTTATCTGTCTCTGTCTCATGGGAGAGCTGTCTGCCTAAATTTACCTGTGGTGGATGCAGCAGCAAGAAGTTAATTCCTCTGCAAATTAAACATGCTTTTCAAACCCTTTCCTCTCTTGACATTCACCATTGGTAAGATGAAAAGGTGATTTAGAGTTTAAAGTTCATTGTGGTACAGACTGATAAATTGGCTATGCCTACTAACTCACTCAGTATTGTGAATTTTCAAGAATAGAACTATGGATTTTAGAGTATCTCAGGTTACTGAGAGCCCAATCACAATATATTCTGAATCCTGGGTTAGGCATACAGATTTAGTACCTTTACTGAGCGGAAATCACACTGACTAAACAAACCCAAATAATCCCATGGGTTTATGCAGAGCAGTGACTCAACTTCAGATGTTTCAAACATCGGGTGTTCCTTTCCTTTAATACTTGTCTCCAGAGGTCTGTAGTTCAAAGGAGGAAAAAAGCTGCACATTTTGTGCTTAAATAACACTGTGTACTGTTTATTCTATTAATGACGGTGATGCAGGCACTTGTATCATTCTTTGTATCAGACGTTGACACTTGGATGTCTATTGTTGGATTGGCTGCTAGTTACAAAAGGCTGTTGCTTCAGTCATTGCTTGAGATGCTGGAACTCAGCCTGGACCACTTGGACATTTTAAGTAGCTGGTTTATTGGTCTTTCCAAAGCAATTTATCTAAATAGGCCAACACAATCAAATTACATGGATTCTAAATACATTCCCCTGTCCAGTCTGACATCTTAATTAGAACTTTTGAAACATAATGATCACCTTTCTGCTCCTAAAATTTCACAAACTTTCTTTAAAAACCAACCAGTGAATATCACTAACAGTCACCCGGATCTATTTGTTTTTTTTAAGTTGATCAGACTTTCCATTGGCACATATCCTGGCAAAAAAAGAAAAAAAAATCTTCAAGGAGGAATACAATTTATGCTGGTTCAAAAACAAAAAAATCAAACAATCACCAATAGTTGTAAATATGATATTTATCTTGCAAAGATCTCTTATCCATCTTTGTATTTTAAAAAATGCCTTAAAAACATTTCTTTTCAAAGTATTGTAACCTAATTGGGTTGTACAATGTTTTGAGTGATTGAAAATATTTTGATGATTGCAATTATTCATATATAGATTGCCTCATCCCCCTCAAAGTGGTCTATCATCTGTGAATGAATGAGAAATATTCCATATGATTGAAAGAGTGAGAAAAGCAAAGGGAAGGATTTAACAAGATGCTGCCTAGCATTGCTACCTTCCTTGCTTTACTGTGCATCATGGAAGTGAAAGAACCCAATATCCTTTAGACATTTTGAAAATCTCTCGGATGTACAACCAAGAGTATTTCACCTTTTTTCTTTTTTTTTTTTTTTTGAAATATAAATCTCAGAATTTCAGTATAGTTGTCACAGTTCTGAATGGTTGTTTTAATCTCTTGTTCCAGCTGATATGTTTGAGGAACTGGCTATGGAATTTGAAACAATGATGCTGTCTTCCAAAAGAGTCATATCTGATCACAAGCTTATATCAAAACTCAGTTGTTTGAGGTAAGGTCAGTACAATTTGCTAGAGATAAAAATTTATTTAATGTTAGTTCAGTTAGTAGAGCAGTTTTGGTGTGTTGCTAGGCTTCTTTCAGAGGAAACTGAACTCTGAAAGTTCCATGTCAGCTGCATACCAAAAGCAGAGCAGCCTCCCAACAGAGACATCATAACTTGACACCTCTCTTTCAGATAATTTCAAACCACATTTATGGCCACTGTCATTCTAAGTGACCAAAATAAATCTAGTTTGCCCTGAAAAACATACAGCTGAAACATAGGAGGACCGGAAACAACTAGTTTGATCTATAGATCCTCTTATATTGTGTCAAACTTCTCCTTAATGTTGACCTTAAAGTTTCAAGTGGTCTGTGAGTAATACTCAATATTTTTTCTTGGAAACCACATCCTCACAGATGTTAGGTATCATTGATTGCAAACTCTTTGAATGACAATAATGAGCATCAAAGCTTCGATACTATATATGTAAAGAACACAATATCAGCTACTATAGTCTTTACTTGCTTATTGCAATTCTATGGTAATACGTTTACTGCACCGAAGATTAATACTCAATTTCTAACACAACAATGTACTTGTTGAAGAAAAAGCATCAGTGCCATATATTTCTGGGGTTTCTGCTTTGTAGTTTAGTAATCTGCTTTAGTGAGAGCTCCTTAGGGATAGCTGTCCTGGATTGACTGGATTATTTTCCCCTCCTGCCTTTCCCATAACTTATGCAGCACAGTTGTGCTCATCTGCCTTCCTATCTCTGTATGGAGAAGGTAGAGTGCTGCTGCCAAAACCAAGGGAATCTTCCATCCACCATCCTGTGCTGGTGAAGCCTAAGTCAAAGCTGGCAATGGCCAGCAAACAGAATAAAGCAATCCAGCACTGACAAGCCCATAGTGGAACATTTATAAAACAGAACTGTAAGAACAGAGCAAATCAGAACCCTGGGAGTAGCAGAAGAGCAGGAGAGACATGACAACAAAAAAACGGGTGCAGGAGACGAATCGAGTAGAATTCATAAAATATACACAGAGAAAATTATGCTACATAAGAAAAGATGTAGAATGTGGGATTATAAGGTTACTGCAGAAATTCAGTTTGGTCACTGAAGAACAATGGCAGCTCTGCATGCATATGTCATCCTGAGCAGTATCCAACAGCTCTGCTATTTGCTGAAGCAGTAACAGTCGGTTGGCAATTCTAGGAGAGAAATTTAGAGATGGAAAAGATGGTATCAGAGTGAGAAATCCTTGCTAATAACAGGAATGAATGTGTGAGCGGATAGGAAAAAAAAACTCACATTGTCGACGATGGAAGAAGGAAGCTGTGTCGAAGCAGTGTCAAAGCAAAGGAAGAAGTGTCAAAGGTAAGAAAAATGTTCACTATCTTAACTATCTTATTTTGTATCTGGTCTTAGATCTCTTCCTTCTCTTTCCTCTACACCTTTGATTTAATTCAACCTCAGTTTACACTAAGATAGTGTTATCACAAGCAAAGGCCCAACAGAGCATACTAAAGAGAATGAGATGCCCTAAAAGAGGAAGAAATACAGATTTGAATGGGAAGAATAAAAGCAATTAGATGTTTATTTGCCTTTTTCAAGAGGGTGAAAGAGTAAATAGGCTGAGGCATGCAAACACTGTGAACAGAATTTTGTCTACAGGAGAGCAGTTAATATGACTGAAGGGCTGAAAATTGTTTGCAGCCCGTGCATGGACGATCTTGTAAGATACAACCAAAGTTGTCCTTGGAAATTAAAACTACACTGTTGTGTGTGTTGAAATCCTTTTTGTCATGCTTCTATAACAAGCCAGCCTACACCAGGTTTACTCTAAGCAAAAGCAAAAGACAACGCTTTGATAGCCTGAAGGACACGACTTTCAATTTATCAGGAATACATGTAGCCTGTTTTGAGATCTGTACTTTCAGATAGGACTGGCCTTCCTGGAGGGAGTTCATCTGTGTCCCCTTTGTGACTGGCCCACAGCTAAAATGAATGAATGAATAAATAAACAAAGTACAACTTTTATTAATTGATTTGTTCGTCTTAAATGGCACACGTTAAAGAAAAATGAGAGGCTTACAATAGAAACATACTAATGTGCACAGCTGAAAATCTGGAATAGAGGAGAGAAGAGTTCTTACAAGCTTTAAGGATTTTTCTTAAACATTTTCTTTGGGAATGTCAAATACACTTGGAAGTTTGTCAACTTAATCTAACCAAGCAGTGGATGCTTGCACACGAACCGAATAAATACCATTCTGGAGAGATCTGTATGTTACGTTCAGACACCTCTGTAAACACAAAGTTGCCAAGCTCGGTAAATGTTAGTTTTCCAGCTGAGTGGACAAAACCTGATGTGCTTAACTCCGACCGATTAGGTGCTTGAGCTTGTACCTTCGCATAACTTCTTTATTAAGGTAGTTCTGTTAGACTAT
The DNA here is from genome assembly GCA_032275445.1 of Crypturellus soui. NCBI lineage: Eukaryota > Metazoa > Chordata > Aves > Tinamiformes > Tinamidae > Crypturellus > Crypturellus soui. The sequence goes on from JAUBNY010000242.1 coordinate 399,258, forward strand.
ATTGTGAATACTCACTACTTGTAACCGAGGTGCAAGAACATAGTTGAGATTTGAAAAGAAGGAAGACAAGTCTAATAAGTCTGGGTAAGAATAGAATTTCTATTTTTCAGTAAAGCTAGTTCGAAATGAAGCATCACCTAACTAAACCCCCCGTTAAAAGTTAAGACATCAGGGAATCAAAGTTCAGTTTTTGACTGCGATATATACAGTCGTTGAGTAAAACCTTGACTCAGTGCATTGCAAAATTTCCACTGATTTCAAGAAAGAAAAGCAGTAGTAACATGAATTTAAGTAATCCATTAAGTGCCATCCTGCAGGCTGTCAGGTATATCCAAATTACTGAAATTTAGGCTCTTTTTCTAATTTTGGCCATCTTAAAACTTTACAATTGTTGAACTTGAAACCTTCTTCAATTCAGACACATAAGAATTAAAGTTCTTGCAAGTTGCTCAGTAATATCGATACTTAATATTTTTAGTTTTTATGAAAATAAAGGCAGGTGAAAAACATATTCCAACTCTAAGAAGCTAATATCTGCTGTGGAGTGGATATTCATTAAGATGAGTTAGTTTGCAGAATTGGTTATAATTGTCTTTAGATGGCTTCACATTACAGTAGCAATACTTTAACTTTTCATTTACAGCCTGAATTATTCTGGGTATTATTATCAATTCTCTTTTATGTTTGTACTACACTACCAGTGGTAGGTTTTGTCTATATTATTAAATGGTGTATTCTGAGGAGAAACCTGAAGGTAATGAAGAAATGGCTGCATATGGTATAAATCAGAAACGGACATCTGAAAGTAGAATAAGCAAACGAGCCAGCTGAACAATAGAACATGATTTCAGCCAAGTCTTTGGCACAGAAGTGCCATCACATAGCCTCAGAGTTCTGGGAAATTAGTATGACATTCAGAGTTTGACAGATGGTCAGGCAGAGCACCCTCCTCTGTTATATGCTGTTATATGGATAACATTTCCATATGTTATCTGAGAGGGAAGGACCCTGGACCCTGGAAGGACTCTTAAATTTATCTGCCCCTGAATGTGTGACACAGGACTAGGATCTTTTCATTTATTGTCTTGCAATTATCTGAGATATTCTGTTTATCTCTGTAAACCAAGATTGCCTCAAAAGCAATGACAGAGGAAATGTACGATAACTCCAAACATAACCCCTATCAGTGGCAAAATAACAGAGTTAAGGCTTGCAAATGGGAAACTGGCTCAAAGGAGTTCTAGTGATAGAGACTGGAGACCTGTCCCGATGACTGAAGGAAAGCAACTGCACATGTAGGGCAGGGTAAAACTGTGAAGCACCTACTCCCTACTGAGGATTCAGGGTCTGGCCCTATATAGAGCCTAGATGGAGCCGTCATGCATATATGCTACTCACTGTCTGTACATACATGCACTAGAATTTCACTAAACTATCGATCTCTCTCCAGCCTTTCTTTAACAAATTGATTTAACAAAGTGATTTAACAAATCTTTCACATCTTCCCTACTTCCCCATTCCAGTCATCGTTTTCCAAACTGAAGAGTCAAAAGATCCTGCTTGTGTGGTTGCTATACAGATTAGAACTGTAGCCCTCCTCTGAACTCATTCCTAATATGTCCTTTTTGAAACAGAGGGCAATATGGCATCATCAGTTTGTACAGTAGCACAAAAAAAAAAAACAACCCATTAGAATTAATTATTCTTTTTGTTTTCTACAGTTGGAAACCACTTCAGTTTTGGATGTCTATTCTCTCACCCACCTGCTTCGCCACACTGTTACCATTGCTTTTTTGTAAGTTTTCCTAAATACTGGAACGTGGCCATGGATGGCTTTAGGCCTTTCAGGAAGGACAGGCCAGGAAGGCGAGGAGGTGGAGTTGCTCTGTACATGAGAGAGCAACTGGAATGTGCGGAGCTCCGCGTAGGGGACGACGGAGCATGAGTTGGGAGCCTGTGAGTCAGGATTAAAGGGCAGCCCAACAGAGGAGACACAGCTGTGGGAGTTTACTACAGGCCACCTGATCAGGGAGAGAAAGTGGATGAGGCCTTTTACAGGCAACTACAAGGAGCCTTGTGACCCCAGGCTTGGTCCTTATGGGGAACTTCAACCACCCTCATTTATGCTGGGATAATCACACAGCTAGGAGCAGACAGTCCAGGGGGCTCCTGCAGAACATTGCAGATAACTTCTTTATGCAGGTGGTTGATGAACCAACAAGGTGAGGGGCACTGCAAGACCTGATACTAAGAGAGATGTGGAGGTTGGGGGCAGTCCTGGCTGCAGTGACCATGAGATGATGGAATTCACGATCCTGTGAGGAGGAAGGTGGACAAGAAGTAGGATTGCAATCCTGGACTTTAAGAAAGCTAACTTTGACCTCCTCAGGGAGCAACTTGGAGAAATCCCCTGGGCAAGGGTCCTAGAAGGAAAGGGGGTCCAGGAGAATTGGCTACTATTCAAACACCACTTCCTCCAAGCTCAGGATCGGTCTTTTTTATAGGAAAGTCTGCAAGGCGGGCAGGAGACCTGCGTGGATGGGCAAGGAGCTGTTGGGTAAACTCAATGAGAAAAAGAACATGTATGTAATGTGGAAGAAGGGCCAGGCCACATGGGAAGAATATAGGAACATTGTCAGAGAATGCAGGGATGTAACGAGGAAGGCCAAGCCCTTTTTGAAATTAGAGTTAGTGAGAGATGTCAGGGCAAAGGAAGGGCCTCTACAAATATATCAGCAGCAAGAGGAAGGCTAGGGAAAATGTTAGTCCACTGCTGAATGGGGAGGGTGCCTTAGTGCTGGAGGATGCAGAGAAGGCAGTTACTAAATGCCTTCTTTGCTTCTATCTTTACTGCCAAAGATAGTCTCCATGTACTGAACCCAGAGACAACAGAGAGAAAGAACCAAGAGAAAGGAGGACTTTCCACTGGTTGAGGAGGATTGAGTTAGGGATTATTTAGCAAGCTGGACACCCAGAAATCTATGGGCCCAGATGGGATGCACCAGAGAGTGCTGAGGGAACTGGCAGGGGTCATTGCTCAGCCGCTCCTCATCATTTGCAAGAGGTCATGGAGAGCAGGGAGGTGCTGGAGGACTGGAAGAAACCAACGTCACTCCAGTCTTCAAAAAAGGCAAGAGGGAGGAGCCAGGAAACTACAGGCCGGTCAGCCTCACCTCCGTCCCTGGAAAGGCGATGGAGCAGCTCATCCTAGGTATGTCAAGGAAAATAAGTGATCAGGAGGAGTCAGCATGGATTCATCAAGAGGAAGTCATGTTTGATGAACCTGATAGCCTTCTATGATGAGGTGGCCACATGGATGGACAATGGGAGAGCCGTGGATGTTGTCTACCTTGATTTCAGCAAGGCTTTTGACACTATCTCCCTTAATATCCTCATAGGGAAGCTCAGGCAGTGTGGACTGGATGAGCAGAAAGTGAAGTGGATTGAGGACTGTCTGGATGGCAGAGCCCAGAGGGTTGGAGACCTGTGGCCAGTGGTGTCCCGCAAGGGTCAGTACTGGGCCCGGTGCTGTTCAGCTTGTTCATTAATGACTTGGACAAGGGCACAGACTGCACCACAGCAAGTTTGCAGGTGACACCAAACTGGGGGGAGTGGCCGACACTCCCGAGGGCTGTGCTGCCATTCGGAGGGACCTAGACAGGATGGAGAGTTGGGCAGAGAGGAACCTCCTTCTTAAGAATGATACCATTTTATGTTTATAGCAAGCATGAAATCATTGCTTCATAACTGCAGATATAGAAAAGGGAAACTTCCAATATTTCTTTAACCTTGAACAATTTCTTCACTGAACATGAATTGAAAATCCATTCTAACCTAATTGCTGATATCTAACATAAAACATGATTTATTTTGTAATGTTTGTGAGTTCTTTCCTGAGTATGCAGTTAATGAAAACTGGAACAAGGACTCATTTTCTTTTTTTAGCACATCATCAGCCAAGAAGCCTTTTGGCCAGGAAAAGAGAGAATTCATCAGATGTCATGATTTGGAGGTTTTTTAACTGGAATTTGAGAGAGCTGCTCAACAATTTGTGGGATGAAAAAGAAATACCATAATTTTGGGTAAACACTCAAATTTTCTGTTAACAGCATACCTTTGGAAGCTTGAGCACTGCTAGCTTTACTATTAAAATCATTACTATGAATTGCTATTGAAATCAGGCCTCCTTCTGAAGTGTACCAAGGCAATACTGAACAGAGGAAGAGGTTACATCTTAATAAACAAACATATCTGTCCTATTATCAACAACTTTCATTGGTTAACTATGCAAATAAATAAGATTTCATTTCTTGTACTTTTACAATTTTAATTGTACTTTATTTTGTCATGAAAATCCAACTAAAAGTTCAAGGCAACTGCTGCAACTAGTTCATTGTGGTTAAAGACACATTTCCTCTACTTATATGCATTTTTCAACACAAAGCTGGGAGCTAGAGCTGTTGCAGCCAATGGCCATGCTTAAGCAAATTATAGCTATAGCCAAAGACCCTAGGTCTTTGTCAGTAGAACTACTGGCAAATTTGAGAAAGATTAGTGATTTTGCTTGCTGTCCTACAATGAAGAAGATAGGCTGAAAGGGACAATAAAACTTTTTTTTTCATAAAGGTGATAGCTCTTAATCAAGATGGAGAATTATTGGCAGGGTGCAAAGGCATTTGTGGTTTTATATCTTTTGCAGGACTGGCCTTGAAGCACCTCAAATGGTTTTGTAACAGAACAGTTTATCTTAAGATCAGTTTGGTAACTGTAAAACAGGGAAACTGAAAAATCAGGTATATCAGGAGACTAACATTGGTGTGGGAGTAATTGGATACATTTGTTTGTACTCCACAGAAGAAACTGGTGTCACGGGGTTTGATCACGAGTCATAATATTTCTTAAGGAGCAAGAATTTGAAGATTAATCTCTGTGCTTTTAATTTTTTTTTACGTAGAATCTTTAAAGAAATTACAGTATGGTTTGGTAACTTGTAGGACACCCTCTATTACTTTATGTACTACCTAAGCACATAACTGAAACAATAGTTGAAATAATTAAATTTGGAGCTGAAAATAGCTTTTACTATGTAGCTGGTAGAACGAATCCTGTTTAAGAGTGTTGTTTGCATTGTTTTATACCCTGTAATGGAAAGGAATCCATAAGATCATGGAATTTGGACCACACTGTTTGTTTCATTGTTGCAGAATTCAGTCCTGTGGAGGCAAATGCAGTTGTCATCTTTGCTTTAGTCTAAGCCAGTGCTCCATCCTGATATTTTAGAGCTGCAGGCAGTTTTGAGTTGTGACTGCAAATTTTTTCTTGGTTGGTGTTTTCTTGGCATTGTTTGAAGTTTATTTTTGAATGTCTCCTGTCTAAAAGGTATCAGTTTCCTTAGAATTTTTTTCCTGAATTTCCTTTAGGTTTCATGATGGCGAAACACCTACTTACGGTGACAAAATTCCTCAGCATTCCACTCCATTAAATTTCTCCTTTTTGAAATTTTCTTTCTCCTGTAAGTGTCATGATAATGGCATGATGTAGGGTTTCCAGTAACATGAAGGTTTAATCTCATCTATCGTGTAGTCTGCAGGGAGTGTTCTTTTTGTGCTTACTCATGATCTCCTGCTGAGGGATGAAGAACCTATCTCTCAGATAGATTATGAAATTCAGCATATGCCTTTAATGTCACTTACTGGAGGTGCTGTTCATGTTTACACAGACTTTGATGGGAATGATTAGAGTCTGTTCTTGAATATCATTCTTCATTTCCTCCTTCCTAAAGGGAGCAGTGGTGCACAGCTACCCTAGTCGGAATAATTGACTGTTTAAATAGGAAGTTCACAAAAATATTTTATCTGGCTGTTTCTCTGTATCTCATGTCCTGTATACTAAAGACCTTCTGAGGCTGTAACCCCTGTAGCACAGTACTATCCCTGCAGAAGTCTATATGATGGTGTGAATGCAGTGAATATTCGTACTGACCGGGGCCTCTGGAAGACATTGCAGTTCACATGCTAAATACTAATATGCTAATATATTGATAGTTATTAATTAGATGTTAATTGTTTTTTCTAAAATGTCATCAGAGAAAAAAAAATCCTACTTACAGTAATACTTGTTGCCATTTTTGCTATCTTTTCCAATTTTACTTTATTTCTCCTAGGAAAGAGGAATCAAACACAATTTTCAGCTACAAAGTGGATACAGTGGAATAATCCTCTGCCTGGAATTCCTACTATTCTACATGCTTTTTGACTGTTACAAAATATTGAGATTATATTTTCATTGAACTATTTACTAAGTTCTCAAGATTTACATCCTTTGTACTGGTAAGCCCAGAGCAACGTTCATATATAAAGTTCAGGTTGCTTCTCCCCATGTGTATTTATCTAAGCTAGTTGCATCTACAGCATCTTTGTCAACTCATTCATTATAATGAAACTATTCTGAAACTCCCTTCACTACTGCCTTCACTAACTTATTGTCATCACCATGTTACCTCACTATTCTTTCCCTTTTAATTCATTTATGAATATGTTGAAGACCTCAGGTCTCAGCGCAGAACCCAATGGGGCTCTCCCATCTTTTTATTCCTAAACCCTATTTCTGATTTTCTAAGCAATTCTTCATCCATGGAAGGATCCTTCCTCTTACCCCATACTGCTTAGTTTATTTAAGAGCAAGGAACACTACTGAATGCCTTTTGGAAATGCAGCTACATCATATCAAAAGGATATTCTGTGTCTATGTTCTTAATTGCTCATTCAGAAAAAATCAATAAATTTGTGAGACATAACTGTTCATCAACATAAACCAAAATAATACAAATTTTATTGTCTCTCTATTCATATTCATCCATATGTGCTGTAATTTTATTGTTTAAATAAACTTCCACTAACATACCCAGAGTATTGTGCAGCTCATTGGTTATGACTTGCCTTGCCTCTCTGGAACTTCTGAAGAAAATTTGACATTGTGTTGGCCATCTTCTAATACCAAAGCAATTTTAAGCAAGAGGTGCTGTACCACAATTAGTGCTTCCCTATTTCATCTTGAGTTCCCTTAGAACTTTGTAGTGAATAGCAGTTGCTGACAGCTTATTATTAGTTTTTTATGTCTTTTGCAAGTTTCTTCTTATGTTCTTTTTTTTGTCTTGGCTTTTTCATTTAACGTGCCTAAACTTGAGTTTCCTGAAGCATGTTTTTTTGCTTTAGTAGCTGACTTTACACTGCTTTTTAGTCATGCTGTCTTTTGTTCTGGCCTTTCTTTATATGTGGTATTTGGTATTTGTTTTTATTGTGAATCCAATAAACAATGGTCATCCAAGCTATGTGAGGAGACGTGGTGGGGATAGTAGCTGTGGAACTGAACAAAATAATAAGATGAGAAAGAGTGGGTGCAAAGGAAGGACGTGCATTTCTGATGCTTAACCCACTTGATGTGACTCTACATGACAGCAAGAGAATGATTCCTACATTTCACCAAAGCAGGATGGACGCACCAACTATCATAATATTTTACTTCCTGGCATACGGAATGTTTGCTATAGAGCTGAAAACTGTACTTATATCTTTAGTGTTTAGGACTGTCATACAGGCAAAGGACTAGAACAATCTTTCATCTTATTGTAAGTGCTATTGCACTTAGCCTTAATCCTATTAGCAAATCATCATTTTCAATAGCACAGTGTCTCAAGTAAAATTATAAATGAACTGTAAAGAAAGCAAAATAAAAAATTGAGAGGTCAGACAATACCAATGGCTTTCAAAAATGTGTTTCCTTCTCAACTAGATTCTTCAACCAATTTTGTGGAAGAAGAGGATTAAATATGGGAGATATTAGGATTGCAACTGGGATGTGTAGGACTTCCCCTGACAGGAAAAAAAAAAAAAACAAAACAAACAAACAAAATAGTAAAATATGTGAAGTGTATGTGAAAGAAACAGCATTTTATTTTGCTAGCTCTGTACTTTAAAGGAAAAGGACCTGGATGAAGGCACAGAGTGCTCCCTCAGCAAGTTTGCAGAGGATACGAAGCTGGGAGGAGTAGTTGACACCCCAGAGGGCTGTGCTGCCATCCAGAGGGACCCGAACAGACTGGACATCTGGGTGGTGAGAAATCTCATGAAATTCAAGAAGGCCAAGTGCAGGGTCCTGCACCTGCGGAGAAATAACCCCAGACACCAGTACAGGCTGGGGACCGACCTGCTGGAGAGCAGCTCTGCTGAGAAGGACCTGG
>JAUBNY010000242.1:407596-433656 GCA_032275445.1 Crypturellus soui
GTGCAGGGGGGTTGGACTAGATGACCTCTAGAGGTCCCTTCCAACCTTAGGCATTCTGTGATTCTGTGATTCTGTGAGTTTGATGTTTTTCTTTATTGTAAGCCTTTCATGCTGCTAGTTGCTGCTAGTTGCTCACCTAATGAATGATTTTTTATTTTCTCTGATGGAATTGAAAAACACTATTTTAATATGTTTATGGTATATTTTAAGAAGTGAGATAATGCAGATACACAGTGTACCATTCTGCTGCATGAGTATGACTGTGTTTCTATTAACTATGAGTTAAAAAGAGGGGTCTAGAACTGAAAACTTCTGGGCTCTGCTTTTAGCTCAGGCACTGGTTTGTTTTGTAACCTGTAGCCATGTTACTTCACATGCTCAATCTGTGGAAATAATCAGAAATGATAACATAGCATTAAATAATGTCAGTGCTTATAATGTTCTAACCTTTAGATTATCACTGTCATGCGTTTTCAGCATATGAGCTTTCAGAATGGGCTGTTTCTTTCTATTTTTGGTTTCCTTCTTTTATGCAAAGGTTTTCTGTGCACATTTCTGTTCATTTTTGTGTAAATAGTATGGGTTGTACATTTACTTTTTAAACTTACATTTCATTAGAAATAAATAAAGAGCTGTGTGCTATTATAAGGGCTGGGAAGCTAAATACATTAAACATACTGTTAATAGAGAACCTTTAAAAATGCCTTGGAAAGGTTGCTCAGTTTTGGTTCTAAAAGTCTTTGTCTTGAGCCTCTGTGAACCTTGGGGGCATAGAGAAGAGCATAGGCTTGGAAACAGCTCTTTGAGTCATTAAATATTTTTAACCTATCTGTTCCTGTGCATAGGACTCAGTAGTGGAGAAGGGAGGATGAAAGAAAAAAAGAAGGTTCTTCAAGTAGAATAGAGCATTTTGAAGATTAATTTCTCATTTCCTATTTAGAATTAAAATATATGCTGCATTGAACTATATAAGAGTTCCTAATTGATACATAGCATTTCAGTGATTAATCAGTGAAGCCAATAAGCTAATTCAATCCTATGAACCTTTGTCTTATGCATTTGTAGCAATAATATCCTTTAAAATTGCTCATCTTCAAGCCATCAGGAGTACAGAGCATAATTTTACCGCACTCAGCAACATATCGTGACATATTCAATATAAGTTCCATAACTTCCTTGCCATGAGTAGCTTTCTTGACTGCTTACTCAGATGACATCATACAGGGCCCCAGGTTTGTAAATCTGGCCCTGGTCTTATGAAAGCGATAAGCGAGTACTGTGAAATCGTGGTACGTTTCAGCTTTTTCCAGATAAAGTAAGGCCTTCACCTCTTCCAGTGTTCAGAATATCAGTCTCTTTTGAATCTATTCCAGTAATGTAAAAATAAATAAAAATCAATGCTTCCTAGAATCTAGTACAAAGTTTGGAAGAACAGTGGAGATAAGATAAGTTTCCCCTGTGTGAAATCCTTTCACCTTTGTAAAGTTTTCCATTGTGTCATGCATTTCCAGTGAAAAGATTAACAGGAACTGATGTAATGTTCTGAATGAAATGGAGTAGATTCTCTTTCCTCTTCTCGTTTCACGTGGCACAGTAGTGGTGTGTGCTATTCTGCATGCTGAAAGATCACCAAAAATTTGGGAGAGGATAATTTTATAGCTGTAAATCTCTAGGATTATACCTAGTTGCTTCGGAAACACACAGCGTATGAAGGTGGTACTTTTTCTCTGAAATTTCTGATACAAGCCTCTTTGGACTGGTTATACAGTGGATCTACTATGAGTGGATCTACTATGATATGGAAACTCTTAAAAGGAAGAAACAAGACAGTGATGAAACAAATGATAGGATAAAACATCTAACATAAGTCCCATGTGTTGGAAGGGATTTTGTTGCTTACTTTTTGGATGAGCTCCCAACAGAAAAGACTAATATTTAATCTTGTCTGTGGCTATCTATCAGGAAAATGTGTTGCATCATTTACTTGCTACTTCCAGGTGCTTAAAAAAGCACAGTGGTTGCTCCCACTGAAACTTGAGTGCTGTCCAAATGTTAAAATAAGTCTCTAAAAAGCTCAGTTCATTCTAGAAGGCCATGCCCTATGGGACAAGAACCAAACCACCCACTGCCCTACTTTGTCACCATCGTTGGCACTTCCCTCAGTTTTGCTGGCACAACTCCGTGTGGGACCGTGTGGTAAACTGAATGAAGGGCTGAAAAATGCCTTATTTGCTGTTGGATTATTCTGAAACAGGATCATTTCCCTAACCGAATTTCTGTTGTGATATCTCACCAAGACCAGTGAGGGAATACTTCACTGGTGTCCTAAAATGAGTGATGGAAATGTCTCAAACTGCATTACTTGTAAATAATAAACTTTATTTTAGAGAAATTTATTAATCCTGATCTACTGGTTGGATAAAGTTGTTGTACTACAGAGAGACCCCAGAGGGCATGTAGGCACCAACATCCTGCATGTTTTAAAGTTCATAGCCTAGAAAATTTCCCTAGGGAAAGGGCATGCTATGATGTCTTTAGAAAAGCCACGCATTTTTATGAATGGTTTGTGTTTCATTTTAGACCACTCTTTTCAGACCATATTCTTTTCCCACACAAAAAAAGGAGTCATGCTACTTCCTTCTTAATTTCACTTAATTGGTAAACCTTTTTTTCACTTATTATACAAACAGGACAATGTGATTAAGTACTGGAAAATGAAATTATAAAAATATGTGTTCTAACTATGACTAACACTGTGAATTCTCTACAGTCATGTGAAAAATGGTCTTTTCCCTAAAGACTTTTTGAAACAATTTGAAAGAAGGCATAATGAATGTATGCCTTCATACACAAGGGAGCACAAAAGGGAAGAGGAAGAGGGAAGAGCAGAAAAAGGAGATAGTTTTGTAATCATATTCTTATGAATGGTTTCCCCTCAAAATATCCACCAAAAAAAACCTCCCAATAAAAAGGTAACTGGAGCTATTATGTGTGTAAGTGACTGTGAACTTATGAACAGGTCATTCTCTTCTACCAGTGTTTGAAAACAAGGTCCAAACATCAAGTTAGACCATCATGAATGGCAGATGAGGATTTTTCCTCACTTTTGAGAGTTATTGATAAAATTATAAATTAAGTATTTGTGTCATTCATAAGTCTAACGTAATGATGGTTGTCCTTATTTCCCCAAAATATCTGATATTATTTCATAGCAGGGAGCAGACATACTGTCAAGAGAGTGTGGAGGAAGCTTCCCTGTTCAGTTTCCTATATCGTACATGTTCTGTGAATAAATGATATTTCACTCCTTTATGTTCAGAAATTTCACTGACCAAATTTATTTGAAACCACCCCTAGGAGTATTTTTTTTTCTTTAATATCCCTACAGCAGACGATGTTGGAGGAAAGTGTCATGAAACAGATCCTGTACTCATCTTGTAGGAGTTGGTCTCTCCCATCTTATTCTAACTTATAATTAGTAAAGCTGGGGTGAGGAAGTAGGCAGATAATCCCCCCACTCTGGCAGTACAGCTGAAGGCAGTTAATCTTTCAAGTTGTCTTTATTTTATCACCTCATTTCTTAGCTTTATATACACTTCATTAGAAAATGGAATACATCACTGGTGGAGTGTTTTTGTCTTCTCAGCTAAAAGACTTTATCCGCTAAAAGACCTAGAGAAAAATGGGAAGTGGTGATGATATTGATTCATGTGCCCGCTGAGATATGAAATCCAAGAAACTTGGTAGAATGTTTTTTAGTTCTTCAGGGATTCTTTAAAAAACATTAGACTCATTATTGGTGGTTTCTAGGTCTCATTTATGATTTGGCTGTTGCTACATGTGAAATATTAGGAGAAAAGAGCCTGGTATACTCATGTGTACTGTCAAAAAAAAAATCCTTCTGCATGGGCACATGTGCATGTGTAGCAGAAAATTGCTTTACATATGCTAATGTAGATGAGGTATATTGAAGTACAAAATACTTCACAGTATTTTTTTTTTCTTCTCATTTAGCTTTATCTCTTCTCTGTACACATACAGCTATATGATTTGCTTCTTTCTCCTTTCATATATCCTATGTTTCTTTGAGCCAAATCTGAAGTTCAGTAAGTACTCTGAAATACCACAATATTGGTAATGTGCTCGGCATTATTTTTGTAAACTGCAAATTCTTCCTGTTCGTGCAATGTGTAAGCCGATGGTGCTCCGTTCTGACGGGTTTCTGGATGTACTGTAAAGACTGGCTATTTTCAAAGAACAGTTCAATACACAGTCTTTTCTGTGTTTCCAAGGGAGTTTTGTTTATTTGTTTATTATTCTACTTAATTTATGCTGTTCAGAGAGGTAGTTCTGACAAATGTTGAAGATAGACTTTTAAGATGGAAAAACATAAGGCTCTTGAGACAGAAATTTCCCAGATCCTAAGGTCTTCACCACAACCATTCTACACAACCTGTGTCTGATTGCCTTGTTCTGTAGAACACTTTTAGATCTCTCACAGCTTTTTAAAGAGACTCTAAATGTTAACAAACTGATTTAAACTCCTCTCCAGGGTCTTTTACTTTCTTGAGGGGAATAATTAGCCTTACACTTGATGAAAGTTAAACCCTTTATAGGATAGACCAAGAGACAAGGATTATATTAAATTTTGCACCAAAAGAGGGAAGAAGGAATAGAAAATAATACAGATGCAAATGTTACTAACCTTTCTGTTTGGATTTCCTGATTTTTGAAAGTGATTTCACAGACCTCAATTAGATTTTAAAGCATTTATGGCTCTGTATAACCTTGTTTGCATATTGATAAAATTAGTCTTCAAATAAAAGTCTGCTGAATTTAACGGTGCATTTATTTTGCATTTAATTTTCTAGTTTTTTTTCTTAGGAGAAAAAAAAAATTAAAAGAAATTTAAACAATTCTCATAAAAATAAACTAGGGAGGGCTTTCAAGAGAGATAAAGATCAGTAGCTGGGAGCTCCAGAAGAACCATACCCTGGTGGCACCTCAGCTTCCTGCTTTTCCTTTGGTCCTGACCCAGAACTTCTTGTTGGGTTTTAGGAGGATAGGGAGATTAAGACACCACCTCCTTCTATGGAGGGAGAGAAGGTACTTGGGGCACTAATAGCCAGGGCTGAGAATGTTCTTGCCCATGACTCAGACCATCACTTGGTAGCTGTAAGGTATGGTCCCGAGCACAGGTTGCATCTCTGGTCTATGTTTAGCTTTCCTTTTCTGTTCTTCTACCTCTGAAGTATTTAGATGCTGAGTGCTAGCTTGGTGCTCATGACTTAGAGCAGCATGGGAAGATGAGAAGGTAATTTTACCCTAACTGAGCTAGATTGCTTGGAGTGGAAAAGCTGTCTTTTTTCCTCATTTGAGTACACTGAAATCCAATCCTTTTCTCAAATAGGCTTATCAATTTCACTTAAATTAAAGATAAAATAAACCCCTTTCTGCTAAGAACAAGATTTGGAAAAGAAGCTATAGGCACACTCCTGCCTCCATAAAGGAATCTGTATCTCAACGATCAGATCATTTGAAGAAGGTGACTAGAATTAAAACATTTTTCAATTACCCTCATAATCTGCAACAAATATAAATGGCTCGCTTTTTCTGGTACTGCAGAACAAATTTGGTGAAGTTTCCTTAGCTAAAAATATCTTTTAGCCAAGTTCTTCATATGATGGAAGACCTTTTCCCACTCTCACAGCAAGAATAACGTCCACTGTCCATGAGTCCGTCTTTCTTTACAACTGTCAGGGCAAGAAAAGCAGTCTTGTTTTTATTTTTCTGGGAACCTCAGATGTAGAATGACCCTTTGGAACTATTAGTAGCAGGTGTTAATTAGAACAATCCTTTGGATGCTCTGATATACTCTAGAGGCAAAATAAGTTTTTAAAGCCATGTGTACGCATTCACTCCAGTCTCTTTCTGAGCACAACAAAATGCTCCCTGACCACAGCCCAGAATTCAGATCAAAATAATTAAAGCAGAAAGTTTGACGTTTCACATTTCAGCCTTTACAATGCTTTTGCCTTGCCCGTATTTTTAGATGTATGAATGGAGTTTGTGTTAGCAGTTAGGGATTTCAGCCAGGAGTCATTGTATTCAATTGCTGTGGGGTATTGCCCATAGGGATCAAGGAATAGTTTGCTTTTCTCTTTAAATAGAATTTTCTAAAGCTACTCACAAAATAAAGTCATCCTTATACATTTATAACTGATCTGTCTTTAAGTCTCTTCACTGTAGCCTGGAGAAGATGGATAGATGAGAAAAATGTTGACTGTGATTTATTTGGCTACTTTTCAGAGGTGTGATTTATTTATCACTCTTTGCCTCAGTAAATAGGATGAAATATTGCTTTTAATTGCAATAATTGTTGTGTGTTTCATCATACTTTCAGTCCTTTCATACTTGGTTCCACTTTCTGACCTTAGAAAATCAGACCTTTGTACTCGTATGTTGCTTTTATTTTGTTTTATTTTGCTCTTGTAAATAGAGGTACAAAGGGATGTGTCTTGTACTCTGTACTATAAAATTACTTTCATACTTACTTTAGGCTCTGTCAGTAAGACTTCTGAGCAGTGTTTAAATATGAAGGTTTGAACGAAGGTCTAAAAAAATTTTCTGTCTCTAAATGAAACTTGTCTAATCTTAAAACCAATGTTAGACTATCTTCAAATTCTGTGTAAAATTTTCAGACTCTTAACAGAAGGCAAAATGGTACTTTTTCAGCTAATGCCTCATACTTCACCCTCTGCATAATGGAAATTCAGGGGCTTCTATATGATTCTGAACCCTCTGGTCCTGCAGAAGTAATTCCAAGATTACCGTTGCATCTCAAAGACAAAGCACTGTGAATAAAATCCTACTGAGAACTATTTAGCTGAGGTGACATGGGTGATGCTCTAATAACAAAGTGAAATGCACCCTAATGTTGTGCACCAATTGGTGGTATGTGGTAATGCAAATGTGTTGGAATAATGAGCAGTCAGATGCTTGTTGTACACTCAGGGTACACAGTTTTGACATGGGAACTGGTGTGTGAAGAGACTCACAGTACAGTGTTCGCCAATGCATTTTTTGACATCGCTGAACACAGAGTTCATTGACACACTGTCTGGTTTTGAAAACAGTACAATAGTTTTAAATGTATTTTAAAACAGAGATTTCACTTAAATTCCACTGCTGTTGTGGAGCAAGGATCATGAGGGGTGAGAAAAAACTTCACTAAAACCTCCTCCTATAGCTATCATGCAGTGACCTGCATGGTAAGAAATGGACATAGATGTGTAATTCAAGCCCAGGATAAATACTAAAGCACTTTTTTTTTCTTTTTTTTTTCCTTCCAGTCTCTCCAGATGGGGAAAGGGTGACACTGAAGAGGGGAGTTCTCATGCTAACCCTGCTACAAAGACAGCTGTAATCAAATTTGTTTCATTTCCCATCTTAGCACTTAAGATAGTTTATGAACAATGTATTTTTTAAAGGATTTTTACTTTTAGAAAGATATTACTGTTTATTTTATATTTTTTTTAATGAAAATCAAAAAGAAAGCTACAGGAAGTCTGTACTTAAATTACTACATTTTCTAGGGTTTGATAAAGCAAGTTAAAGTTAAAAACAGCATTCTTCTATTAAATAATTCTTTAAAAGGATATCAGATCATAATGGAGACCAAGAGCCATAACCCTGTATAGCAAATGACCTAAGATAAGCAGTAAATCTCTCCAGTTGTCAAGGGACCTTAACCTTGGCAGTTTTTCTTTGGCCCTTCTACTGTGACTACCAACTTTCTGGTGCGCTTTGTATGATTGAACACTTTATGGAAGGTCTCAGAATGGGCCCACATTTTTTTTTTTTCTCAGTCCTTCAGGGCATAGAGATTTTGATCATTTCTTGGAGTAATGGTCATGATCATGATGGTCATAAATCACATAAATCCATTATTGGTACACAAGGGTCTACTGTGCTGTTTTGCTACCTCTAGTAGGGTTTCATCTTCAGTAAGTTTCTGCACAAAAGTTTGTCCATTTAAAGTCAGAAAGTTCAGTGCCCCTTAGTGGCATTTTTTTTTTTCCTTTTCTTTATTTGTTACAGAATGCAGAGATACAAATCCTGAGTTCTATGTGAATTTTCAGGCTTGCTCTGCTGAACAGGCAGCAGTGGTTTTTCTGTCACTGGGCTTACAAAAACTTGGCAACTGGTTATCAGAGGCTGTGCATATTTCTCTTCTCTCTCCTCCAAACTTCTTTCCCCCTCACATTGCTTCCAAGGTGATGTTTGATTTGTAGAGTTGGAGTATCTAATAATCAATGGCAGAAGCAGTATGGACATACGTTTAGCCATCAAGTTTGTCAAGCTGAGCTAAAGCTACTCTACTAGCGCACAGGACTTTGAGGATCTAAGAACTTATGACTTTGAATTATAAACAAACATAATCTGTAAAGGACAGTGCTCTCATAAAAGATTCATATTTTTTTAATGGGAAGTATGCTCATTAACCCTGAGGAGGTCATTTCTGTGAATGTCTGAATGCCATGAAATGGATCAGTAGGTAACAACGCAAACACTTGATACGCACAAAAGCTTGTGGGACTTGCTGCTGATCTCTCTTTCATGCTCTTTTTATTGCTACTTTGTTGAGAAGAGGGTGGGAAGCGATCAGGTTTCCCTGACAGAGTATTTTTTGTGCACAGTTACATATACATACAGTTAATGTTACATATCATCTTCCCCAATTACCCATTGCAATCTTACATGTGGAGATTACGGCAAGGGAGAGGGGGAACCTGGCTGAATAGTATGGTAGCAATTCCCAGCCGACACCAGACTTCAGCAAAGCAGCTGGTATGGATTAGAGTAGTTTATGGATTGCTTTCATCTATGGAAGGGCTAGGCTGGCAAAGAACTGCCCCCAGGATAAGAGAAATACATTGACTTTTTATGGACCTCATCCTTAGCCTCCTCCTTAGTTACATCTAATGAACAATGGCACAGCTGAGAATGAGGCCACACACAGTCTGGAGAGTTTCTTCTCGTAACTAGATCTTGGGAAAGATTTCTCTCCAGTACAGAATTTCATGGATTTCCTTTGTAAGAGTTGTGAAAATAAACAAATAAACCTAGTCTTGCAGCTGGAATGTTTCTGACACCATAAAATGAACTTGATTTCTCTGTGTGGTGATATGCTAAATGCACTGTTCTTTTTAGCAGGCCTTGTAATGGATATCTTTATGGCATCTGAGACCTTTTAGGTCAAGCATGAACCGGAGTGAATGTGTACATTGAAGGTGCATTTTTTTTTATTAAATAGGAATTCAGCCAGCAGAGCTGAGCTAGTGCTTCAGAGTGTGTCTTCAAGAGATTAGCCAGCTGTGTACTGCATATTGTTTGCAAGAGCTGCAACTGCTCAGAGCTCAGCAGGTTTCCCACAGCTTTCCTGAGCTGACTGAGCCAGTTGTACCATACTGAAGTGACACTGATAAATGTTTCTTCATTGTTAAAAGGAAACTTGATTCTTGCACCTTGTTCAGGCATAGCTAGTTTTCATATCCGCAAACGCATAGTATGTGATTTTTTTTTCAATATTAATGTAAATTTCACCTGCTATTTATGATAATTTCATTTGTCATTCAACCTCTATTTTTCTCCATTCATAATTTCTTTGCCATTTGGTCTAGCAATATAAATGTAATATTTTTTCTAGTATGTGCAGTATAGAATTGCATGCCACCATTGACCGAAAGAATGAACACAGTATGTTAAATATTTGCTAAAGCTTAATAATGCCAGACATCACTCTGAATGTCTTCATGAGTAGGAGTCTTCTAGTTCAATCAAATGCCAATAGTAAATGAGACAGAGAAAAAAAAATGAGACTTGTACTTCAAATGTGTGGGGATGTTATGCACTCAGATCTGTGGGGTTGACTCAAAATTTTGCCTCAAGGCCTTTCAGCTCTTTGTATTAGAGATTCCCCTCTGTCAAATTGTCATACAAGGGCTTTATGCAACATATCTATAGTTAACCATAGGGTCATGAAACAAAACAGAAGTCCTTCACAGAATAGAAGTATATGAAAAGAAAAAAGAAAAGCCCATGAGGTTGCCTAGAGAGGTTGCAGAGTCACTTTTGGTAGGGATATTCAGAATTCCCCTGGACATGATCATCTGCAACGAGCTATAGGTGATGCTGCTTGTGCAAGGGAGTGGGATTAGATGGTCCCTTCCAACCCTAATCACTGTCTGATTCTGTGATTCTGTTTCATCAGAAAGGTCCCAGTATATATTTTTACAGTTCACAGAAAAGCACATCTCTGCACATCAGACAAACTGTAGAGAAGACCTACCGAAGGGAGTGTTTCAGCACAGGTAGTAAATAGGCAGTAAAGGGGTAGGAATACCTCTTTCAGCATCCTTAGATTGGCTTGGATAGTTTGTGAAATTTGAAGAGCATGTGAACACATCACAGATGACCAAATGCCAGTGCAGATTCCTTTTCCTGTCCATATACACCCAGGTCTGGTCATATCTCTTTCCAGAGTGAAAAATAGCCAGCAACCACAACATTTAATCATGTAATGTCTTTGCAGGATGTCTGAAAGAATTTCCAGCTATGATAGCTGTGATTTGACCTTCATCTGTTTTCCATGGCTTAGTGAAATGCATGATTTTCCAAAACTTTTCCTCTCTCTTTTTTTTTTTTTTTTTTTTTGTGGTTAAGCCAGCAAAAAGATTACACCTTCAACTTACTGTGTCCAGATTATTATTTTTAAGTGCTTGGAAGGTGATGTAATACAGAGAACCAAAGAACTTTTCTCAAGAGCTAGAAAACCATACTGGATACCAAAACACTGTGTAAATGAAATACTGGTTTCAGGAGCCACTAGGGACTGTCAGACAATAAAAGAGCCTTAGGTGGTTCATTAGTAAAATTGTGCCTGTATACTGGCACAAAACATGAATTTAAATGAGAACTCATTTTAGATCCCGGTTTACCTCTAGTACAGTTTGCTGTTATCTAGTCTTAAAACTGTTGCTGGAAAAATTGAATCATTAATGTGGTTCAGACTTCTTTCACATGTGGTAAAATGAAACTCATATCAACACACAGCAACGAATAAATCTTATGTGCTTTAATTCACTGCGCTGCTGACATACTAGCTGCCAGTTGCCTGACTGTTTGTGAACAGCTGAGTTTCCCTTCTACTATTTTCAGATGACATGGTAGAAATAGCAGTTACTCCCTGTTTCGTCCTTTCTGGTCAATTTGTTAGCTGTTTTAAAGATGATGGTCACCAAAAAGAAGATCTGATGCTCGGTTTGGAACCTTAAACAAAGGTGAAGTATGACTGTACTGTTGTTTTAAAGGTAAAAGTTGCGTCTAAGTACCCTCATGAAGCATTACTCTTCTAATACAGTGCAGTTCTTATTCCTCAGCACCATCCTTTAGAGTCCCGTGAGATGAAAGGCTTTATTCATTTATACTAATGATACAACAGCTCTGAAATACCCGATACCACAGCCTCCACGTTTCTCACGGAGAGACTGAGACACTTGCAGGCATATGGCTTTCTAAACGATGCCCAAGATGCAGGCACTCTCCTCTTTCTGCTTCTGTGCTCTGACCCTGTGACCTGCATCTGCCTTTCCGTGTGACAGTTGTTAAAGGTTTGAAGCAATTCCCATCGCAATCACAGTGAGTCTTTCTACTGACTCTTATCAGGCTCTCTCGTCTTTGGTGTTATGGCAACAGTGTGACCTACAGTTGACTTGTAATTATACACTTGAGGAGCAAAGTGAGTGATAAAATGAAGCCGATATTTTATTCCAGAAATAAGCTGACTGAGTAGGGCAGAATTTACTGCAGCTGGCCAGGCCTGATGGCTGCAAGTACTGCGGTGGCTGTGAGTTCTTTCGCTCGTCTGAGTGGAAATTCTGAGAAAAACTGACTCCACCAAGACCGAAACATACTTACTAGTGGGAATAAAAGGGACCACGTGATAGGGGATGTCTGTCTCCAGGCTGGGAATGCTTCCAGGGGACAGATGAGGAGCCAGCATATTGGAAGATTGGGGTAGGACACACAGGCTGCTGCTGAAAGCGCCTTTCTACACTCCTCATCTGCACATCCAAGCAGGAAATCTCCTTGAAGGAAGATAGGGTTTTTTCCCATTCTGTTTCCCCTTGCTGATTGCCTTCCAGCTCTTTGAGAAAGTGAGGAAAAAGTGGACTTAGTCACATGCAGTGGTGGCTCTAATGCAGCCGGGATCCCTGCTGCAAACTCTCTACAGTGCAGGTGTAAGGAACCGCGTTAGGTACCGTGCTCCCAGAACGCGGTGGTACTGAGCTGGCAACTGGTGTGTGCGCTGGCCATACTTAGCACGGGAAGGAAATAAAACAGGAAGATTTTAAGGGTTGGCAAGTTCTGGTAACAGTACATCTTGCTCTTCTCAACATAAGAACTGCCCTTGCCTATGTACTGGGTGAAGTTCTCTGTGAAGAAGACAGAGTTACTTGAAAGCTTCTCTGAATTTCTAGCACTGTTTTCTCCTAGAGATGACAATGTTAACCACTCTAAAGTTGTAAACGGCACATGCAAATTTTCAGATAAATCAATGTTTTTGATGTGTCTATCAACTTCTAATACCTCAGAACAGTTTGACAAGGTATTAGTATTATTAAATATTTATATTACAGTGTTATCTAGCAGTGCTGTGTTTCATTGTCAAAGCTGCTGTATCAAAACAAAAGAAAAAGCCTGAGTGCTAAAAAGTTTACAATTCATACACCTATTTACATGCTTATGATAGTTTTGCTTGTGTTTACCTGTCTCGGATCAAAAAGTAGGTTTATATTAATCCTGCTGTCATAGCATCATATTAGTCCATTTAATGAGCTGAAGGTGCAAGAGAGAGAAAAGCACATTTGTGCACAAAAATACACACATGGGCACACATGCACACAAATTGAAAGACCACTATTTTGTTTGGAACTGTAACTTAGTATACCAGCAACAAGTAATCTAGAGAGCGAGTCTGTCCTCCATGCAGTGTTATATCTGGGAGGAATATGGAGAATAGATCTCTCCTCTAGACAGCTTACTGCTCCTGTGGTGCTTCCACACAAATAGCCCAGCAGTGGTGTGGGTGTGCATGTGCATCATTATGAAAATAAGTACATTCTTTTCTACCTAAATCCAAAAAAGATGAACACTTCAGTGAGGACAGATGGTATGATTGAGATAATATTTTGAACTCTCACTTCAACTTCGAACGATGTTGGTTTTTATTGAAAGGGGTATTGTGTTATAATTCTTTCCCATTGTCCACATTCCTCATAAATAAGAATCCTGCTTGTAGGGCCAAATTCAACACTCATGTAACTCCAGGGATGAATTTGGCTTATCATACTATAGGCAATTACTGCTATATGAACTTTTAATCTGGTTTCTTCCTCTCGCTCTTTTCCTGCTTGGGCTTTGTTTTCAGACAGACTCTGCTTTATTATATTGTTATAATTCAACTCCAGTTACTCCTTTGATGTTGCTTTTGTTCCTTATTCACTTGGATTTGATTTATATATAAAAAAACTTGCTGTATCATAATAACTTTTGTTACTATATTGTTAGATACTAACGCATACTTGTCAGAAATGTCATGAACTAAACAAAAGCATTGTCATATGTTAAATATCTAAATTTTCCTCAGAACCAAATCAAAACCAGACTCTATAGTCATATAATCAAAGGTACTTCTTGATCAAGAAACCTCACTAAGAAATCTGTCTTTAATTTTGACTTGAGGTTTCTTCTTACATATGCAGTGATTCCTGATTTTTAAATCTAATATTTTAAAATTGTCATTAGTTGTACCAACTAATGGTACATGGTTCTAATGGCATTTCAGGATAAGCATTCCAGTTGCAATTTTCTTCTGTGCAGTAATCTCTCTCTCTCTCTTTCTCTCTCTCTCTCTTTTCTTTTCCCCCAAACAAACAAAAAACAGAGAAACAAACTGTAGAGAGTAGCACATAGCACATTTCTTTCTGTGATCTCAGCAAGGTAATTCCTGTCTCTTTCAAGAAGATCTTCATTTTGATGGACCTACCAGAGAAAAAACAATGTCCTCTTGAAAGATATCCTCAGGATACCCTGCCTTCCTCAGATATTTTTTTCTTTCATGAGGAAAAGTCATTAGGCAGATGAAGGTGCATTCTTTTTATCAGAATAAGTTTGCTTTTGAATCTGGGACAAGGACCTTCTGTTGGAGATATAATCACAGGCAACATCAACCCAATTTCTTTCATGTGTTATCTTGACTAGTCTAATGGTGTTATATTAATTTCCTTGGGAATACACTTTGAAATTCCAAGGAATTCTGTGATTTTGTTTCCATATTGTTGCTGATGACTACAGAGTTGACACAGACTGAACTTTCTCATGGAAACAGTTTTCTTTTCTTTTCTCATTAGCCTGATCTTAAAAAAAATCTTATAAAACTAAGAGCAAATGGAAAATTTTATGGCTTAGAAAACATCTTCTGTTTGACACTTCTTGCTTACTCCATTTCCTTGTAATTTCCACTCCTCTCCGTTCTCAGTGAATATACAGCATAGCCTTCCATGCTAGGGATTTCCCTTGGGACGCGTCCTTGAGACTAGTATTTTTAACTTGTTTATGTTGTCATAAGATACAGTGTCCACTGACCAGGGACATCTCACAAAGGTAACACATACCAGAGAATGAAGTTTTCTGCTTCAGATCTCTAGATTTTCTTGAGGAGCACCATCTAAATATATTTCCATGGCTTATGTTCACCTAAATAAAAGATCCAAGGTGAACTATTTCTCTCATCAGATAGTAGGGACAGAGCAAGCAGTTGGCTGTCCTCCAACTGGTATACCACTGGTGCTTCTTGACTACTGTTCTTGCAGACTGGAAAACTGAGCTGGAAGAATACACGGGGAAGGCATAAGCCAGCAGGCAGTTAAGAAGAAGGGGGAAGAACATCCAGACCACCACAACCAAACCCAGAATCTTTATCCAGGCGTAAATCTACGTAAAGAAGGTCGGGAGGACCTCAAAAGCATAGTCTCTAGAGACTCTAGATTAGTATCACCCAGAGCAATGCATCTGCCCCTAATCATGCAGCTGGTAATAACCCTTGCAATTGTTAGTGGTTTCTCTCGCCCTTTCCTTGCCCTTGCCCTTGCCATTTTGGAATGGCATTTGCCGTTGCTTGAACCAGAAGATCTGTAATTATGTGATACAACATGAGTTAGTCAAGGGACAGATCTGTGCAGGTCAAATTTCCTTGCAGTTTTTAATAGCTAGTAACCAAATCTGAAATATTTACATAGAAGTATCTTAGCAGAACCTGTAAGGCTGAACAGGTAACTGATAATTTTCAAGTACTACCCTTGAACCTCTACTGGCCTCTTCTTTGGATTCTCTTAATACTGCAAGAGTACCATTAATTACAAATTGGTAAGTGGATTGCACTCTAATGATCTATCAATACAAATTCATGACAGTAGATACAAGCTCAGTCTGCTGAATCTCCCAGCTGACAGGAGGCCTGTTAATATGGTGCTGAACCAGAATTCTTGTCAGGGCTTCGTTGGATTCCTAATTCATCAATCTTAGGTTCAGAAATGTGCATTTAAGTCAGGGATGTACATCCCCATGTTGAACACATTAAGAGGAGGAAGAGCAAAGGGTGCATCAATTAATACCTCTCTAGAATCACTTGAAATGGCTTCTGTATCTGCATAGATTCAGTTTTCCAGCACATATTCCATGTAACTACACTGGAGCCAGTAGAATTGTACTTGATTTATAAGAATGCATTTAAAGATAAAGCTGAGTTGTTATTATTTGAAAATTTTCTGAGAATGAGACTGTAATGTGACTTAGTCCTAGATAGAGTAGCTGCTAAGTGTAAATTATTTGAATAGTGGAAATATCATTTTTCTTTGTTCTGTATTCTATTCCTCTGGGCCTAGGTAGTTGGTTTTGCACCTTGAATACTTTCACTCTGTGATACAGAAAGTAAATTTGTTCTAAAGTGTTTACAGAAGAATAAAAACTGAAAACAAACAACAAAAGCAATATTTTTGTAACATTTCATATTTTGCCTTTCTTCAGACTAATATAAGCTGTCAAACTGCAGAATTGTTGCATGATTTCAATTTTTCATAATGAAAATAAAGGGATTCTGAAACTTTTTAGCATGAAGGAAAATACTATTGTTTTATCTTTTTATCCTGTAGCAAATAAAGTTATATATTTTCAGGTTATAACTTAAGGAGTTGGATAAGTCCATAGCAATAGGAGAGGATTATATGGCCAGCAGGTTTGCCTATAAAAATCAGTGAAAACCTCTGGAGTCAACAAAAGCTGGAAAAATTCTCATTTATTTGTAGCAACATCA
Source organism: Crypturellus soui (assembly GCA_032275445.1). Classification (NCBI taxonomy): domain Eukaryota; kingdom Metazoa; phylum Chordata; class Aves; order Tinamiformes; family Tinamidae; genus Crypturellus; species Crypturellus soui. The sequence continues at coordinate 424,032 of JAUBNY010000242.1, forward strand.
CTGGTTTACTATCTCCCTTCAGAGAGCCCTGTGTATCTCCTACAAATCCTCATCAAGTTGTGCTCTAGACTCTGTTGATGTTTGGCCTTTTCCTTCTTCTAGCAACCTGTATGCAGAGCGTCTGCTTGTTGCCGCCTTCATAGTCGTTAAATACCACATAGCTAACAGGCAAAGACTGTTTTTCAGTTGTCGCTGCTGACTCCACAGTGAACCCAGAGACTTTTGCAGGAAAAAAACAGACCATACTCAGCTTTGTCAGTAGTGCCATATGCACGAAATACTGTAGGAAGCTGGGGAAAGGTTTGGCACGAAAATCTCAAACAGTCACTTGCACTTCTTAAGACTCACTATAAGAGAAGACAGGAATTCCAGGTTCCACCCTTAAACATGATCCAGGCCTCACTAGTAGAGCCAGGCCTCATTTTGAACACGATTTGGCAAAAGTAATACAGGAAAGTTTCCTGCAGCTAGTTTGTTTGAGTGGTGACATTTATCTTTCTCCAAATGAAAATGAGAACTCTTCCTACGCTGTGTGACCTCTATTAGGGTTTAGGCAGTTGAATCATAATGAGACAATGTTATATATCAACATCTGTTTCTACTGTGTCCATTTCCCATATGTGTCTTCCCCTGTTGTTAACTTTTTCTCTTTTCATCTTTCTCTCCCATTTTTGCTTTATTATTATTATACCTCATCTGTCCTTTGTGTTTCTTTTGTGTTCTCATTCAGTAGCCTGATAATAAGGAGGAAGCTGTAGATATGAGAGAGAAATTAAGACTTTTATTTGTCCCCAGTTTCTAACTTTTTGCATTTTAATAAGATACCTTTACTGGAAGGGACCTCTGTGATTTTGTGCTGACTTTGTCGCAGCACAGATGGTGTAAGGCACTGCAAATTAAATGAGTTTGAATGTGTGAGCAGAAAGCAGGTCTTCAAATGTGATCTCTGACAGGAAAGGGTCAGGGAAATGTTTAAATGTAATTGGTAATTGGAAAACTAGAAAACCACAAACCTTCCTAAAAATGAATAAATCTATAGTAGGAAGTAGCAAGCCAAGTTCAAGTTAGCAGCTTGATTGTTTTCTTGGATTATCTCCCCTAATCTACTTCTTCAGTTAATTCTTCTTGCCAGTAGTCACTTCCCTTGGAAAATACAGTGCTTGCAAAGATCTGCTCTGTGTAAAGAATTCTGATTTCAGCTATTATTTCTCTGATACCACTGTGGGATATAAAATCCTAAAAAAAAAAAAAAAAGTGTCATGCAGAATATAAGCCTAATATGATTTGAAACATATGATTTGAAATCAAGTTTAAAAAGAAGAAAGAAAAAAAAATCTCACGGCAAATACTGAAAGTGGTGCTTAATCATCACCACCACCTACCCTTTGTGAAAGCTAATCCTTTAGAAGGGAACTTAACCACATAGGATCTTTACTGCAGTTTGGCTATGGAAATAGATTTGTGCTGTTTGTTTTGGTTTTAATTGTAATTTTGGTGTAGAAAATATCTTTTTTTTTTCTTTTTTTGGCTCATAAGGTTCTTTCCTGAAGTGGAAGAATGGACCCTTTGTAATATCTGTTGTTCTAGATTCTATCCTGCACTTATGATAAATTTCTGTATTCATTTTTGGGAAGTCAGGAGTGAGACACCTGTTATCTGAAGCAGACAGGTTTTCACTGTTATGGGCCGAAGCAAGACAAGGTCAGGGCCTGGGTACATTGAATAAAGCTAATTATCCACCCCCCGCCCCCATCTGCTTGTGTATTGCATTGTGTAACTCCTCAATTTTGAGAGGGACTTTTCGGCACTAATGTAAGATGAGTCCTTAATAGTAAATCTGCCACAGTGTGTGACTCAGTCTTAGTGGTAAGATAAACATTTGGAACAAAATAGGCTTCTTTTGCGTCAGGTTTGTATGTACCTCAGATTCTAAACTATATTCAGCCCTCAAGCACAAAGTTCAACAAAAACATTTTGCCAGATTGAAATGTTCATGAATCACAAGCAAGTCATACAAAAATGAAGTTAGTATCGAGGAAAAACGTTTTCCCAAGGGTCAGGAACTATCCCGCGGAGCTCTGAGGCATGTGGACAGAAGTAGCTCATACATGAGGCAACAGTGGAAAAGATGATATTATGATGCCCTGAGTCAAGAAAGTAAGTTCTAGCAAGTGTCCTTCAATATGTGCAATGGCAACCAGGAGCACAGATGTTCTAAGCCTGATGTGATCTACAGGAAATAAGCACATGGAAAACTGGTCATACAGAGGAGAACCAAAAAGCTTTTCAGAACTGCCCCTGCAATCACACTTAAAATACAAGGTGAGTCCTTTTAATAATGGGACCCGATAGCCCTCAGGTTGATTGTAACTTATTCTTACGACTCATTTTAGAAATGAAAAGGTATAAAAGCAGTTTTGCTTTTGGAAATGTTTACTTACTTCCAAGGTTATGCAGTAGACTGCACAAAATGGCATAAGGGATAAACCCCTCTCTACGCAATGCTGTGTTGAGAGAAGTGTGACACTGGTTGATTTCATCCCCTTACCTATTCCTTGAACCTCACAAGCATGTGCAAAGATAGTCAGAAGAGCTGAGCCATGGAGCTCTTAGAAGATGCAAATTTGTTTCAAAACGTATAACCATCAGGAAATCTAAATAAGGAAATCTAAATAATTTTGCCCCTCCCCACTCCCATTTCCAAAACTGTATCCATCCAAATAGGGAGTGGTGTTAATGATAACTTCGCTTTTCTCCAGCAGATGCTCTTTCTTGCTGTGCAGGTACCTGTGGCTGAGCAGCTGCAGAGAGGCAGCAATCTCAGCATGATGCAGAGCGCTGACTCTGCAACTTTGTTCTCACAAAGGCAGAAATGCCGAGTCTTGCTATTCAAAAGATTGTAAAACTGTTTAATGGAGAAGTCGCAGTGCTAGCAATCTTAACTGTGTTTTTATTAATACATGGACACCTACTTTTGGCAGAGACCAAACTGAATTTAAAAACTGCTTGCAGATGCTTTTTGAGGATCTAAACCTGAATGTGTCTTTTTTCCTTTCTAACGGTAGCAGGAGATTTTAATCATGCTGCAGATTTCACACTTGAGAGAAATCACAAAATGTCCCTTCCATGGGCTGCTAAGGAGCTAGAAAAGCAGTTTGGCTTAACTAGTCTAGTGTTGGGGAATGTGTAATAAGATTTCCATCCAGCAGGCAAACAAAGGTACCTCAGAATGAAGAGGAAATTCACATCCGAAGTGGAATTAGAAGAGAATTTTGGTTTTCATCACTTCTTTTTTTTTTTAAATTATGTCCTGGGCAAGAGCCAAAAAACCCAGTTTCTCAAAGGATTAGGTAGTAAAAGCCTTTACTTTTCAGTTTCTCTATTAGAAGATTATATCATAGTTCATGATGAGTCATTGGAGTGATGAAATCTCCAAAGCCAGGGACACCAACCATCTGCTGATGGTTAGATTTAGTAGTTGTTAATCTAATTTCTCACAGAGGACTTAGAAAAAGTGAACTATTGTGATTTTTATCCTTTGAATGTCCAATGATTCAGAGATTTATTCAAAGGTTCATGTTCACCTCTCATTAACTCTGTATCCTTCCACTCACCTGTGGCAAAGGCGTTCATTAGAACGAATGCTGTCTCTTGTTTCCCACCACACTCAGTACAGCTTTGCATCTTACTCAGTACCAGCAGTTGTGAAATTTCAAACAATGATCCATCAAGTTCATTCTGCATGCCGGAAGCTGCAGAGAAAGGCAGTACCCATGTCACATCTTTGTGGCTTCAGTCCACACTTCAGTATTGTGATGTCTTAGGATTTTATTTCTGATCTTTGGTGATCTGCTAACCAAGTGATGCACAAGACAGGATTAACCCAGGCTTGCCCTGTAGAATCTGAGGAATGAGCGACATGAAAGTTTTCTTCCCTGTTCTCCTAGTAATCTATGCCAGAGAGCTCCAAATATCTGCCTGGAAGAAGGCATTAGAGGTGGTAAGATACCTATTAGGAAAAGTTCCTCCTTTGTCCTCCTTAGTTCATAATCCACTGTCAGAGGTCAGAGTTCAATACTGACTAGTGTGTTGTTTGTTAATTTGTTTGACATGTGGAGTGTATAATGTTTAATATTAGAATTACTTATTTGAATACATTTACTGTTACATGGTTTTTCGATTTAACAGAGTGATACAGCAATATACTGAAATCACAATGCAAGTTTAAATGAAAATATAGCAATTATGAAAATATAGCAGTTGCATTATACAATTCAATCACAATAAAAAATTGATGCCCTTTACCAATCTTTATAACATGCTCACTTTCATGACAGTGAGCATATCCAGTCACTGGGAATGCACTGGGAATGCAGGAATACATGGATTGAAAATAGGCCTAGCCCATTCCTCTCTTTAAAATTCTTTTGTACTTGTTGGACTGAGCCATGTATGCAACCCACTCTGCTGCTCTGCTTAAATCAGAGAGACTTTCACACACTTCTGATGAAGTCAGGAAGAAACATTTACTCAACCAATCGATCCACTCAACCCATACAGCTGTTTATCCAAGACAAAGGTCACTTTCTGGTCCCCTTTCTGTTGAGTTAAATTCAGCATTCTCTGCAACTGATTGGTCAGTCACTCCCTACATTCTTCCCTGAGCTTCATGGGCACATTGCCCTTATCATGTCTTCTGATCCTTCTTCTGTTGTGGGAGTTTACTGGTCAATATGCTTTGCATTGGAAAGTTTATACAGGAATAGCTTCACAGAGAGAAAAGAAAGGGAGACTCGATGCTAAAAGGTGAGAGCCCTTATTGCTTAGATTTCCTAACAGACGGCTCTCAAAACTCGTGTTTTGAGTGCAATAAGTGCTAGTCCTGTTCTCAAGTTCCTTTTCTATGTGCCTTTGATTTGGAGGGGGCTGGAGCAAGGCTTTGCAAACACCAGCAGTGCAGAGGTGTGAATCGGAGGAAGCACATGATGAAGGGACTCACAGCTCTCTCCAACTGATCACCTGCATTGGAGATTTGTCCCATCATGAGGCCAACCCGCGGGCCAACCTTGTGACATATTTAGAAGAGTCGTATTTTTTGTCCTGATGCTCTTTTACATGAGGCTGTTCCAGATCTATACACCGTTCCAATTTTATTTTTGTTAGATCAAATCACCTGATTTTTATCTATGTCTCAGGCTGCTTTGCTGTGAAAGGAGATGGGGACAGTTTTGTTTTGTTTTCACTTTAAACATACTTTACAAACTGTGGAAGTAAGGCAAGAAGTGGGGCAAATCTCTTTGACAGAGATTTTTGAACTACAGTGAAGGACAAAGCTTTTTTAGAAGATTTGAAGAAATGGAGCATAATGTTCTCAAGCGGTGTAAACTGAAAAGGCTCCAGTGGAGCTGTACTGATCTATATGTGCTGAGGGTCTGGCCAAGTCTTTGTGAAGACCATTTCATATTCTTTCAAGTGAAAAAGTGACATATGAGGACATTTGGCTGTCCTCTTACTGTTGGCCATTTGTTCCATGCTTTCAGCAAAGACTTTCCCCACCTTGTGCTCCAAATGACAAACATGATGCTGAGATCATGAAAATCTGGTGTAATCAGAAGTTTGGCATCAGAAGCTGTATTTTTGCAGGCTTTTCAGGCCTTTTGTGATAGTTTTTCAGGACTGGATGCACTAATAGGTTTAAATGTGTCTTAATCCTCTTATGTAACTTAAGCACCTCTGGGAGTGGTAGGCATTCATTAAATTATTTGTTATGGTGGGAGTTGTATCATATTGAGCCAGATGCTGCTTTTTCTGAGATATGCTGTTGTGCCTGGCCCAAACTAAGTTGAATAACTCCATCAAATTTGATTAGGCTGTAAAATAGGTCTCTGGTATGTATTAAAATGCCTCATAGCACGCCCTTGGTTCTTCTAAGCAACATGAAAAGGTTTCCTGGATGTAACTTTATCAGCCATGCTACAGTTGACACTTTTCCCTGTTCTTTCAATATTACTTTTAACTTTTTTTTTACATCATCACCCATCCTACAGACAAATGCTCTTAACAACTGATATTTTTTGAGAAGGAAAAACACATTGATGTACAGTGGCTCAGAGGGTCTTCTTTAATCCTGAATATTGCAAAAAGGTATCCAAATTTGCAAGCAAACCTAATTCTGAAGGAAACAAAAACTTTCAAGTAGACTTAATTACTGATATAGTCTGTGAAAAGGATTCAAGTCCATATTCTGTGTTATTTACTTATTCATCATTTGATAAATACACTTCATAGTAACACAGCCCTGCTTATTTTGCAAATGTGGATCCAGTCCTGTGTTTCTCCCATGCCCAGATTGCCCTGGATCTCAACAGGAGTTTGGAATTTGCTAGGAATGTAAGGGCAAACAGTCATATAAGGCATGTGCTCTCTTGACATGGGTTGCAGTAGAGATAAGACCAGACTAGCAGCTACATAAGCATAAATAATGTATAGAAATACAGTATTATTTTTCCAGTTTCCTTCTGAAACTTTTCTCTAACAGCTCCATTTTATTTTATTTTATTTTATTTATTGTTGAGATTGTTTTTATCCGGATAGAACTTAACTATATTGTCTCTGGGGTTTTCATGACTTGTAATTTGTACTTGAAAAACTGTTGGTTTCTCTTGAAATGACTGTTTAGATTGTAGCCAGTTCCTGAAGTACCCATTACAAGGGCTCCAGTATAGCTTTTTCTGTACCTTTGTTGCTCATTTTTCCAAGGCCAATTTGGTATTCTGTATCCTGCCACCTTGCTGTCCTGCTACCCACTCAGGCTGGGGCACTGACTCTCTGTCTGACATAGGAAGACATTATGGTTCTTGAAACTCTGGATCCTATTCCATGGGAAGTGCTATTTCTCATATTCCCTAGACTTTATTTTAAAAATAAAAAGGTATACAAAAGATAGTATGTATGTGTCATAAATAGTATAACACAATTCCTGTGAAATATGTCCCACAAGATTCATATGTAGATTTCTGTAGGTGTCAGTGGCCACAGGAAACGCTAAGTTCAAATCCCACAAATCCATTCTTAAAAGAAATCTAATGTTTGGCCACAATCCTGATCTATATTCATTTTTTTCTGACTCAAACAAATATAAGCTCTTATATCATGACTCTTCTCAACTTGCAACAATGCAGGCGTCTTCTGGAACATGTGAAAAATAAAATATTTTTATGGAGTGGAGAGAAAAAAGAAAAATCCACAAGAGACATGATAACCAGGAATATCATGTGTGCAATAAAGTGAAAACTAACAAATGGTTTTACTGGAAATTTGGCTAGCTTCAGAAATCCTAGTCACAATTGTCTGAAATGAAGTTGGAAACTGTCACAGAGCAACCCTAAGAGCCTTAAAATCCACCTGTGAGTGCAGACAGGTTTTACCAGAAATGAAGACCATGAGATGTCTACACTGCTGTTTGCAAGCCCTGCTGCCAACGCCTTTGATGAGGAGCATCGGGGCCCAGGCCTGGCACAGCAGCTGGTGGCTCCTGTTGACTATAAAGTTTAGCTCTGTGCTGCCATCCTCTGGCTGGGCATAGCGAAGTCAGCCCTAGCCACTCCTGTTCCATTATGTTTAATCTTAAACTCACGGGGCCATGTTTGCCCTGGGGTACTTTGCTAGTCTAGTCTGGATCATTTTTGAGCTATCTCCCAGTGGAGAACATGGGCAGGAGTCCACATTACCCTAGTGCAATATATAATGGCAATCCAAGGACAGGATTTGAAAATACATGCATATTTTAGGAAACATCTCTGATGGAGGGCCAGTTTTCCAAGGACTGGAAAGTGACAAATGTTACACTGTCAATCTCAAAGGTGGTAGAGGATTTAGTAAGCAATTTTAAAAGGGGTTTCTCAGTTGCAAAGGGAATATCACCAACAGTGCTGAAAGATTTAACAAGGGTGGAAAGGAAGGGCGCTACTAAAATGCCTAACTTGGTTAGGACTAAGAACAGTTTAATGAGTTTCTGACATGGGAGGTCTTGCTTCAAGTAGTGTTTCAGAATTCCTTGAGGATATTAGTCCGGATCTGTTTCCACTGGAATTGAGGGAAGTGTCACCATTCTTCTGTGTGAGAGCAGGGCTGAACCATTATTTCCTACCTTGCGGTAGCCAAAAAAGACAGTGTGTTGGTTTTCTTGTGGTTATTTTGAGATTGCAAGTGGAACATTTTGGGTTTTGTTTCTATTTTGCAGTTGTTTCTTATGTCTGCACCAAAATATAAACATGGGCAGAATGTAATCAGCCAAGGTCTTGTTTCTTTGCTCTAAAGGCAAGGATAACTCAGAACAGACATTTTTGTTCCCATCTAAAAGGAGGACAAATATTCTTTGGTGTTTCCTCAGCTTCTTTGATGTTGAAAACTACTGTGATTTCTAAATGATATTTTATTATTATACATTAATCCTATACTTTTAATACATAATCAGATGGTAGATATTCCATTGAAATGTCAGAAATTTCTGTTACCAGTTGGAGTCTGTTTTTTGTCCCACGTGTCAAGTACCTGGGTAACCATGAAGAAATGCAACTGTATCTATATACAGGGCTGTGAAGAAACTATAGCAGCCCTCAGAGTATATCTTGGTCTTAAAAGAGGAGTTTATTCTACTAGTACTTCTCGCAGTGGATTTTGTTAGCAGTCCCAGTTCAATTTTTCATGAGCAGAAATCTTCTGTAGCTAAACAGCCATAGCATAGTAGTCATAGAGCTATTTTTTTCTGTCTTTGCTAAGCTTCCCAATTGCCCTCAGTGTGCTCAAGTGCTGAGGTACCAGTTTCCACAATCCTTCCCATATTTGTGCTATGTGGAGTTCCCACCTTCAAACATTATTCAGAAAGGATATATTATTTAGGAAATGTTGAAGAACCACCCCTTAATAACATAAGCCAGTTTAAATGTGTCTTCTGATGAACACTCAACAGTTACAAGTGTAAATCAGTTCATCCCCAGAAACTAAATAACGCATTTTGATAAAATAGTAATAGGCAGAAAAATCAGAAGAAACCTGCTACTCAGTAGGGAAGAATCTATCCCAACATAATTTTGCCAGTTTGTGTTGTAAAAATACAGTGTATATACAAAAAATAAGTAATTGCATGAAACAATACTGAAGGTTTAGATACAGAATAAGAAGTTGGTGTATGGCTGAGTAATGAAAGAGGCAAAACTGAGAAATGATGTATGCCATTACGAATTCTGATGCATCAAGGCAGAATACTAAAATACAGAATACTTGCTAAAGTACATACATATTTAGGAAAACCTCTTTATAAAGAAAATTTCACAATTATTTAAAAGGCTTATTACTGAATAAAGATACATATAGAGGTAATGATGGAACAGAAGGGTAGAAATTACCTCAGACAACACATTTCTAGTGTAGAACAAAAATTGAATTATTTAAGAGTGATCTTAACTACCAGCTAATACCAGCATTGCATGAACAGTTCAATAGGTCCAATATAGTCATGGGTGATGAGGCTGAACGACAGATAAACCTGATGAGATTTTTGTATTGGCCAATTTCTTATAACCTTATTCGTATTTCTACTTATACTATCCTGAAAAAAAGCTGT
>JAUBNY010000242.1:433756-457675 GCA_032275445.1 Crypturellus soui
TTCTGTCAGAAGCTTTGAGACGTAAGAAGCTCTGAGATTTTGCAGAGCTTGGAACAAAATAGAAAACCAGAGTCCTAACTGCTTGTGGTCACCAAAGTTCTCATGGCACTTTTTGTGTGAGTAGGAGTGTTGGCACTAGTGGCCTGGACAATGTCCAGAGCGGGTCAGCACATTCTGGTGATCTGAAAAGACTCATTGCAGTTTCAGTTCTGTACGATATTCTCATGGGTCAGAAACCTTTAGCTTGTGCTGTGTGCAGCTAAATCACCACAAAGGTCTGCCTTCAGGGTCAGTAAGGAAAAGAATGATGCAATTTACATCTTTTAGATGTGTATCAGTGAGATGCACATCAATGACATCTATAGAAAGAATACAAAATGGTTGTGAGGAACCTGAGAACTATATTGTGCTCATAATTTATGCCATTTGTATATCTCTTGAGATTCTTTTAAGAAGTAGGTGCACCTCTAGAATGATATTCTTATGATGGTTTTGTAACTTGCTTTAGGAAGATGGAAAAGTTGCAATGGAAAGTTGGATTGGTGTCTCAGTCCCATTCATGTTAATGTCAAAGAAAGAGCCCTGTCATTTTAATAATTTAGGATATTGCCTTTAATTGGTTCTGGTTACACAATCTTCTGTTAATATCCTTCCTCCTACAGACAATATTCCTCTGACAGAATATTATCTAATGAGAAAATGCTCTGTCCATTTTATAAAGTACTGAGTGCTAGCCACAAAGACAGTTCCCATACAGATCACCCTGCAGAGGTGGTTTAAATCATAAACACCAGAGCCAAGGGCCCCAGCTGCTGCAGCCATGTGATTATAATGGAATTCAACCTTCAGTCTTTCACTTGGGTAAAAAGAAAAAAAAATAATATTGCAACTACTGTGTAACTGAGGAAGCAGCATTTAAAAACACAGACAGCCCTGAGAGGTACAGACTGTGTCTGGGTACAAAAGTGGTTCCAGATTCATTGGATAGGTCAGCAAAACAAACCTCTTCATTTGCATGGATTGCATTAAAGTATTTTGGATGCACAAAACAGCCTCTCAGAACACGACTCAAATGCTTCGGCTTGGGTCTCCTATGTCCAAAGTCCCCACATTCCATTTTTTTCTGTGGATGTCAGAAGTGGCCAAAGCTTTGCTGATGCTTTGCTCAGCAGCATGTCGGGCAGGCTCCTGCGGAGGCCCCAGCAGCGAGTGCTGCTCCCTCCAAGCTCTGCACAGGCTCCAGGTTACATCAGCCTCAGCCAAGAGGGTCTTTCTCTTTAAGGATTTATTGCTTTAGATTATTTTCCCTAAATTTAACCTCTCTTGCTTTCAAAAGGCCCTCAGGAAACCTTGTCAGTAATTCACGGTGAAAATAGAAGGGAGGAAGAGGTAGATGGTCACATCATTTTGTCACCAGTGAAGAGGAGCATTAGCCCCCACCAGAGGGACTTGCATTCCTTCATGCTTGTTCTGTCACTTTGAGGCTCCTCTACATCAAGGGACTTGGGGCTCGGGGGCTTCTGTTGGGAAAGGAGAAGCATGGCCAAGGGCTGAAGTAATCCCTTGTGGAGGGGATGAGGAGTAGGAGCAATCCCTGTGTCACTCAGGTTTGGGAGGCCTGGAGCGGGCCTTTACCATGACCCCTCTATAGGAAAAGTTCACAGTGACCTGGAAGGGACTGAGGCTTTCTGCTGATGTGATTGCAAATGAGGAACACAGCCTTTTCTGTTGCTTCTCCAGGACACAAGTTGCCCTTCTCCGGCCCTGCCTGTGCTGCCCTAATAAGCAGTTCTCTTTTGCTCTTGCCCCAACAGGTTAAGGCAAGGGCACACTCTTGCCAGAACTGGAGGGTGAGTCAATGAACCTGTTTCTCTGAGGGGAAGTTTATGTGTTTGCCCACATCTGCCTATGAATATGTTTTTGTGTTTATATCTCATGGCTGACACTTTGCTGTGGGGATTAAAAAGTTAAGTCCCTGTAAAGAATTTTAGGGTACCTATTTTTTTATTCTAGCTTATTCTACCTCTACCTTTTCTGCAGATGCTGTCCATAGATTATTTTTAGGTGATGCATTTAGCATGAGTGATAATTTCAGTAGCTTTCTTCAGCAAGCAGCAGCCACTGCACTGTCTCCATCAGGGTTCTGGACACCTCACTAAGGCCTCTCCCTGCTGCATTTGGGATACCTCCTCTGTGGTCCTTCATGTCGGCCTATTGGCATGTGCACCTTTTCCATGTTATATATATGTAAAAGGATACTGGTTTAGGTTGTTCTTCTTTGATTCCTCACAAGGATGCCTTTTCCACTGAGGACTATACAAGGCACAGATTGTCTTGTGTTTTTTCACCTTTAGCGCAACAGATTTATTTTTCAAATGTTTTGTGTAGTAAAGATGATTTTCAAATACTATTTTCCGAAAACTGGATGTCAAATCAAAGATTCGTATGTAAACTTCAGAAAGCTTAGCTGACACCTCAGTTCCTAGAAACATGTTTTGAAACTTTGCTTTGCACTGCCTAGAATGTGGAAGGCACTTAGTTTGCAGTCAGGAGTGAGTCTGATTTAAGATTTCTGATTTCCTTGTAGAAATCAGCACAGGAGGGATCTTGCTTTTGAACACACACTTTGAAGAAGAAAGAACGAGTTCAGGCAAACATTTTTGTTACTGCTGTTAGAGGTCAGTATGTCAGTCCTACACCACTGCAGTGATTTTCCATTGCAATAGTTTTATGTGAGATGACCATCTGAAATGAGCTGTGTTGTACTGTACTAAACAGATGTTGTCTTGGATCCTTTGCCTTTCCTCTAGCTCAGAGTTTCTTTGGTTTTCTGTATAAACATAGCGAAAGAATGGTCAGTGGCACAGAGGATGACTTTGATATTGATTGGTGTCACTGTTGCCTAACATTTAGGGAACCTGTAAGAAGCAGGGGTCAAATCAGTCTGAATGTGTTCGAATACTCAGAAATAAGAGAATGGAAAAATTTGGAGAAAACACAATCAGATCTTACCAGAACATGATGTTCTTCAGGCCCTGACCAAGGCCTAACTTTCCTTGTCTTTAACAAAACCACGATTTTACCACCCATTTTAATCTTGAAGCAGTAACAGCAGGCAGGCAATGGACATACACTGAAATCAGTGAAAATTTCTGCATAGCAAAATGTGCTTTGCAGACTTAGATGGTCCTTTACCAAAACGTCTACTGGGTGCCCAAATACATGCTAATGGATGTTTTCTTTAAAATACATGGAATTGCAGCATTTATATCAATGTGGAAGATCCGAGATCATTAAAATAGATAAGTTGATAACATTATGTTGAATATACACACAGGAAATTAAGACACAGAGAACAGAAATGAAAAGCCTGGGTAACCTGGCTAATTCATGAGAATAGTAGGCTATTTGCCTTTATTCCCAGGCAAATGGGAGCAATCTTTAAGGACAGATAATAGGATACAAGGCCCTTCTGTTTCATCATTGTAGTGGAGGATTTTGATTGCTGCATAACTGTCCATTCTGTTTTGAGGGCTTTCGCCCCTTGAATTTTCATCTCTGTCTCATAGTGGGAAATAACCTCCTTGATATATCATTTGGTTTGAAACTGTTTTTACACCTGTTGATATTCTAGAGTTACTACAACTTAAGTTATTATGTGTACTGACAATATGTACGTGACAATTAGAAAAAGTTTTTTGCTTTTGTTTAAAACCTCAGATGTAAAGATGTAGCTTCAGATCTATCTCCACAGATTTTTCATGATTCTGTTCTTAGTGTTCAAAGCTTTTTTTTTTTTGAGTGCTTCTTAATCATATATATTGACACGTAAAACATTAAGTTTTCTAAGATAAATTGAAATTTCTTAAATAGCTTGAGTGATGCTGTTTAACAATCATCTCTGAGTCTGGAAAAGACTTTTTTTGTGAGCTTTCCAAAAGTTCCTGCCAAAATGGCATGAGAGACATTTGCTTCCAGATTTATCTGGAACCCAGAAGTGCAGACACAACACAGAATATGTGGAAGAAATGAGTTCCAACCATTTCTGAACCTTCAAAATAATTTTATTTTGGTTCAGCTTGAGAAGAACACAGAGCTGTTTGGAAGGACAAAATTTTCTTTCTCAAAACTTTTCCATTCTAAAAATATCCTGTTCAAATGAAAGATCATTTTGATTAATTAGAAGACAATTATCCATTTGCTGACTAAACAATAGTTGCTTCTGTTGAAATGAAACTTATTTTTTTTTCTTTTGAAGTCTAGGCTTAAAAGATAGTCCTATTCAGAGAAATGATGGAATAATTGTCAGTTGTTGATTCCTCACCAATATCATAAAAATATGCTCTCTTTTAGAGAAAACAAGAATAAAGGACAAATTCATAAAACAGACAGTATTCCACGGAGAGGAACAATCAAGGAACAATATGAAAAGGCAGACTGAAGTCTTTAACCGTCCAGACAGAAAAGAAACTGAAGGCAAATCTCTCTCTCATGTTGTATAAAAGCACTACATCAACTAGGTACCTATTCTGGCCTTATCCTCTCTCTCATTGATTTGGTCAAAAATTCCATCTGGTGATTAAAATGCCATTTTTTTGAAGCTATTTGACTTTTAAGAAGAGTTTCAGCTTACACAAATACACATTTTCAGACATAGCACTTTTTAACTGAGAAGTTCATAGCCAATTTTACCTGCTTAAAATTTTGCTTTTAGGGAGTTAGATTTTTCCTTCCTTATCATCCCTTGCTTAAAAAGAACTGGTATTCCTCTGGCCAAAGCCTATACAGAGTTAAACCTAAGCACATTTCAACAGGTCAGGCTTTAGATTGGTCCCACATCCTGGGCTGTGCGTACTGCACAACGCTCTAGTGGGGGCACACACATTTGTGTGAAGCACAACGCCAGTTACTGAGCTGCTTGAACCCAAGGCGATCATTTTGAAGTTCAAAGTTGCTGTACTGACTATGAAAATTGCTTTAGGTCTGGTAAAAGGATCCTGAAAAAACGTTATAGTTTGTCTGCTTAAATTCCTCTTCAGTATGTACATACATATGCATAGGTATGTGGTATAAATGTGTGGAATATGTGGTATAAATAGGATTTTCTGCCAGTAACTTGCTCATCGTCTCTCAGGTACTGGCAGCAGATGCAATGTACACATTGAGGAAAAGGTTGACAAGTCAGGTCCCCATGGGAATGTGAGCATGAGGGAAAAAAAAACATGCTCAAGTCTGACTGCAGAGCGGTGATTATAACGCTGTGCACATTACTTAGGTATGCGCAAGTCAAACACCTAGTGACCTGAAGCAGTCATGGTTCAGACAGCCGGGTATGGCTTCCTGCCTGCTGTGACCTGGCATAGCCCAGGGCAGCGCGAGATTCCTCACGGAGAGCCTGGCAGGCGCCGCTTCCCCGGAGCAGAAACCTCAGCACTGGTGTGAAAAGGAGAGCAAATCCTCCATGCAGACCTAGCTTTCTGAACTCATGGGAGGGAAGGCCTGCTTCTCCAAATTAATAATTTCAAGTAATAGCTGATCTTCCTTCACTTCTGCAGGTAAGTGCAGGATCTCTCTCCTGTTAGTTGTGGCCCAGATCTTAGTGATTCTCTAAATTCCAGGCAAAAAGCAACCCTACCACGGTGCAAATGCTCGGGAGGTGATACCAGGCTGCCACAGGAGAGATGTTTTCTTCTGACGGCTAGACTTGCACTCAGCATTGCTCAGTGAGATTTTTATAAGAGAACTGACATGCATGAGATAAAGAACATTTCAATTTTTGGAAGGGCAGCAAGTTTAGACATTACCTTCATTTTTTTTTCTCATGGAAATCATCTTTTTGTTAATAGCAGCAGTAGGCAAATGTCAGGAAAATTCAAGTTTTTTGTTTTTTTGGAAAGCTAAACACAATAGCTTGGCCACTTTTCCAAGCAATTCAGTTCTTCCTAAAAGTAGGTATAGACCCAAATATATTACAAAAAAAGCATTTCCTGGGGTGTTTTGGTGCTCCTTTTTGGCTTCAACTGGGAACACGCAATGTATAGTCAATTATGGACATGAGAAATAGTAGTGATAGTTTGCACTTGGAAAGTGCTCCAAATACTAAAAATAACGGGTTATGGTTTAAGAGGGCATGGCTAAATGGCTCCAGTAAAAGCACAGGGGCTTAAAAAGAATGGTGAAGGGAAGGAAAAATATCATTTAGAAGAAGATAGCAAAAAGATGGCAATTTAAAAAATAAAGTAAGTAATTACTTAGGCTTTCTTGAGACTGCAGAAAAGAGAGGGATGGGTGGTACATCATACATTATCGAGCCTCATTCTGTTCTGTGCACAGGGATATAGACTATCAAAGGCAAATGATTTAGAAAGACAGCTTCTTTTAATTCATGTAGCAAATTCCTCTTGCTGGTTTTGCAAATCCTTCTCCATTTATAAATACTCTATTTTTTCACCCTCAAATGTAAAGTGGTGCACAGTTTCTTTAGCTAGTGAATAATGACCGTTTTTGTCATTTACGAATAGAAAGGAGGCAGAAGATGATTGAAACTCACTGGCATGATTTACTTTGTAAAATGAATAAAGGCCTATAAGTTCATGCAGAGGAACAAATACTTCAACTTTCACTGAGTATCTTTGATAACACCTGGTGAATTTGATGGGTATCTTGAATCACACATATTCTTGAGCTATATGCAGGTCAGTTTATTGTTCCAGACTTGTGAGCAGTGGCTACTGCACATTCAAAACACATGGTAATCAGACAATCTGTCCAGTACCAAAATAAATACAAATTTCTGATAATAGCAAGTGGAAACTCTCTTTCTAGTAACTTCTGTTGAATAAACACCTAATTAAGGCAGTCAGCCTTGAGCGTATGAGATGCTAAAGAATATCCAGAGACACAGTTTATGCCTTGAAATCTCTTGCAGGTTCAGTGGAAAATATAAGTTTGTGTTAACTTTTTTTTAATGGTAATATTATCCTTGCATCCCAGGAAAATCAAACAACAAATCACATTCACTGAGTACTCATAAATCAGTAAAACACAAAATTGAACTGAACAGCATTTACATGACATGAATCACAAACTGTAAAACGCCCAATAAAATTTCACAACATACCTGTGGAACAAGTTTTGCAATGTGCAAATAACACAGATTCCCCATTACCAGGAAGGAAAAAAAAATCTCTCAACGTACACAATACAAATTCTACAGCGTACATGAAAAACAAGTTCCACAAAATGCATGAGGGTTTGGAGAATAAATAGAATATGTTAATATTCACTTAAACCTGAAGTGACCCATTGTCTCATTTCAAATCGGTATTTGTTTTTTGAGGTCTTCTGTTGCCTCAGGGATTCATTTATGGAGGTGAAATAATGTGAGAGCTGGTCTTTTAAATGAATTGCCGTATCTATGACCTGAAATGGCATCAAGAGGCTACAGCTTGCTTTTTATTAGCCCTATAAATTGCTCCCTAAGGGATTCATGAAAGCTTCTGAAAAGCAGAAATGCAAATAGAAAGAAATATAACCACCTGAAGCATAGATACAAATGCTCTGTGCTATGTACCTATGTAACATAGGTAACATACGCTTCAGGCTTGTGGCTGGACTCTGTGGCAGGCAGGAGAACGAGCTCTGCACCAGGAGCAAAGTCAGATCTTGCCATATACCTATGAAACAAATGATACAGTGAGCACTGCATACAGGCTTGGGCTTACCCTGCATGATTTTAGGCACCTAAATGAGACGTATCAATTAGAGTCATATTAGTTTTTGTTCTTTTCATACTTAGTGAAGACTAAATAGCAAATCTGCCTGCCTAAACCTCATCTCCTGCACCTTCAGTTTTTCCCTTCTCTCCTAACCTGCCAACTGTTAAATACAGATATAGAAATAGGAATATTCACAACTATATGATACTGGCTGAAAAAAAAAAAAGGGATGTTCGGGGATGGGCATTGCTAATCTCAGTGTATAAGCTAACGGATATTGCCCTGAGTTAGAAAGATGCATCTCCTCTTGACTGGTTATTCCCTTTCTGTCCATATTTCTTTGAAGTACCTGACCTTGCAACTGGGAGGCATATAAATGTTCCTTCAGCCTCTGGACACTGATAAGAAGTGTAATTATGCAGTCCTAGTAATAGTAACAGCAAAGATGTGCAAAAATTTGAATTAAAAAAGGGAAATCTATATGGTTTCTTGCTTTTAACTTGAGCAAGAAGTATTGGGAAAGAAGAGAAGTAAAAAGAAGGAAAGACTTGAAACTGAGTAAGGAAAAGAAAATTGAAGTAATAATGGTGTGGAGAAAAGAGAAAAATATTAAGACACATCATTCCCAGGCAATCCCTCAGGAAAAGTATAAAGACAGGAAAGATTTGGTCCCTGTTAAGTAACAAGTACACAGTGGAGAAGCATCCAGTCTGTCTAAAGTTATGATAAGCATCATTTATATTTCTCCATTTTCAGCAGTTACCATGTGTCAAATTACCACACAACGGGGAATGCACGAGCCCATTTGTACGTCAGGCTGTGTCAACTCAGTACTCTAGTAATATTCTTACTGCTGATGTGCCGTTGTCACTGCTGGTGAAACAATGATAATGATTTTTGCTTACTGGAATTCTCCACAAAAATAAGAGAGAAAAAATAAATCTCCATTTTCTATACAAATTACAGTTTCTCTTTCGAAAAGGATGAGAATTCATTAAAGAACAATGGGCTTTGCTCTTCTCTGATTTCTTCGAGGTCTGGTCTGTTTACCTCCACCGGCCAATAGAAAAGTGATACATATACATTATAGTTTAGTGATTTTTAATGGAGGAGTAATTTGAACTAAAAATGACAGTAACAAGCAGTTGAGAGTCAAAAACTTGTGACTTATTCCTGTCTAGTCTTAAGGCCACAGAGAAGTGGTCTTAAAGAATATACTCCTGGCTATTCTCCCTTATTCTACTCAACAAAGGAGACTCATAGTTTAAAGTAGGGCACCTACTTAAGTTTTCAGTTGGATTAAAGTCCTTCAGAGGATTTCCTCATCTCTGAAAAACACTGATTAATTGTTCAAGCATTAGACCTGCAAGTCCTAGTCTTCCAAGAAATTCAGCTCAGAATCCTGGGTTGGGCTGGCTGAATCCTTTTACAATGGTCAGACCTAGAATTCTGCAATTTATTGTCTTGTAAGTGTTACAGGGTAAAGACAAGAGGACATGAGTACTAGACAAGTAAAGGGTTTTTTAGGAACTGAAAGAAGCAGTGAAAAAGAAAGAACAACCCTGAAAAAAATGAAAGCCAGGTTACCCATGAAGCCCTGACTGCATTACTGATACTGTATTCCAAAAATACTGTGCCATGGTAGGTAAATCACAGTGATGTTAGTCTACATATGCCCATTTTTCTCTGTAAGATGATGCTTATTTAATGTGATGACATTTCTGTAATCTGAGACTTGAAAATCTCAGTCTTGAAAACTACGAAGCATTCCTATAGTTGCCCTTTTTCTTTGATGCCCTTGTTACTCTTACACATTGCACAAAATCTAGACTTACCTTCCTGCCAGCTTCCACTTATTTTTGATAATTTTAACCACTTCTAGTCCTTCAAGTGTCTTCATTTCAGAATTTGAAAAAGGGTTTACTACAAATGAAGTTTTATACAAATCTCACCTTGCTTTGTTCTGACTAAGCCCTCCTGAAATGCTCTGTTCCTCAGAGCATTCCTTCTGCTGTGGTCACATGCTGCTGTGTTTGCTCTGCACTTACTAAACTGTATAATATTCACTCGTGCCTTCTGCACAGTCTTGTATTCTTTTCCTCATTTATGAATAAATTACGGTCCTCTATAAATGCAGAAAAGCTCATAAGAATCTTGAGTAAAAGAGGAGATCATTCAAGGAAAAAGGTGAATAATACAGCACTTCTTCGAGTGTTGATATAAAATGAATTCATGGTATGAAGCAAGTCAATAAATCTTGCAGTGTATTTGTTTGCCACTGTGAGTAAGCACACTTGCTGAGACAGGTTAGACCTGGGATAACATAAGATTTTTCTAAGAATTGAAGGTTTGGCTGATATGTAGAAGGAGCACTTCTAACCTCCTTTCCTCTTTCACCCTTACCACCAATTTTCCCTCCCCCGCCTTTAAAATGTCTCTAGCATTGTGTTAATGGAAATATTAGAGCAAAGATTACAGAGTTCTAACTTTTCAGTCAAAAAGAAATTCTGCCAACATTTTTTACCTGGAAAAAAATGCTTTTGAAACAGAAAAGGAATAGTCTTTGTTTTAATCTAGAATTGCACAAATTAACTGGCTGCTCTGAAGCATAGTTATTTGGCATAACACGCTGCTCTGGGAGCTGTTTCCAGGTACAGCATGGAGCAAATCAAGCCTTTTCTTGTTTCTGGGAGTTCCCTGGCCTTGCCATGGAATTGCATTGAGCAGTTAAAATGCTGCGGTCAGTGGCATAATTGGGTCCAGTCCCGGAAATGATGGGAATTAAGCCAAAGACTCTGAGTGAGAGAAAAAGGGCTCTGTAAACAGTTGTAATTGGGTCTGACTTTGAAAAAATCATTAATGGTGCTGTATCTTATAAACTCTTAAAGGTATCCTCTCAGCCTAAAACAACCTCCCAATGTCTGCAATGTATGCCTATTGCTAACCATGGGGTAGATCTACTCCTAAGTGGGTGACAGAGACCCCCTTCACTTCCATACTGAAGATACAGGTTGGACTCCTGCTTTTTCTGCATAGTTTTTTATCTCCTGCCTCTGACAAGAGAGACAAATATGCTAGGAGGCAGAAGTGCTAAAGATCTCTGCCACACAGTGGGGCAGCCCCCCATACCTAAGCAGTGAAGCACTGCAGTGCTGAACAGTCCCTGCCCAATCTTGCCAGCACTATTGCAGTTGTGTCTGACCCTACTGATAACCTGGTTCTCTGAACACCCCTTGTCCCAGCTGAATTTTCAGTGAATACCTGAACTGTTTGCCACAGGACCTAGAACACAGAGATAGCTGTAGAGACAGGCAAGATACCAACAGGAAATCAGTCAAGTCGGATAACACCACTCTGTGTTATGAAAGCACTAAGTGGGAGACAGGAACAACAGCTGGATGGGTGGGAAAGCAGCTAACAGTTGGAAAAAGAATTGAAGCTTTGGTGTCTCTCTTGGAAAGATAGGGAAAAACATTTTGTGCATCTCCATACGCCTTAAAGAAATTCTTGGTGTATGAGTAAACAGGATGAGCAAGGCTCATAGTTTTTCTCAGGAAGAATTCTATGTTCAAGGCAATGAAAAGTAATGCTTTAGAGCAAGGGTTCTGCTACTTTCAGTCTACAGCTGAGTGTGTGCAGTTTTAGGCAGGCTGGCCACTCTGCCTCTGCACCTTTCACCAGTTCTGAAATAAGGAGCATTATGGAATTTTTGCTGCATTTTCATCTTGTTGGTCCAGTGGATGACAGCTGTAATAACATGGAATTACTTTGCTGAAATGTCTTTTTACACCTGTGCAAAATGACTGTCAGATAAAGTTCACAGTGCAACAAGGTGACAGTAAAAAAGGAGTCTGGAGATTGGTTTGTGTGCTTGAAAGTTTGCCTACATTGACTTTGTCTTCAGACTTTGTCCTGCTGTCCTGGACGGGAGCAAAACAAGAGTCATGATGTAAAAGCAAGTGTAAGATAGAGTTCTCTTCAAATGAGGAATATTGGCATAATTGACATGCAAGAACAAGAGTGTTAAACTGTTTGTACTTACTTAAAACTGCTGCTGAAGGCATTCCAGAAAGGGGCTCTGCTGATGCGGTTTAACTAACAAACTTGTCTTATGTTTGGTGTGTGATACATCTAAGGATCTGGAAAGTTAGCTGGATGTTCTCCCTGTGGGTGTGTGCCTAGACAAGCAGCTGTATTTTTCAAAAGTTGAGATTATTATTCACTTTTCACACAATCTGTACTCATTAAAACTGACAGAATTTTCTATCTCGTGAAGAGTGGCAGAAATCTGTGGAACTGGGGAATTAATGAAATCATGTAATACTTTTAAATAGTCCCATTTGTACTAAGGAGGAAAAAAAATAACAGGCTACAAAAGATGCAATTTGAGAATTGTTTTCTATCAAATCTCAACTTCAGTTCTCACCTCAATGTTCAGGAAGAAAAGTGTCTAGGTTTCAATGAACATTTTTGGCTATGTCTCTGTGGCATCCGAATGCTTCCTAGGCCTTGGGAATCTTGATGGTTCTGGCGAAGTAGCAAAGCACTATTGTTTTCATTTTATTTTAAAGAGAAAAATAAAAGGTGAATTGCCAAAGGGCACACAAATATCTATGTGAGAGCCAGAAGTCAAGTGCAAGTTTTCAGTGTACCAGTACAGCTCCTGAAACAGCAGATTTTTTTCATTCATATTTATGTACCTATGCACTACACAAATAGGTGGACAGGTCATGTAAGGATTTTATAGTATATGTTTGCTCAAAGCATGAGTGATTTACGTAATTACTGTGGCATTATTGGAGCATTCCTTGGGCAAACACACACCAAACTGACTTCCTTGAAGACCATTTCAGTGCTCTACTATGCAAGGAGAAGGTAACTCTAACATCTTCCATCTTCTGGGCTCTGAGTCAGGGTCAAGGAGATATTTCCAATGGTTACTTTTCTCAACAAAGAATATGCTGAAGTCCCAGGCTGTGTGCACTGAGTAAGTGCTCAGTGCACACACTTCTATAAGAAGCTTGCTTGCCTACTAAGTAATTCCCAGCAATGTCTTTGGCTGCTAGCTATTGTTATTTGTTTGTACTGAAGCAATGCCTAGAGGCTCCAGTCATGGATCAGGGCCTCATTGTGCTAGGTATTGTAAAGACACAAAACAAAAAGGCCTTTGTCATAATCTTAAGGCAAATCTGAGGTGGGCTGGGAAATTTTCCCAAAGCCAAAGACCCAAGGCCAGCTTCCAAGCAGTTTACTGTTCTCCAGGCTTTGGATTTATCTGTGATTTTCTCATCTATGTTGTTTATTCAACACAGATAATAAGTGAACACTGAAAACACAGTGAAAAACAAACAAACAAAAAGATAGAAAACTGGTTTTGTTGATCATATTTATTACTGACTTTTTAAGTAAAGAGCCAATGAGTAGTCACTGAGGACTTGGAAGACTGAGGGATCTTGGAGACTCATTTGCTGCTGGAGTTGCCTATCTTTGGTTTGCTTCATCCCTCAGAGTGTTTCGTTGTAGCAGCTAACGCATGTTCTAAAGCAGGAATGCAACTTCCTGAAAACAATCTTCTCCCTGTGTCAGAGGTGTTCCCTATCTCATTTGCCTCATACCTATACCATAGCTGGGGATATCTGCATGACAACAGGATTTTTTGCTCCTGGGTCATTCATCAGCTGCTGGCACTTGAAGTCACATTCCTTTCTATATCACATCACATGTAGTTGCTGTGGATACTTCTGTGATGCCACAAACAGAGGCTTAGGGCTCGCTGTAGCCCTTCCTCTCCTGGAACAGAAGGTTCTGTTCCTCAGGGCGAGCTCTATCCCGGGGCAGGCGCGGGGAGCATCCCCCATGCGGCCCTTGTAGCAGCGATGTGTGTGGCTCCTCAGAGGGCCCTGGGTGACTACAGTAAGGACGCAAACCTGTGTTGAAACCTGGGACCATGCTATGTCCCCCCTACCTCTGCTCCGTTCTGCTGTTTACTAGGAGATACTCTAGTGTTATTTCAACATTTGGGATTTTTTTTTTTATTCTTTTCTGGAAGCCCTTTTTACTGCTACTCCCAAACTAAAAACAAGAATAATTTTCTCCAGATTTTGGAGATACTATATCTGGGGCACAGAATAATCAAACTTGTAATCACAGAAAACAGGTCTGGAAAGCCCCTTGCAGGGGACTCGTTATCCGCTAGAAAACATTGTGTAATGCAAGGGAAAGAAGGGAAAGAGTGGAGTTTACATATTTTTGGCCTTCACAGTCAACTCTGTAGGAAGTGATCCTATTTCAATATCTGCTTTCAGCTAATAAGAGTGAAAAATACTGTTTTATTTCTGGCAAAATAATAATATTAAGAATCTTGTAAATTCTCAAATCAATTCAGTATTTGACACTGATAAATCTTAGCTATTCTTATTTATATGTTGATTAATTTAGTACCTTTACGCCCCATGTTTGGATGAATTGTTGGAATATTTTTAAAATAAAAATGGAGCTAATAGAAGATTTGGGTTATTACACTGGTGTCAGGCATATTTTATCATCTTTCTCTGCAATGTATTAAAAACTAGAGAGGACAAACAATTATCAGTTGGAATCAAGGCTTTTTTTGCTTTCTTTTTTGTTGTCTGAAAGACATTCCAGACTTCCAGAAAAGCCACAATAAAGCTTTTATTTTCTATTTATATGCTCTTGCATTATTTTCATTCATGTATCCATAATCAGAATAAACATTCTGCAAATTCACATGGAAGTATAATAACTCTGTTCTTCTTTTGGGATAGTGACTCATAATTAAATACATGCAGCTGAAAGATGGAAATGTGGAGTTGAAACTACACTGCTGCAGGGAGGGGAGAAAAGTTGGAGATAAAGGTTGAAAAAAAGCTAAGGTGAACCTACCTGGTAGGAAGGGTGCCTCCAGAAAGTTAGGTAATGTTCAAGGGCATCCACACACACCCCATTCCAACTTTAAAACTTAGAGTGTTTTTTTTTCCCTTTGTTTTTTAAATGGGGCTAGCTATGAACTTTTCCTGTGTCAAAGAGTTTTGTGGGTAACAGTATCAGTGAATGTAAAAAAAAAAAAATCCAGTAACATGATAATATTCAGGTGAGTATCAGGAAGGAGAACAAATTTAATCGGTACCAAACTGAATGTTGATATTCTGGGTAGAAAATGCCATAGTGCAGAGGTATTGAAGACAGCCAAAATTCAGCTCTTGGCAGTTTACATAATGAGCTAACCCACAGTTAGTATTTGTTGTGAATTGCACAGTGAAAGAATTTCATTTAAAAATGCCTTTTTGTTGAGTCCTGAATGTCTTGTCCAAAATGTCTCAGATTTAACAAACTCTCCGAGAATTTGAACCTGACCTGTATTCTGAACCTGGCCAGATGTACGGCTGCCAGGCAGCGTCTGGCTCCGGCCGCCTGCAGATTCCAGCGTCTGCAGCTCTTGGTCCGGCAGCCGCGGGAGCCCGTCCAGGCCGGGACTGCGCTCCGGCCCTGCCGCCCGCCCCGACCTGCCGCCCTCCGGCTGGGGGTCTCGCCCACCGCGTGGGCGGCAAAAGCCCTCCCAGCGCTGCATGCAACTCAGACTGCAGGCAAGGTCTTTCCTGTCCCGTAGTGGCACCCCTGTCCCTCACTGGGGACGCAGAGATCAGGACAGGAAAAAAAAATAAAAGGAAAAAAAGAACTTTAGATTTACTGTTTCATAACTTTCTGCAAAATGTCTTTGCCTTAATGCAAAGAATGTCCCTTCTGAGGACAAATTAATCCTCTGCCACCAAATATGTGTTTTTTGTTACAAGCTGGTGGTGCTGTTTGATATGTCAGAGATTATTGTTGTTTTTAAGGCACAAGCAAGAAGCATGGTCAGATGAAAACCAAATCTGCTCTACCTGAAACCAACCAAATGAGCAAGTGTGTATAACAGCATCTGAAATATTTTAGTAACAATTTTATAGATATCCCATTTTAAAAATAGTTTTCACCCAAGCAGTTCTAAGCAATTTTAAATCATCACAATTTGGATCATAGCAAAGTGTACTTGTATTACTTTGTATTTAATTACTTTAATAGGCAATTTCCCTGGGTTATTTGAAATCTTTCTATTAAGCTCTAAGGTCTCATTTTTTCATGCAGTAATTTTCCATGTCAGGTTTCAATTTTGTTGGAAAGGAAAATTTCTATAACTTGGCTCACACAGTTGCTGTTGCACGCGGCACTGCAAAGGAAAAACAGGTGCTTTTACAAGCCAGATTTACTCTTGAAAACAGTGCCGCCACTTTTATATAAAATGATATTCTGTTGTAAGGTAATAGGAAATTAAAGTTTTAACCAAGCTGTAGGTAGATTCTTAAAATAACTTGTAGCACTTGTGGCCTATCTAGCCTTTTTGATGGGGAAGATCTGTGCATAATAATAATAAATGCACTTTCAAAGACAAAATATATTTGATCTGAAATTGAAATTTAGGTAATTTTTCAGATATTTACCTTTCCTTATTCTTAAAAGTGGCCTGTGTTACAGAGAACTTTTGTTAAAATTGACCGTAATTGGTCTGAAAGCCACCAGCGCACACAGATGAAAGACATCAGCAACACAGAATATAACCAGAGGACCTTGGAACTTCTGACTCTAGTAGAATTCCTATGACTTCCAGCTTCCACATCATGGGGCATCCCTGAAGGTTTCTAGGCTCGTAGATTCCAGAGCAACTTATCTGTCTGGATTATCCTGGTCCAGCTGATGACAGTGCTCAGAATATCCGTTTCATTCAGCAGCTGCAAGCTCCAAGAAGATTTAGTGCCAGCATGAAAAATGTGTTTCTCAAACAAATTGTTTTGAATCTTTAGCTTGTAAGAAACCTAATATTGGTATCAGTGTGTTTCAGGCAAACACAGGCCAAAAAAAAAAAGAAGAATTTTTCATTAATCCTTCACTCTGGGTAGATCTTTGTGGGTTCTGCCCTTGAGTAGTTATGTCTACATTAATGAATGTTCAGAGCTGAGGAGAAAGCTATTGAAAGTGAAGTCATTAACTTCCCTAGTCCTTAGAGTCCTCACTTGCAAGCTAGGAACAGTTACATTTATCTGGTAGACTTAACATCACTACTATGTGCAAGGAGTTTTGAGGTGCAAGGGTATAAGTGTTTTGAAAAGTATAATTAATGAGACTGTAAGTAAAAAAGAAGGGGAAATAAAAGTCCTATTTATCAGGACTGCATTTTAAGCATACCTTGAAACATCTGAGCAGATGAAATTAATTCCCTGGTTCAGTGAACTGAACCTTACTCACCTGCAACTGGTGTAGTGCAATGTGCTATCTTTAAATAGGAAGAAAGCACTAAAAGACATAAAACAAATTGCTCTTTGGGAAGAGAGCAGAGAGATGTTCTTGTCCAGCAATGATTGTTCTCCACCTGCTTTTTGCTGCAATACACCCTTAAAAATAACTATATACCTTAAGTAGCTAGCTGCCATTCTGTGCTTTGTTTCAGCTGGTGCTCTGAGAAGGGACAAGACCTGGCGCTTGGGCCCTCAGCTCACATCCCGTGGCAATGCTGGCTTCAAGGACAGCCAGGACAGCCTCCGAGCCCCCAGGCAGCGTGTGCATCATCCGGGCGCAGACACATTGAACTGCACACTTACTTGCAGTCCTAAGAGGACAAGGGCTTCCATAAACAAATATATGTTGAAAACTTACGTCCTTATTTCCTGGGCTCCTGCAAAGTTAAGAGACAAACATGTGAGTAGAGTATTGCTCGCTCCTCTTAAGTAGGAGCTCCATATCCTGGCCCTGCTTTTCACAGCATGAGAAATCTGGATATTTCCTAGAAATCTGAACATTTTTTGGCTATCATTTTAAGCCTAATGCAAAGTCAGAAACACTAGAGATTTTCCCATCCTGAGAAAAACCACAGGCTTCTCCAATTACATATATCATTGGAATTCACAGTTAGAAGTTACAATAAAATAACATTTCCTGAAGATCTGTATTCCCAAAGACAAATTTAAACTTGCAGTCATTATCTGGGGAGGATGAGGCTCAACTAGTACTATTTCTGTGAACTATACATTTCCATAAGTGAAAGAAACATTATGCCCAACTTGGACACACTTTTGAAGTGTAGAATGAGGGATTTGGAATAACCAAGACATTTTTCAAATGGCTTTTTCAGCTTCTCCATCATTCAGTCCTAAAGAGTTCAAGATGCAGTGTCATCTGTCAGACTAAACACTGAAAGGAAAGCATTATTCAATTCTTGAAATATTTCAGTGCCCACACGTCTTCAGTTCTCATGACTTTTTTTTTTTTTTTTTCAGTCATTTGTGTCAATGATATTATCTATTCACAGAAGTATGAGGCAATACTATAGAATGTTAAGTTCTATAATGTCTTTCATTCCAAGTCCTACCCCGGACAAACACTACCAAGTTAAGTAACATAGCTAGAGAATTAAAATATTGCAGAGTGAAAAAAGAGGCAAGGGGGAAAAACGGTGTTTCATATAGAAGTAGAAAAGTGATGGCAATTTCTGGAAGCTGAATTGTGGAGGCTATTCTGGGATGTAAGAGAGGAAGTCCTTGAAATCTCAATTTCTGCATTTTGGGGGTTTTATTAAGTGCAGCTTTCTCAAGTAGAATTTGGAATAGGGACTTTCCAAGGCAAGAAAATGAGGCTTAAATTTGTGCAGTTCTCAGACCCAGCCTGCTTTCATATGTTTGTTTTTGCTTGAATCAAAACTTTAAGGGATATAGTTTTCCCGAACAGAGTAACTTGATTTATCTCATTAGTTTTACAATATGATGCTGTTTTTTTATGAACTGGAGTTCTAGTAGATCAGGAAAATAAAAATATTAGGAATTTGTGAGTTGAAATTTTAGTGAGACAGCTCATGAGATCTTTGGTTCTGTCTCAAGTGTGATCTTGCACTCTGAACTTAGCTTCCAGTACAAATACAAACTTTAGTTCAGGTCTGAAGTCTACCTTTAATCTGGGACTGAATTTTACCTTGATAGTGCTTTTCCCCCTCTTCTATCTCATTCCTTCTGCATTTGTACTATATACAAATAATGACTCAATATTCTGTTATTCCATCTCAGACGTGATAAAAGTATATATGAAAGTAAACACAAAAGCATAATACACAAAAGTATGCAGCATAATTACATCACCATGTAATCATTGGCAAATGGGTAATGAAAACAATCTCTAAGGTAATTCTTAAAACTCTGCATTGTGCTACTATGCTACCATATTTTTCAGTAGTAAGTGACATCATTTTTCTTGATTTTAACTGAAAGTTTTACATAATTAAAGTACTAGCCTCCTAAGGTGATCAGACAAATAACATCCCGTGATGTTTGGAGGTAGTTTTGTCATCTGCATGAACACCAGCACCTACACAATTTCTGTTTGACAATTGATGGTCATTAAAAAATACCTCTTTTATAACACAAAATAGCTTATATTTAACTTTGATACTAACGTGAAATTACACTGGGAAATATTCTGAAACTTTGATGTCTAATGAAAAAAAGAATTTTTTTTAATTATCTGGGTTTTAGTGAAGCAGTCCTGATAAAAAGTGGATGGAAACTCTCCTTCTATTTTTAAATGTATTTTCAGTTTTACATTATTAGGTTAGAACTGAGTGAGGACTATAAAACTTATATGTAAAATAGAACAGATCCATTTGCAAGAAGTAAACTATTCTTTAACTGATCTTTTAAATGAGAAGATATAGATGCAATATATTTGTTTACATGTAAATATGAAATAAAGCTTCATACATTCCCAGTATTTGGACATTACTTATCTTAACATAGATTTTCTGTAATTTAGGTTAGCAAATACAGAATGACATTGCTCACAATGAGTATTTCAAAGTTTTTTAGTTATTGTTGGGTGTTTGGAGTTATCCAATGCCACCACTAAGTATTTTTGAATAAACTGCCTTGCTTTTGGGTTTCAGTCAAAAAAGAATTGCAAAACCTGTAGAAAAGTAACGACAGCAGCAGCTGGCATGAGTCTAAATGATAGTTTTAAAGAAACTTGATGTGGGAATGCCAGCTGGTCAGCAGATTGCATGACCTCACTTGAGCTGACTGCTAGAGAAAAATGCAACAGGAGGGTAAAAAAAGCAAGTACTCCCTGCTGCTTTACCCTACTGTATTTGCCACAAGTACCATTACTGAAAGCCTTTCTGTATTCTTTGTTCATCCCTGCAAATACTCTTCAGAGGAAGGTTAGGGAGCTATAGAACTAATCTTGATACTGTTAACTTGATACTTGTTAACTGTTCACTTGTTGGTGAAATGCCAACAGACAGGAATACAATATATGTGATAGCCTGATACAAAAAAAAAAAAAAAAAAAAAAAAGGTAGGGAAACTACCATGATAGCTAATGATTCAAATCTGGCCCAGCTGGACAGCTGAGATCCTTAGGTGAATTAGAAATTTCCCAAGATATAAAAAGAAAAGCTATTCCTCTGTTCTGACACAAGCTGTAAATATCCCAAGAAACTGGAAGTAACTGACTGTGTCCTGAATGTATAACCTTGTTTATTTTCCTCTTAGCATTCTCAAAAAATCAAACTTTGACACTGCTGCAACCATTCTCAAAATGTGAGCAAAATATTCTGGACCATACTCCTCAAGCGGAAAAATGCAAAGGGTGCCATACAGCCTCCTACATATCATGCTTTTGGATACATAATGACAACAATCCTTATCTTAAAAAAAAATCCTTAGCTTAATTCTTGTTTATATGGCTCCTGTGAATCCAAGTCCTGCTGGTAGTTCACTCTACTCACGTATCTGTGTGCAACCAGCAATCCCTTTGCATTAAACATCGAAACAACACCTTTAAAGGGCCAGATTATTTTCACTGCTTACTATATGCCGCCTTAATTTTTGCAACCTCTTTTGCAACCTTAATTTTTGCAGCCTCTTTCTGCAAACTCAGGGCATGGTAGTATACTACATCTCAGGTCATATATCCTTAAAATTTTGTCTAATGTCTACTGAATATATCCTTGCCAGCACCAAACATCCAGTCTGCATGCATCAGCCCTCAAAAAGTATGATCAGTTGACAAAAAACAAAAGCGAATTCTTTATATATAAAAAAAAAATTGGAAGGGATATTTTCATTGTCTTCTGATTTTAAGTCCTTAAGGTTGATTTGGGGCACATTTTTGACTTTTTTTTTCCAATAGTTTTAAAATGAAAATTGGTTTCCAACTCTCAAGGTATCATATAGCCACTTCTTCAAGTAACTTGTGTATTAAGCAAAGTGCCAAATATCACTAGCATTGACACCAAGTCATCAAGTCATTTTTTGAGGCAAAAAGCTTTGTTTAGCTTTCACAGCCACTTACACATTCCTTATTCATGATGTTTGAGAAGTCCCAGACAGAAAAGGAAGTGCTGGAACACTCAAAGAAAGAAGCTTCTTTGCCCCAGGATGAAGTCCTGACTGAGAGTCAGTGTGAACTCCTCTTCTAGCAAAAGGAAACTGTCCTTGGGTGAGACTGACTTCTGGCATCTGCAAACCTATGATAGCTAAAGACATGAGCTATGATGCAGGGCCATAGAGTCTGAGCTTTTGTGTGCATTCTTCCCATAACAATGCAATGAAAATATAGATTTATTTCTAGCTTGCTCATTATCAACTGTGAGCTTGATTCTCTCCAAGATCCCAACAAAAACACTTTCCCTACCCTAAAAGTTAAGAATTCAAAAAGGAGGCAAAGATCATAAATCAGAGATCACAGATAAAGGTGTAGGCTATGATTTAGATGGGAATTGGTATTTGTGACTTGGGTAGAAAATAGGAACTTTCAGATGCCTTCAAGAGAAAAGACACATGGTGCAGGTTTACCTCCACGAGAAAACTTAGACAGCCCTCAGCTAGGGATAGCCTTTAAAAGGGTCGGAGGATGAATGGAAGTATTTGCAGGCAATAAGGCTGCCATGGCTGACTTTGCAGAAAGTATGAAGTAAGAGAGATCAAGAAGTAAAGGAACAAAGCCTTTTAATTAATGAAATGACATTTCCCAGATGAAGCATTATTAATGACTGAGAACAGGTAGCAGCAATTTCTGAGGAGTCATTATGGGTCTATAGGACATCTAATCCTGGTTCAGTCTGAGTAGGAGAAAAACTCCTGGGCCATTCAGCAATTTTCTCTTTTACATGAGCCTGTTCTCCCCTTGGAGATCATCAGTGAAATTTTATCGAACGGTATCTGGTATCCAATGGCAGTATTGTAGTTCTCCCTGACAATCTGTCTGGCACTGTTCCTGCACTGTGCAACACAGCTGCTGCTACTGAGGTAGATCTGTGCAGCTCCATACCATGGTGACAGAGCTTTTCCTATCCAATGGGAAGCTGACACAGGGTTAACTCAGAGCACATTGTCCATCTGCAGGTGTTCAGACCTTCAGAAGGTCCTACACCACTGTAAGAATTAGTTGGTTTTGTCACCTTGGTCTGGGTTAGCTAGGACTCTAGCATTTCCTGTCAGATCATCCTCAGATGCACTTATGCACCTATGCCTACTACATTATTCATTTTCTCTGCCTACTTCTCAAAATAACTTGTACTTTGCTGTTTTAAAAGGTTGTTTCTGAAGGGCTGCCCCAGTGAACTTTGTCTCATGGTCGATAGTAACACAGATAAGAATTAACAGACATGGCAGGCTGAAATAAGATGGATTAAGGTCAAGTCTCTTAGCACAGCTCATTGGCACACCAAACAAATTGAGATGTGAGCTGCGTATCTCCTGTGTCCTGGGATTTTTCTAACATGGACTACTCAGAAATTGTATTGGTAGCTTCATTGTCTTTCTTTATGATGCACGATCTAGAAACCTTACACATCATTTTAAAAAGGCATCAAATGCAGAGGGTGGCCACCACGTCTGTAAGAAAATTGTTTGTTGTAACCAATGCCTTTTGCAGAATTTTGTTTCTTTTGGTTAAATTTATTTTTAGGAAGATCTTTTAGGTCCAGAATGGAGTTTCTAATGTAGATAAAAGACAGATTGCAGAGCTAAGAGTAGTCCAGTGTTCAGAGCAATCTGCCTAATCCTAATGGGAAAGCTAAACTTTGATCTATGACACCACAGAAACCTTTTGTGTTCTCTTTTCATCCATTTTTTTTTCTCAAAAGGCCTTATTTCCTATTGTGTCAACGCAACTGTCAAAATCTGGAGATTTCCACAAAATGAAAATCTTTTTCTCCATTCTGCCTCAGTTACATCCAAACATCAGAAGTTCCTTTTATTTTATCATAGAATTGGTTCTGAAAACTAAATAATCAGGATTTTGCTTTGATAAGAATTAAATCTGGACTTACACAATGAATTTGTGGAAGTGATCATCTCTGTTGAGAATCTGAACTGACTATAGACAGCAGAAAGCCAAGAAAACTATAAGAAAAATTTGTGTCTATTTATAACATGGATTTTGGCACAGAAGGATATGACTGAGCAAGTGCAAAAATAGGAAATAATTAGACTTTATGTAAGCTATTTTTCAGTGGGTTTTTTTTTGAAGAGACTGTGAAGTAAATTCAGTTAAAGAGAGACGTGGCCTTGAAATTACCTCTCAGAAGAAAAGAGTGGTGAACAAGGTGCCTTCAGGGGGCTGAAGGCTGCAGCTGAAGTAGGCCAGGCTGTAGGCCAGTCACGAATACATTTATGAAATAAATCTGAGTGTGAAAAGTTGGGAGCTGGGAGTGAGTGGAGGGGAATCACAGCAAAATCTGGAGCAGTATTACCATACATACATACATTGCTCCAGTGCTAAATCACCCGGCAAGGCACAAAGGCACATGATGTGCCATGTGTTGACATTTCAGACTAGAAGATCTTCTGAGTTTGTGTTGTCCTTATATCCGGCAATATTATGTCTTGCCAAGCAAGGCTCATCTTTTCAGTGCTGCTTCTGCCTTCTCCATGTCCACGGTTGGTGATAGGCTGAAAGAGCTTATGCAGTCAAGCAAAAATATTGCAAGTGTTCCTTTTTCTTTTCCAGCTTTAAGGTTGCTCCTCAGTCGTACTGTAAAAGGAGTCAAAGCAATATAAAAGTATGTAAACAGCCTGTGCATGGAATTGCCAGCTAATGGAATTCCCTCCTAAGTTAATGAGAGGACAGAAAATCACAGGAGACCAGCTGTGGTTGGTAA